>QLTV01004293.1:354431-417082 GCA_003457575.1 Thermophis baileyi | reverse complement strand
CAGGACAGCTGTCAGCAACACATCCAATATCATCACACTGATTGGAGTCAAGGTTGGCTCACTCCTGGCTCCAATTAGCTCTTGGAGAAGTCATTGGGCTAGGGGCTCACATACTTTTTCCTCCCTGCACTGTGAATGTTTACATGTTATGTTCAATTAAACCATGGCAACATCTAATGTTTGTGTAGTATTATTTTAAGCAGACTGTGTTCTTCTATTGTTGTGACTTAGATGAAGTTCAGAGCACATTTTATGACCAATTCATGCAAAACTCCACGTAATCCTAAAGGGTTCACATACTTTTTCTTGCAACTGTATGTGTGTTTTTTGAGTAACCATCTGTTGGACTCTGCAGAACTTGCAGTCTGATAGTATCACCGCCAGATTATCCTGGCTTGCTGTTGCTTTCATCCTCCTTATTTTTAGAACTATTGGCTGGATAACTGTTCCTCTTCTTCTTGTGCTAGTCATCATTTTAAAGAAAAAAAAAATAGTAAATTTAATCTCAAGCATGCATACATGTATGAATGCTGTGAAACAAATGTTCAGAATTCTTTCGGTTGCTTTCTCTGGTATTTCCAAGAAATGGGATTCTTGGAAATGAGGTGGGGTGGGGAAGGATGTATATTACAATCACTGTACTTAGTTTTCAGTAGATTCCAGTAAGAGCTATTATTGAGGAATAGTAAAGTTTATTTCCTTACCCAAGACATACAAGTTGAAAGAGGGCAAGGTTAGTTCATAGCCTGATTTTTTTTTTCTGCCATCCCTTCTAAGAAGAAAAAGTATTTTGGAAAGAACTTTCCTAACATTTAATGTTCTGACTCCTTTTGGCAGGACATTTATATATTTATGTACTAGAATTGAAGGAATCCTTTAGGAGAAAATGATTCAGAACATAAATGTTTGTACACAATGTCTTTTTAAGAAACTACAGCTTTTTTCTGATTAGTTCAGTTGCTTTGAAAGTTGTTCCAATATCTGCAAAGGCTTCTGTAGACACAAGCAAGATAACTGGTACTAGCCACTAGAGAGCCAGGAAACATTGCAGCAGCTTTAATGGTTTGAAAAGAGCTACTATGGGTAGTCCTTGGGTTACAACCACTTGTTCAGTGAGCATTCATAGTTACGAGGGTGCTGAAGAAGTGGGACTTAGAATTGGTCCTCGGAGTTCCAGCCGTTGCAGTGTGTTCACAATCATGTCGTTGCAATCCGGGTACTTGGGCAGGTGGCTTGCGATTACAATGTTGCTGCAAATTGTGATCAACAAGCAAAGTCGGTGGGAAGGCCAGCGGAAAGGTTGCAAGTTGCTCCCAAAAGTTGTTGCCCCCACTTTTTTTTCTAAAGTGCCCCACTACAGAGTATGAGAACCCCTGCTGACCTACCTGCCCATACTCAGTAGTGCCCATTTATAGCCCTTGTGGCTCCTGCTGGCCAATAGCACCCACCCATTCACCTTCCAACAGCTCTCACCCATCAGCTTGCTTGCCTAGGGCTCCAGACATGTGAGGTCTTCTCTTAACAACCCAGATGATCTCTGGGTTACAGGAACCAGGTCTGCTGGGATTGTTGTTGCTAAGCAATGAGGTTAGGTGATACCACACTTTACAACCCACATGGCATAGGGATGGAACATCTGATTCCAGTTCAGGTTGCAATTCAACGGCTACCTGTACCTACCTGCTCTTGCATCTTCCCAAAACATGTCTCTCAAAGGGTTTACATAGCTCTATTATGTAATAGTCATCCAAAGAGTCTGTGTATATGTTTATTGTTTTCATAATAAGGTCAGGAATTTTGATAGTTAGGCACATCTATATTTCTGTCCATTCAGTGAGTATTTACTCATTCAATTTTTGCAACATAATCTTATTTTGTAACATTTTTTGTTCTGTAATGAATTCCTTATTTTTCCCCCCCTTCTTTGTATTGTATCTTTTCAGATTCCACTTCTATTGCCACAGAATATTCCCTAAAATTTGATGAGTCTATGACAGAAGATGAGATTGAAGAACAATCATTCCGGTCTTTGTTGCCTTCTGAGAGCCACCGCCGGATCAATCTGAAGAAGCGAAACCACCAAGTTTATTCTGATGAGGAAGCTTCTCCTGGAAAGCCTACCCTGTCACCGATTAAGGCAAGATTTCAATAGGCTGTAGCTGTTCATTTTTCGGAATCTTAAAAAAATTTATAGGCCTGTTTTCCAATTGCCAATTGATTGTGTAGGAATTTTGTTAATGCATATGTTTTAGTTGTTTTAGCTGTTTTAAATTTGTTACAAATTATACAGTATATGTGTAACTGCTCTTAGAAGAAACATTTGTCATAAAAAGTGAAACAATCAACAGAAATAAATACCTAGGTCTGTCCTCTAGTTGCTCGCTGAAGGTGACATTATCTGACATTCTTTGCACTAATCTTGACTGCTGGGTCTAATCTATCTGCAAAGGTTCATCCTTATGTTGTCTGTTAAAGATTCAACATTTTGCACAAGTTGTGGTTTTCTTCCCATAAACCTTTTCATGGAGAATGAAAAGAATGATCTTGAATGCAGAGGGAATAATTCAATAAATAATAGGCATAATTCATGAAGATTGTTTTTAAAAATGAGTATCTATGAGTGAGGTGGCTTTCTAAAGATTTCTGGAAGTTTGATCTATGAATAGCTGCCAGTGGTAATAGCTCTATTAAAACCTAATTTAGATGCATCGTTTTGCCAAATATCATTTGCTGAATTAATAATTTTAGTAAGACATTTTATAAAGACAGAATAACAGGATGCCAGCTTCCGCTTGTGGTCTTCCTAGAAAGCCTGTGTCAGATATTATTGTAAATATGCAACACATATGAGTTAATAGTGGGATTCTTCCCAGGTGCACTGGGAAGGATAATAGATGCTGGAATACCTTTGTACCTAGAAAATCATGTTTCCCTGTCCTCTTCCACCTCAACTGCAACTTCGTTAATGCTCTTGTTATCTGTAATTCTGTTGCTGCTTGTCTCAAGTTACTCATTTTCATATTCTCACATATAAATTTATTAAATGAATAAATGAACATACCTTATACATAAAACTAGTCATGTATCTGCACTGTAGAAAACAGTATTTCTTTATAACAACAGTGGAAATCTGGTAATGATTAGTATAAAAGTACATCAACAGTTTGGAACATCAACAGTTTGCCCCCAGTAAAGAGATTGTGAATTCTGGGGAAACTATTTTTTATTTTATTTTTTTATCAGGAGCTAAACCTGCCATTTTCAGGAGGGCAAGACAGTTTTTCTAAATTTACAATGGAAATGGTACGGCAGTACATGAGAGAAGAAGAAATGCGAGCTGCTCACCAGTCTTCACTGCTCCGATTACGTGAAAAGGCACTTAAAGAGAAGACTAAGGCTGAACTAGCTTGGCTAGAACACCAGAAACGGTAAAGCTGGAAACCCCACGATGTATAACATAAACAAGAGTTTTACCCATCCTAAGGCTTTTTTGATTTATATTAAATTCTTATTGCAGATGTTTCATGAATGCTATGAAAGAGATAGCAAGCAAAGGAGAGTTCTTTGCAATTTTAATATGATCACAATGTCTTTAATTTTGTTTGGTTTGTACTCGCACCCACTCCCATCTTTGTATTTATGACTTTATACATTACATCATAATGAGGATATTTTCTGAAATGAAGTCTTTTTTAAAAAGATCATTCACATGCAGTTTTGCTTCTTTGATTATTTATACTTTTCCTATAATATATGAAACAAACAAAATGTTAAAAAGTTACGATATTTATGTAGTTACTTACCAAACACATCTAAATTATATTAAAGTAACCAAAATATTTTTACAATCCCCAAAGCATGTCACAACTTTTGAGCACCCCTAATGTTTGGAAATTGAAAGTTGAAAAATTTGACACACCCTAAATATAGTATCATATATTTAATTATCACACCCACTTCACATCTAAGTTTTTTAAACAAATGTTGAATAGCTTCCAAATTTCCTTATGCATTTACTGACATTGAGATAAAACTCCTGTGTTTTATCAATAGTGTAAAAATATAATGAAAAGCAAAAGGAAAAAAAAGGGAAAATAATTCAATGCAGAAGTGGAAGAAATTTATTTTTTTGTGCTACTTATTTTTAGACATTTACGAGATAAAGGAGAAGATGATAAAATGCCACCTATCCGGAAAAAACAACGTGGCCTGCTTCTTAAACTTCAGCAAGAGAAGGTAAACACTACTTTTACGTTAGATTGCTTTGAGCTGCCTCATAGGTGGGAGTACCTGGCCAATCTTGGCTATTCTCAGAAGGTAAACGAGACTGGCCATTGTTAGAACTTGGACAGAGGATCTCCCAAGAATTCCAGGGATGTAGACTAGATTGGATAGGAAACAAACCCCCCCAAAGCACTTTTTTCATCCTGTCAAGAAACTTGAATAGATGATCTCACCAAGAGCTGGAGTTCATATGATTGTGTTTTTACTTTGAGGTAGTTCTGACTCAGTTAATTCTTAAACAGGTTGTTAGTTGGGTATGCAAATATTCTGAAAGTCATAATATTTAAAGTCATAATTAGTGCAACTATCTACAAATAACGGATTTATTAAGATTTACAATAAATTTATTGGGGGGTTTCACTTAATGTTGATCCAAAATACTACCTTATCTTGCGTTTTATTTAGCGTATCAACATACATAACAATTATTGCCAAGAGGCTGGTTCTGGGATACTGGAGTAACTTGTAATAGTTTGTACTAATGTCATACGTATTTATTTAAAGAAATGTTAATTTTAATAGACTGTGTATCATATTAATAATTTGAATTGACATTTATGTGAATATATAACATATTTTCTCTGAATTAAATTTACCATGTAGGATGGCATACAGTACTGGCCATAGGGCATTTATTGTAAAATAAATGGTGAGAAAATGTCAATTTTGACTCATAAAGTGACAATTTTGATACAGTACTTCAGCACGTATTATTCTAAAAGTGAAGACTATGCACTGTGGCAACCCAAAATTAACAACTGTAAATTATTATATGCACAACCATGTGAAATCACAGCTGCCCATTCTTTAGCTGGTATTGACCTTCATGTGCACTGAATTCTTCCCAAGAACCTAGGATATCATAATACAGCAGTGTAGAGTATGTGCAGATTCAATTAGTGTGGCCTTTTGTAACTGCAGTTGGAAATGTTGTCAAGATTTTTTGCTTTGGCACCCAACCATTGGGACCATCAGGGCTGGTTTTTGCCATAATCTTTCAACTTCGGTTTTCAGATTTGGATGCTTTGTGATCTTCTCCAGTTCTTTGTCTTCTGTTCTATATCCCTTGGTATTGCCACATCAATTATCCATATTTTATTCTTTTCAACCACAGTTAAATGTGTGTGTTGTGTGCCAAGACTTTATCCATTTGTATTTGGAAATCCCATAGTATTTTAATCTACTCATTTTTTGACTACTATTTCAACTATATATTCCAATCAGTTTTTCATTTTTACAGTTCCAGTTCCAGTGAATCATTTTGGCGACTGTGTTATGTCATTGTTTATAATCAGTTTATGTGATCTTCTTACACATAGAGTATATGATCTACTCTTTTTTAACAGAATAACAGGATTGGAAGGGACCTTGGAGGTCTTCTAGTCCAACCCCCTGCTTGGGAAGGAAACCCGATACCATTTCAGACAATTCTTTCACAATATGCACTTTGAATCATTTGATCATTTTTCAGTTCTATCTTTGATTGCATTAACTTGCTCTTGAGCAGCCAAAATCAAGACTTCAGTTTTGTTTTTTTAATGTTCCAGTTATAAGCCATTGCCAGGTTTTATCTTTATCCACTTTGCCCTCAAATCTTTGTAGAAATTGAGCATGTAATGCTTTTCCTTGCCAGCATTCAGTTTGTATTTTTATTGCATTATTTCAACATTTTGTTTCTTGTCCATTCAGTAAGTTCTAGTTTTTTACTTGCATCAATCCTTGTTCTTGGCTGTGTTTTACTTAATCAGCCAATGCAAACTTTTTTTCTTTGACAGTTTATTTGACTTGAAATGAACCTCTGCCTCCATTTCTGCAAAGCAGATATAATCTATCAATATCACTAGAAGGATGTCATGCATAGTGAATAGTTACATGCTTTTTTTTCTCAATCCAAACTATCCAGATGAGCTTATGTCCAGTTAATAATTCCAACAGGTATTAATGTACAGGTATTGATGGCTTTGATGGTGTTTCAACCGTTCAATTTTGTCTTTAGCAATTTTCTCACTCTTCGGTCGTATTCTTTACTAATCACATTTTTAACTTATCCATACTTCAAGTTATCCAACTATAAAATGCCCAGATACTTGTAGGCTGCTTATATTACTATTATTATTATTATGCTTAGTTTCATAATCAACCCAATGTTTATATTGGCTTTGGCATTTTGATCCACTTACTGAATCCTTTCCAAGGACCTGGGTTAGGGAGATTTTGTTCTTTGATGGTGTTAAAAGAATGGTCTCAAGATGTAAGCCTTTTGCAATTGACTGATGGTGATTTTATCAATGCTGATGGTGTTCAAGTGGTGCTCCAGATCTCCTGGGATTGCACCCAAGGCACCTATTGGTACTATCTTTGCTTTCCGTTGCCACAGTTCTTCTACTTCTATTTGCAGGTCTTTATACTTTGTGATTTTCTCCAGTTCTTTCTCTTCTATTCTGCTGTCTCCAGGTACTCATTGTCCACTATCCAGACTTTTTTTGTCTGTCTTATTGAAATTGTTAAGTCTGGGTGTTATGTGGCAGGTGCTTGTCTGTTTGAATTCTGAAATCCCAGAGTACTTTAGCTTCATCATTTTCTTTTACTTGGTCTATTTTGTGGTCCCACCAGTTCTTGCTTGTAGGCAAACTGTATTTCTTGCAGATATTTCAGTGCATCTTCCATTCTTGCTGCTTCGTCATGCTATTGTTTGTAGTCAGTCTCTGTGATCTTCTTGCAGTAGTTAACTAGCGCTGAGAAACAGGAAGCAGAGCACAGGGTGCGTCAGGGTGGGGACGCCTTGGGAAGCCCAGGGCAGGCAGGCCTAGCCCTGTACTAGGCCTTCCAGGGCCCTCCTACACATGAGGCACCCTGTGCTCTGCTTAATGGCCCATGCAGTTGCTTAACAACCACATCAGGGAGAGTAGGGATGTGAGTTGTTAAGTAAAGCGATCATGTGAGCTGAATGACCATCATGACATGACTTTAATGGACAGGCTCCATTATGGTCATAAGTTGATGACTATCTGTACCACCAGTTCTTAAAGTTACAGCTGTTCCAGCAGCCTCACAGCCATGTGATCAAAATTTTGGGAGCTTGGCAACCCACCTGCATTTATGACCGCAGCATGCATTTCATTTCTCCCCATGCTCCTATCTCCCCATCTCTCTCTCCTTTCCTTTTGGCTGCCTTGCACTTCAGTACATACACCTGCTGTCCCAGCTGATTTTTGCCATCTTCCTCCTGCTGCTGATGAAGTGCACCCAGACTGAGGCCCCTGCTCATTTTTCATGCACGGCCTTCATGTAAGTGGTTACAGAGTGCAAGAAGACCAAAAAGGCAGAGTTGGGAGAAAGATAGGTGGGAATTGAAGTAGAGGTAAGGTGGCTGTGCAGGAGAAGTATGAGGTACTCACCTCATGACTGTGTGGTCCTAATCACAACCAGAACTATTGATACTGCCATTCCTAAGTGGTGCAGGTACATGATCTTCCACCTAATGACGGCTTTGCTTAGCGATGGAAATTCCCAATTAGAGTCATTTGTGGCTAGTCACTTGTCCAAGAATCATAGTGCAAAGATAGGGAACATTTCAGTCTTTGTGCCAAATCACACATTTACACCCACAAAGCAGGACAAATTATTTTATAGAAAACAAACAGTTAATACTCAAATACAGAGAAAATATAGGGAATACTATTCCCTACCCGCACACTAATCATAACTACCACAGGGATGTGAAGGAAAGTTCTTAATTAACATTTAAAAAAAATCATAGATTAGGAAAATTGCTGTTTGCAAGGGAAATTTCCTGAGGCAAACTGCTACCAATGAACATTATTTGGGGGCAAATAAGCTTCAGTAGATGTCCCTGCTCATAAGCTTTGGATCTGAAGTAACCAAACAAGAAGGAAATTGAAGAACAGACAGTAAAGAAAATTGAAAGCTGAGGATTCTTAATTTTAATTTTAGTTTTAAGAAATGTATTAATGAATTTCTATTGCTATAATTTGTCCTAGGAAAACTGTTTTAAAAATAACAACAAAGATAGTGATACACAGAATTCAGAAAAAAAGAATAAAGAGGGAGAAACCAAATTCATAGTAAGTTCTAAATAGTGTGTAAGATAAATTGGTATGGGAAAGACGAGAGAATATTTACATTTTTAGAAAGAAGATTACATACAGAAGTAAAAACAAAATAAAATGACAGTATATAAAGTAGAAGGAGAGAGTGGGGAATTCTTTGGGGATTGGGATAAACTTCTAATAAACTTTGGATAAAAGCAACAAGCAGAAAATTGTAAAGTGTGGCACAGCATAGAATAGAAATGAACAACCAAGGATATTTAAGAGGTAAACTGATGAGGAAATAACAGCTTATTTTTTGTTTTGTTTTATCCTGTTTACCCATAAAGGCAGAAATTAAGCGCCTTCAGGAAGCTAATAAGGCAGCACGGAAAGAAAGGCAACTTATTCTTAAACAGCAGGAAGAAATTGAACGGATACGCCAGACCACTATGAAATTACAGGAAAAACTCAAGTCTGCAGGAGAAAACAAGGTGATAAGTTATAATGCAATTATTCTGCCTATTTTATTTATCCAGTTGACATTGTCAAATGAAACAGCATTTCATTTGAAGAACAAAATTTGTGATCTTTGTATCTTAAGATACAAAGAATAAATGAACTTTATTTTTCTTAGTGTAGCAATTGTAGTTGTAATAATCTTAGATTTGGGGCTAACCTTTAATGTTGGTTGTATTGTGTGTATAATTGATACAAGAACCCTAACTATGAAAGTGATACGACATCATCATTCTCACTCCACATATGTATTTTGGTTACCAGCAAATTTTATTTTTAAAAAAAAAGCCATTCCCTCCTAAGATTTTAGAAGTTAAAATTTCTGCTTTTTTAAAAATAAAATACAGGTGGTCCTCTATTAATGGCCATTCATTCGGTGACTGTTCAAACTTGCAGTACTGCTGAAGGAATAGTACTTAGGACTGATGTTTGAAGTTCCACCTGTCACAGTGTCTCTGCCATCACATGATTGCAATGAGCAACTGGCCCAGATTGCCGACCATTGCATGCCCCTGTGCTCATATGATTGTGATATTTCCTGCCAGCTTCCCACTGGCAAAATTAGTGGGGAAGCTGGCAAGAAGTCAGAGCTTGCAGTTAATACGAGGTTCTCATTTAATGACTCACATGGTCCTTATTTAACAATGATAAAAGATACTTCCAGAACTGTTGTTGCTAAGCAGCATGATCATGTGACATTGTACTTTATGATCACATTGCCTGGCAATAAAAATTTCAGTCCCAATTACTGTGGCTAAATGAGGACTTACCTATAAAGAAGATTTGAAAACAGTGTGTCAGACTTTGTTCCACGGAGAACAATGGATTGGAAACAGTTGATCTAGAGAACAAGAATCAAAAACCTCTGGTTTAATAATATTTATGAAAAGTTATACTGCAAAATTTCCAGCTTTAATTTCAAATTAGAAACCTATAAATAGACAATTTTAGAGAGGCAAAACTCTTGTCCATTTGCTTCTACAGTACTCTTTCTGTCCAGAAAGCTTCTAAATTCACGAAGAGTTCTCTGTTTCCTGTCTTGAAAACTCTCAACCTTTTTATCAGCATTAGAAATAACTCTTCTGCAGAAATCTGAAGAAAATTTTCATTGCCTCATTTGAGCATATGGCAAATCTAAAACCTAGTACAGTCTTCATCTGACTTCTTAAGTGATTTCTGTTTGTTTCTTTGTTTTAGGAACACCGCAGTGAAGATGATAAAAAACAAACGCATTCCTCAAGCCCTCAGCCAACTGATGCAGAGGCCTATAGCCCTTCTTCCATTTCCAGCTCTGGGACAAGTAGTATCATGCAGAAATTAAAGAAAATGCGGAGACGAATGGATGAGAAGTAATTTGTATTTTGTTTTATTCCTAATAGAAATGGCTTCCAACAGCTATTGTGGAATTTCAGCTTAGTCTTGATGGTGGTTTGGTAGCTTAAATATATTAATAAACATGAATATACAGATTGCCTTTCCATCATGAATAGGCGTGGAAAAACGAATGTTCCTGATACCTGAAATAATGTTTAACTGGTAATAGTAGAAAATGAATGTGGGGCTTTCTGCAGGCAAAGCATATGTACTATCATTGAATCTATGTATGTGCCCCTTCTTGCAATTGGTGCAGCAGCTACAGACAGGAATTTTATATACACAGTTATATTACTTTAATGCAGAATGCTTGCTGTAATGTAATGTTTGTATATAGCTTTTTAAAAAGTTGCTTTTCTTTTTGAATTATCTTCAATCAAAATATATTCTTATGCCTGAAAATTCGACGTCATCAGGAGAAAAATGGATTCCTACTATAGGATATTGGAATTTGTGTATTGAGCTAAATTTTCACAATTTTGTGGGGGAATATTGGTTTTTGTAGTAATATGCATCTCTCTATAGTATAGAATGTGCAATTAATATTTCCTTCACAACAAAAGAAAGATGTAGCACTGTGTGAGATAGCTACTGAATGTAGTAGTGAAAAATTCAATCATAAAAATGTTTTTATTTATTGCATGGTATTTTAGAATACATATAGGACATTGGTATATATTCCTGGGTTTCAATAGTAGAATTGAATCTTTGTCAATTTTTCACAACCCTTCAAGAAACTATTCTGAAAACACGAAAATTCTATAACTTTCGTAATATCTTAAGAGCTTGGGACTTCTAGTCACAATTTTTGTAAGGATCTCCGTCTATAATAGAAGAAAAATAATGTGGTGGTAAAAGTAATCTCTAGTTTTTAAAATTATGGAAGAACAGCAGTTACCCTCTGCTTATTAAAAGAAATGTATTGCCAATATTTCAATTTAGTAAAGCTTTTGAACATGCATTTAGAGTAAGGATAGAAAGCAAGATACAGATATAAATGCTAAATAATGCATAATTAGGTAGGATATTATATTAGTTTGGGAAGAATATATAAAAAATTAGCATAGCTTTTAAAAAATATTAAATGGTGAGGGTGAGTTGGATAATGATGCCTCCAATAAGATTTTGGCTAATAGATTCTGGGGAGTACCATAATTGATCTTTGGATAATGAAGACAAAAAGGCTATTGAATGGTTTGCATGTGAATAGGAGCATGCTCTGTCAAAGAATTAATCTCTTTTGATATTAGTTTTGATCTTATCTGTAAATTCTTAACTATCTTTCGCTAGTAGTGGCTTCTATGCTCTAAAAGCCTTTTCAGTTATTTTTTTTCCTTAATTTTTGCTTCTTTTCTGGTTAGGCATTTAATAATATGCTATGTGCTACAAAGCAATATATGAAAATGGAAGCAAAATGACAGCCTATAAACTCTTAAGTTTACATAAAGATTTGAGCCATTTTTAAACAAAGCGATCTTACAAGCTAAAACTCTGCTTTTGTTTGATTTTTGGATTTTGTTCGTTTAGCTTACAATAGTTGAACACAGGCTCAAGGTTGACTCAGCCTTCCATCCTTCCGAGGTCGGTAAAATGAGGATCCAGATTGTTAGGGGCAATATGCTGACTCTGTAAACCTCTTAGAGAGGGCTGTAAAGCACTGTAAAGCAGTACATAAGTCTAAGTGCTATTGTATAAATACAGTAAATACAATAAATGCAACACAATTTGAAACCTTGGAGTAATTAATTAAAATAGTGTAATAAGCTTTTTAAAATGCACTATTAAATGAATAATTGGAATTGCCCTTAAATGTAGTTCTTTAAACAACTGGAGAATTATCTATAGCATTATACCATAATAAGGTAAAGTTGCTAGTATAAGAATTGGGGAGCAATTGACAAGGAATAAAGAATTTTAAGTGATGCTTATTTTCTGTTGCAGTTTGAAAGATTCTACTTGTTGATGGATGATGCTGTTTGACACCTGAGATTCATTTAAAACTCTGCTAGACCTTTTCCTGCTCTTGCTTTCTGTCTGTTTCTTGCTATCGGCTTAAAACTCTTCCTCCTTATTTTGTAGACACTGCTCTCCTGTTCACTACTTCTTCTCTGTCTTTACGTCTCACCACTGGGCTTCTCTCAGTGTCTGTTTTCCCAACCTCCATCCCAAATTCCAGCTGTATATCTACAACCAATTGGTCAGGTAACTTTCTACCTTTTTCAATGGTAGATTCTTTGATTGAGCATGCCCTGTTCAATTTTAAATGATTATGAGTTCTTTTAGAACTCTTTCTTTCCCTGTATAAAGTCAGGCATTTCTGCATAGATAGCTGACAATCTCTAACCAGTTAAATAGAGCAACAAAGATGATAATGGGTTTGGAGGCTAAATCGTACAATGAACAGTTAAGAGAACTAGGTATGTTTAACTTAATGAAAAGGCCCAGGGGAGACATGATAGCAGTCTTCCAATACTTGAATGGCTGTCACAGGGAAAAGGGCATCAATTTATTCACCATAGTACCTGAAAGCAGGACAAGAAGCAATGGGTGGATACTTGTCAGAGGGGGGTTCAACCTGGAAATAAGGAGGAATTTCTTGACAGTAACAATTTGCCTCCTTGTGGGTGCTACATCACTGGAAGTTTTCAAGAAAAGTTTAGACAACCATTTGTCCAGAATAGTGGGCAGGCTGTTGGACGTGAAGACCTCCAAAGTTTCTTCCAGTCTTATGATTGTATGATTCTATGATCATGCACTAAACAGTTTTGGAAAATTGAACTTTAGACAGGATTTGAAATTTAATTCGTCTTTTAGTGTCCTACTTACTAGGAAAATCTGTTTTGAATACTTTTAACTACGTGCAGCACAAAATTATTCAATTGCATCTTTTATCTCTTTTAAATTGGTTTTTTTTTAAAAAAAAATTGGCTTTGTATGAGGCCATAACAGTAGAAATTCTTCTTTCCCAAGTAAGAATTCAAATCCATAGAAGTGAGTTCAAGTCAGAATTCAGAATATTTTTGTTGTTGTTTTCAGTAATTGCATCTTCCCTGAAATAACTTGGAGTGTTTTCATGAGTTCGTATGATGTAAGAAATAGAGAAGAGAATGGAGAGAAAATTGTTAGCTAATGTGGAAGAAAACACTAGAACTACATAGATTTTGAACCTATGTCCTTTGTTCTTGATAGCTAATTGGCCATTACTTCAGCAGTTTTTGAGAATTTATAACATACATCTCTGTCATTCAGACTTTCTATTTTTAGTGAATGTGGAGAATCTGAGGCACTGGTTTCATTTTTCTTTAAAAACCAGTGGTAAACTTCACAAACTACTGGAATGTTTTAAGCATTTTTCTACAAGAATTTACAGAAATATATCTTGTATTTGTAGTGGAAATAGATATTGTAGTGACTAACCAATAATAAAATTTAAGATTTTTATTTGTATTTGGAAAGGAGAGGAAGGAAGTTTGGAGCACTTCATAGTAAATATATAAAGAGAGTAAGGATTGGGATCACTTCTGATTTGGGAGTGATTACTGTAGAATAGTAAGATATAGCTCTATATTTAATAAGTTGCTTTATGTCTCGGATCCTAAATGAGCCAAGGTGAAGTGTCTATGTGCTAATAGATATCTTTTTGCTGCCTGCCCCAACTCTAATCACACTTATTGCAATAAAATAATATTACAAAGAAAAGTATCTGACATTATGTACATCATTGCAGAGGTTGTTTGGTTTTGTTTTTTTGCAAGAATATTTCTGGTCCCATAGTAGACCCCATAAATTTGGTCAGTGACTTCAGCCAGAAGAATTTGTAGACAAATTCTTATATAGAAAAAGAGGTTCTAAGTAGCCAAGAAAAGAATGCTTGTGTTCACCTTTGCAACACATAACTAGATGAAGTCTTAAATCATTATCATCAGACAAAATTGGCAAGGAATTGTATCTCTGAAAAAGAATGAAAAATAGTGATAATTATGTGAAAGTTCCTTTCTATCAGATCCCTCTCCTGTGTCTAACTTGAAGATACATAGAACATGAAATTTCTTACCCAGCAGACATGGAAAGCTAGTAGGATGCTTGCATGTGAAAAATATCATATATAAAACATACTTGTCTCTGTCTTGTTTTTATGTTATCTCTGTACTTGAACCTTTAGAGTTGGAAACATTGGGTTCCAGTTAAATTGTTTAGTTATCTGATCACACTGAACCATCCAAATCCAGCCAGCAAAGTAGTAGAAGTGTTCAGTTATATTTTGTAGTATAATTTGACACTAAATTGTATCCTCAATTGTCCATTTGTTGTCTTTCACTGGTTGTAAGTTATGTGAGTTTTGAAAAAGCATTGGAGACAAGGTTGATTTCAGATTGTGCTATGGTTCATTAGAATATTTCAGTATTTATTAGCCTCAAACCAGTCCCTTGAATTATGAGAGCTCCTGATGGAGAGCTTAGATTCTGCAGAAATTTTAGCTATATATAATGCTCCGATATTCAATCTCAGAAATCATTTTCAACTTACCATCATCATCGCATGAGCAAACCTTTCTGTTTTAGATAGAAACCCTGCTGTTTAGAATCAGTATGTGAATAGTGTTTTACATGTAGCCCTCAACTTACAAACAGTCACTTAGCAACTGACTGAAGTTAAAATGGACCACGCAGAAGGTACTTATGACCTGGTTCCAATTTCCCAACAGCCCCCATGCCACACAATCACATGAGTGCATTTCAGGCACTCAGCAACCAGCCCACATTTTTGGCTATTTGTAGCATCCTATAATCATGTGACCGTGATTTGCTATATTTTTGCTAAATTCAGCATTTACTTCCAGTTTTCGGCAAAATCAGTCCATGGCAAACAATGGGTTTGCTTAATGAGCACATCATACACTTTACAACTGAAAAGGGTTATAAAATGAGTCCAGTCATATGATCTGTTTTACAACCATTACAACTTATGACCATAATGGGTAGTTTGTTAGGTATACTAAATAAGGTAGCAGATAGTGACTTTAACAGGGAGCTCATCTGTTAGGGAGTACAAGGGTCTAGTACACTTGACTGTCTTAATCTCATATAAACCTTATTATACTGGTACTTTCATTTAAATTGGATATGGATGGATGGTGACCATTCATCACTTTTACTTCATAAGGGTCTTAGTCCCCAACCGACTTCCTTCGACAGTTCTTTGAAAATTATGGATAATGATGTAGGGTTAGTCAATGCTAGGATTAGATGATTAGAAAGATTGGTAGAAAATCCTGTATTCATTAATTTACACATATGTGTTTAAATTCACTTAATTCTCCTTTTGCAATTTCTGTCCCAGTTATCAGAGATCATAGCGTTAGATAATGTGACTTTCTCTGATAGCAAGTTTTAAGATACTATTTAAAATTAATTAAAATACCAAAGGGAGGTACTATTGGAGTTTTTTCACTTTTCTTTTTTCTTAAAAGATTCAGACTGTATTTATTTATTATAAATTTGCTATATTCATTTGTAATATATTAACTTGCTATGCTTTCCAGTTTGATTATATTTATATTGTCATTAACTTGCATTTTTAATACCTTGTTCATAATTTACCATTTTAGAATAATTACTTTGTTGCTTAAGTCACATAGAACAGTGGAAGGCATTGTATTGCTATAGGTGGATGAAAATCAGTTCAGTACAGCTTAGGAGAAGGGAAACCACTATAATGGGTATAATGGGGATGGTACCTAGAAAGAGAGCCTGATGTGCAGTTTCTAATTTACAGTTGTTAATGAGAAGTATGTCCTGATTTTTACAGTGGTTTAAAAAGCATCCAATTTTGAGGATTAATAACTCTCCATTGCTAAATGATAACCCCTGAAGCTTTCTTTCTAAATTGATCTAGAACTGGTTTTCAGAAGTCTAGTAGCCTTAATGCTGCTTTCTAGTAGCACTGCTTAAATTTTAGTCTAAAAAGAACAAAAATATATATTTTTTCTTGAAGAACAGAGACAGTTTAAGAACTTCGTTTATAGTGTGTGTGTATGTGTGTGTGTGCGTGTTCAGAGTTGGGTTTTTTTTTAACAAAAAAATTCAGACTCACATTCTTATTCACAGCAGCAATACGAGTGAAACCCTTTTACCCAATAGCATAACAGAAGTTTAATATTTATATCTCAGGACAATAGTGAACAGTTTCCCCTGTTTCTTCATCAGGTTCTTGACCAAGCGAGAGCAAAAACTGATGCAGCGGCGTCAGTATGCGGAGGAGCTGCTGCAGTGGAAGCAACGTTTAGATGCAGAAGAAGCAGAGATACGTCAGATAGAAAAACAAGCACTAACTGCTTGGGAAAAAGAACTGCATAAAACAAAAGCAAATAAAAAAGGAGCAGGAGATCAGAAATCTGATCAAAAAGGTAGAAACTATAACATTTAACTTGGTGGGACTCTAATTAAAAGTTGGCAAACTTTTTATTTAAAGGACCAGATACCCTTCCCCTATCTCTGCTTTCATGGGCAGAGCAGCCATTGGCTAGCTTGGTTCAATGATAGGCTGCTGCTACTGCCTGGGACATCCCATCCTCATTCCCATCCCTCATCATGGGAGTTCAGCTGAGGCTTGGTTCCAGCAATCTGCTGCCCATCTGTCCATCTATTCTTAGCCTGTGGGCTATACAAAAAGAAGTGGCAGGCCAGATTTGGCCCATGGACCATGGTTTGTTGACCCCTGCTCTAAATCTTGCTATTAGAAATGTGCTGATTATGTGGAAAACGTTTGGCTTATCCAAGTTATTTTGTTCAATAAAAGTTGTGCAAGGTAAGATTACATTTCAGAAAATAGCTTTCATGTATTCAGGACCTGATTGTGTTCCAAAGCTGCATTCAAACATCATACTTATCCCAAATTTTTAAATGATTGGTTTTGGCTTACTATTTGTGTCAAACAGTTCTACTTAACGGAGAGATAAATTTTCAATATAAAAAGCAAATGAATAATAGGTAAAATAATAGGTAAAATAATAATATAGAAATGTACTTCTCTAAAATTTTCAATATATTCTCATATATGATCATATGAAAAAGTAAGTACGCCCATTGTAAAGTTTTTTTCTTTTTAACATCTGAACTGGTAGATGATGATCTGGACAGTGGAATGATTGATGTCCAGTTGTTTGGATATCTTTTTAAATCCCTACCTAATCTCATGGGCTTCTTTAACCTTCTTTCTGAATTCTTTTTGAAGGCCTCAGAGAGCTCTTTCAATCTAAACACAAACTTCACCAAAAACAGCAAATCAAACTACCGTAAATATCTGAGGTTTAAATAAGACAGGCTCTTCCCAATTCTTCTCTAACAATGTTCTAATTATTTGCACATAATTCTAATTTAGATATTTGAGATAGTGATAAATGTAGGGGTATATCTATTTTTTCAAGAGGTGAAATTTGCTTTTGTGTTTATGGACTATAAAATGTAAATAGTGGATGATACTTGTTATATCCCTTGATCAATATTGTGGAAATTAAGATCAAATACCATATGTTGAAATACGTTTAAAAAGCCAAAAAGTTAAGTGGTGTCTTCTTAATTTTTAGTATGACTCTAAGCATGTATCAAAATGTTTTTAAAAGCAAAGTACTGGGAATTTTTGAGGGATTGATCATTTTCCTTTTTTTTTTCTCTCAGAGACAGCCAGTGAAGAAGACTCTTCAATGCCACCTTGTTCTCGTCTAAATAGCGAAAGCTCGGTCCCAGAAGAATTGAGCAATCTAGTTGTTGAGTCCGTTCCATCAAAGGTTTCTGAGATTCAAGGGGCGCCTGGAAGCCTAGATCACACAGTAACTGAAGAAATAGTTTATACACAAGAACCGGAATCTGCTGTTTCTCCTGGAAAACCTGTAAGTGAATTTGATTATCCATTTGCCATTCTTTGAAATTAAATTAAAGGCTTAATTTGAATATTATATTACATTAGTAAATAAGTCAGATAAAATGTCTGAACATACACTTTCTTTAAAAAAGAAAAAAAAAGTATTCATTCTTAATTCCATCTACTTCTAGAATACATAATATAAAAGTAATGTGCAGTGTGTATTTATTGTAACACAGCATGCTAATTTTGTTAAAAATGTACAAAATATACTGTTAAAAGGTGAAAGAGATGCACTCACAATTCATACTTTTTCTAGTTTACTTCTCAGATTCACTGAATGAGGGCTAAACTGTAGTTTTCTGTTGATTGGGTGTTGCTATCTAATGTGAGATCATCTAAAAAGGAAAAGTGACCTAATCTCCAAATACCATGGTTACATAATCTATGTTATTTAAGACTGGATGGATAAAGGAGATGAAATAGCAATAGCAATAGCACTTAGACTTATATACCGCTTCACAGTGCTTTACAGCCCTCTCTAAGCAGTTTGCAGAGTCAGCATATTGCCCCCAACAATCTGGGTCCTCATTTTACCCACCTCGGAAGGATGGAAGGCTGAGTCAACCTTGAGCCTGGTGAGATTCGATCTGCCAAACTGCTGGCAGCCGGTGATCAGCAGAAGTAGCCTGCAGTACTGCACTCTAACCACTGTGCCACCGCGGCAGTTCAGAAATCAGAAATGATTTCTGATACAACACTAAACCTGACTAAAAGGGTGAAAAGGTGGTGACTTTTGTCACTAGCAGAAGTAGGCAACATTTTGTGAGTGGGATCACCCTAAACTATTTTTTCAGCCTCTGAAACCCTGTTGAAGTGACATACAGATGGTCTTTGACTTATGACCAAACTCGGCACCAGAACTTCCATCATTCAGCGATGGTGCTGTTAAATGAGTCACAAATTTTTGCCAAGGTCATTAAGCAAATCATATAGTCACTAAATGAATCTGGTTTCCCCATTGACTTTGCTTGTCAGAATCCTTCTGTGAAGGTTGTAAATCATGATCACACTAAAACATGTCAGTTGCCAAATGCCCAAATCATGAACATCTGTGGAGATGCTGCAACGATTGTAAGGACAGGTCATGTCACTTTTTTCAAAAGGTCAAACAAATAGTCGTAAGTTGAGAAGTACTCGTAATAACATCTGCGAAGAGCTAGATTTTAGCACTTTTTTATATTTGGGGAAAGGTTTTTTTTTCCCCTTTCCTTTTTTTCTTTTTAGTAAAATAGGGTTAATACATCTGGCGCAGTGGTTAGAATGCAGTATTGAAGGCTGACTGCTCACTGCCCGGAGTTCAATCCTGAGCGGTTCAAGGTTGAGTCAGCCTTCCATCCTTCTGAGATCAGTAAAATAAGGACCCAGATTGTTGGGGGCAACATGATGACATTTGTAAACCACTCAGAAAGTTCTGTAAAACACTATAGAGTGCTATATAAATTTAAGTGCTAGTGATATCAGAAGCATAAATACTATTTTACTGCTTACTGCCCTTTTTACAAAAAATTGTTCCCATAGTTTGACTTCAGATTTCAGGACCACAATCTTGAAGTGCTTTTGAGTACTGTTAGGAAAGAGGTGCTGGAGGTCAATTTTTAAATGAGACCTTGAGAGAAATTGAGATTTTGTTGATTTACTACCCATGAAAATCTTCCTAAGCAGATGGGAGTAATATTGAATGTGAAATTGAGAATCCCAAGGATAATAACTTTCAGTCTTCTTAATATTCAAATCCTTATTCAAGGAGCACAGAAAATTCATTATCTTCAAGTGTCAAATTCGCATTTCAGGGCTGTATTTGAAAAATGGGTAGGGACAGGGCCCAACTTGGGACTGAGGTTCAGGTGTTTTAACAGGTAAAATTGAATGCCTAAAAGAGACCCAAGACTTACAGTACCCATTTTGCTCCTTAATCCCCCATGCAGAAATAAAACTCCAAATCTTTTGCCTACCTTCTCTTTAGCTTAATCTTTTTTTTATTTCCCCCCATTTTCTTCACTTTTCAAGATCTTCATCTATTCAATACCTTTTCCCTATGCTTTTCATATCATTTTATATTTATTGCCTTCATTTTATTTATTTCTTTGTATTTCAGTTTTCTTCAAGTCTTCTTAGATCTAGTTCAAAACGTAACAGTGTTTTAAGTACAGATGAAATGAAACTATAGGTAGTCCTCAGCTTATGACTACAATTGAGCCCAAAATTTCCGTTGTTATGCAAGGCAATTGTTAAGCGAATTACGCTGTATTTTACTATTTCCCCCCCACATTATTAAGAGAATCACTGCAGTTATTAAGTGAATCATGCAGTTGTTAAGTGAATTTCACATCCCACATAGACTTTGCTTGTCGGAAGCCAGTTGGAATGATTACAAATGGTAATCACATGACCCTGGGACAGTGAATCTGTTATAAATGCTTGCCAGTTGCCAAGCACATACATTTTGATCATGTGACCATGGAGATGCTGCAGCGGTCATGTGAGAACAGGTCATATGTCACTTCTTTCAGTGCTTTTGTATCTTTGAATGGTCACTAAATGAATGTATCGGTTTTTCTGAGCATGTAGTCAAGGTCTTTTGCAGATTAAAGGGAAAGGGAAAGGTTTTCCTGTCTGATCATGTCCTGCTCTAGGGCGCAGTGTTCATCTCTGTTTCTTAGCCGAGGGAGCCATATCTTGTCCAAAGACATTTTTCGTGTTCATGTGGCTAGCATGGCTATATGCCAAAGGCGCACGGAACACTGTTACCTTCCCACCAAAGTGGTACCTATTAATCCACTCACATTTGCATGCTTTCAAACGGCTAGATGAGCCACTGTGGCGCAGTGGTTAGAGTGCAGTACTGCAGGCTACTTCTGCTGACTGCCGGCTGACTGCAATTTGGCAGTTCAAATCTCACCAGTCTCAAGGTTGACTCAACCTTCCATCCTTCCGAGGTGGGTAAAATGAGGACCCAGATTGTTGGGGGCAATATGCTGACTCTGTAAACCGCTTAGAGAGGGCTGTAAAGCACTGCGGTATATAAGTCTAAGTGCTATTGCTATTGCTAGGTGGGCAGGAGCTCACTTCGTTGCACGACGCTCAGGTCTCTAACCCGGGCTGTCAGCTCCAGCTGACAAGCTCAACGTCTTTAACTGCTGAGCCATTACACCCCCGATCAAAGAGTACTGGAGAAAAGGCCCATAGCTTTGATTTTGGAACAATTCCAGGGAAGAAATTCTTTCCACTTCAGAACTGCAAGCATATGATTAGAATGTGGGAAATACTATCAGATATATATTACCTACTTCAGCTTCCAACCATAAAAACGATTCTCCAGGAATGATTCTTTTCATTCTGTACAACCTTTTAAAAAAAGAAAGAACACAGACATATGTTCGGTCCTAGACATAATAGGATTAAACTGATATCTTGAAAAACCAGAAATCCAGAAAGTCTCTCCTCCTAGCAGTATATGACATAGACAAGCATCTGTGTGAAATCCTTGCTTGGTATCTGAGAGGGCATCAGAGGCTTGCCATTTTCTGTCCAGTAACAAGATTTCCCTAACTAGTTGGCCTCCCCTGCTTGAGAGAGACAGAAATCAAAATAAGTTCGTGCTTGTAATTAGTGTGAGGTGTGTGGGTGTGTAATATATATTCCTTAGTTACTGTTTTTTTCATCTTGACATAGTCTCCTTGCAAAAGCAGTGCATCTCTATCAAAGCAAGAGTCAAACAAACAAACACAGAAGTCTGGAGGAAAGCAGCTGTCATCTACAAAATCTCAGGATATCTCATATAGTTGGTCTGATGAGTCTTTATCCATGACCCAATCAGGTAAGTATTAGAGCTTCAGCTTCCTTTTTTATAATTTTTAAATTATTTTTAAATGGGTCTCAGTTTTTCATTGGAATTGATGGGGCTTGAATTCTATATAGATTACAGCATTAAATATAACATATTTGCAATTTTCCACCAATTTTCAATTTGGGAAATGAAAAAGGCAAAACCCCTCATCAGAAAGATTACAGAGAAAGGATAGGAATGGGTAAAAGGAACAAATAATTTTTATCACTTTAGTTTACATATCACTTAAATTTAGAAGTTCTGTTTTAGTTCTGTTTTTAATAAATAAGATATAATTTTATTGTAATTATAGTTGAGATTGGATTCTTAACAGTGATTAGGTAAAGTAGGTTTATGTGGCTGTTCTAGCATGCAAATATAAAATACGTTTTCTAAACAATATATATTATCTTTTTTAGAAACTACATCTGATCAAAGTGACATTGAAAGTCGAATCTGGGCTCTGAAAGATGAAGTGCGGAAAAAAAAGTCTGTTGTTTATAGGCTGAAAAAAGAACAGAAGAAGAGGCTCAAAGAGAAACTTAAAGCTCAAGAGGCAAGTTTGATCAAACAGTTAGAGGTAAGAATTAATTTGAAAGAAATGTTAAATAGAACGTGTGTATGTTACATATTAATATTCCCATGGGTTTTTTTGCCTCATTTTCTCTGAATATTTTTTCCTTTTGAGTTTGCTTTGATACTGATAGTAATATAACAATGTTGACCAAAAAGAAAAGAAAATACCTTCATAGGTTAAATTATATAATAACCATAAGACATTTGTATATCTTACACACACATGCACGCACACACACACACACACAATTCGAAATTTCAATATTCAATAAGATTAATACTTGAAAACAAATTTAATAAAGAATAAGATATGTTCAGGTCTTCCTAATATCTTATTTTTTTACATCATCAGACTTATGATGAATTCATCAAGAAAACGGAAGAAGAATTGAATCGGGATTTTGAGACAACACCAACAGCTAAACCTCAAATCAAAACTCCATCCTCAGTTACTGAGAAACCAAAGATCAAACCACCACCACTTCATAGGTAAAGTAATTGCTTAAAGTTAATGCATGATGGCCTTTCTAAATGTATGCCTTTAGCAGCCTAGAAAGGGTTTGTATCTCTTTCAAAGGGAGAAAACTATCTTATATGCATGCATATTTAAGAATCTGAGATGCTGATCAAAAGAAATATTTGGATGAATTCATGTTAAAAGGAGACTGACAAGTAAATTTTGGTATATAATTTTGTATACAAAAAAACATGTTTCAGAGGAAAGAGGGTAGTATAAATTAATAGTGGTTTAATTAAATTATTATTGTTGTTGTTAATAATCCTTAACACTTATTCATTAATATGCACTAGACTGTAGTATTCAAAATCATAAAGTCATGCCCAAAACTCATGCTAAAAAAGAAAAATCTTGACTTGTGTTAGACACTGGCATGCAACTACATAAAAGCAATATCTATATGATGATGATACCATTTCCTGTCACCATTTCAATACCACTGCAGGTTACTGCAGAGGCTGCCACCAATTTATTTATGAGAGTAATGCCAAGTATTATTGTATGAGAATTTGGAAAGTATAGATTATTATCATTCAGTCCCTAGTCATCTCATGGTTGGACTATTGTAATGCGCTCTACATGAAGCTACTCTTGAAGAGCATTTAGAGTGCAGCGGTGCAGGCAGTTTGGGGCCCCCACGAATGGCCCCTATAACACCACTGCTCAGCAGGCTGCATTGGCTGCTGGTCTGCTTCCAGGTACAATTCAAGGTGTTGGTGATCACCTTTAAAACTCTTCATGGCATGGATCCAGGTTATTTGAGAGATTGTCTAACCCCGTTGGGATTGACCCGTCCCACTTGTGCTGGCATGCTGCGGGTCCTGTCAGCCCAATTATTCTGGCTGATGGGGTCCAGGAGGAGGGCCTTCTCTGCTGTTGCTCCTGCCCTCTGGAACATCTTGCTCCCCTGATGTGAGGTTGGCCCCAGCCCTCCTATCCTTTTGTAAGGGCCTAAAGACCTGGCTCTGCCAGTTGGCCTGCAGCCCCAATGTGGGGAAAAAGCATGGTGGATGTGGTTGATCGAGTAACCCATTCTGTTGCTATCCTCTCCACGTGTCCTTGATTTTAATCTATGGTTTTAATTTATTCAGGTTTTAATGTAGATGTATTTTTGTTTTGTTTTTTAGTATGTAACAGCTCAGAGTTACCTTATGGTAATATGGGAGGCCAATAATTTTATAATAAAATAAAATAAAATTATGCAGAGATTACTTCTTTGCCCATCAATCCTATGTTGCTCCAAATAACTTGAATAAGTTGGATATGTTTTTCCTTTCCAAACCCAATTTTAGTAATACGTGCCAGGTCAATATGATTTCTCAGGACCACATTCTCATTGACCGATATTTTGCTATTCACTGCCCAGGAGTCAGCTGCGGGACTTAAAATTAATCAGTTTTCTGATATGGTAACCAATCTCAGATTAAGAAAGAACTGTAAGCAAAATCCTGTTATCTCTAGTTCCCAATGCCATACCTTCCTTTGGGGTGGCAGATATAACTATTATCCCACTCCCTAGAAATTAAATAAAAAGCAAAAGCTTAACAAATGGGAAAATTATAACCTTCTCCTGACATACTTTGTAATAGGCATGCAACTATGTCTAAAACTTAGGAACCTTGTGGCTACTGAATAGACAGACTTGTGTGTTCTAGAGCAGTGAGATTAGAATCTGATCTCAAATCCTAATTCAGCTATGGATTTTGGATGGATTGCAATATTCAAATCTCTGGATTAAATATTGGATGTATTTTTTTAAAAAAAATAATATGTTTTCTCCTTGTTTTATGTGTTTTATTTTGTTAATTCTGGTACAGTGTACAATATTTTCAGAATGTTTAAAATATCTGTAAGTACATGTGTGAGTGATCTATTCAAAACTTTTTAGGTCTGAAACATCCAAAAGTTGGAAATCACTCACTGATTCTGAACGTTCTAGAGGATCTTTGGAATCTATTGCAGAACATATTGGTATGTATCTTGGAAGTTATTTGTTTAATATTAAAATTACACAAGTTATCTTCATATACCTAATGTTAAAATAATTTCAACTAAAAGTATGTTTTAAAAAAAATTATAATTGAAAAACAAGCAAGTGAATTTAATAGATTTTAGTATTATTTTTAATTAACACTTTTTTTAAAAATGTGAACTTTTTCCCATAGTATTGCAATAAGTAAGAATCTATTGAATTATTTCATATTCAGTATAAATTCTAAAAATGTATTTTATTTTCTATAAGCTATTATGCACATTTTCTAGAAATTTTATTTATAATCTTCAAAAAAAAATTCAAAGAAAAATGCTAGTACTTGCTACCAGGCACTTTTGGTTCAGAGTGGCTAAATAAGTATAAGAATCTCTTCTGACACTCTGTTGAGTTTGCACTATGCCTGAACTGGAGTTGATAGCTTTTTAGAAAGAAATAAGATAGGGATTCAGATTCAGAGTAACACTAGATAATTTACTTGTGTTCACTACGTGTCTCTCTGCTCACACTTCTTCATTCTAGAATTATTTTAATAAACATTTAAGTTTAGTAAAGTATCAGACAGGGAAGGAAAGATCAAACATCTCAGAACAATCACCTCGTTTATTATACAAGAAATTTAAAGGGAACACATATACAATTTTAAAATCTTTGGATATATTTTGGGGCCTGTTAATTCCTATGCATAGTAGAATCAAAGCATGTATGAAGTCTTATTGATTATAAATTTGATTGGGATATTGTGTTTAAGTTATACTTTAGCCATTTATATGTAAACAGTGGAATATTCATGCTATTTGATGGGACAGGTTAGCATTCTCTAGTAAGAATTTCAGTTTTTTCCTATAACACCCAGATTTTTTACTTCTTTAATAATGCTAAGTAAAAGTGCACAATTGTTTTAAGTATGTGTGTTTGATTTTGTTTTATTCTCTTAAGATGCTGTGCCACATTCTGAACAATCTGTGTCTATAAACACCATGAAATTCACAGAAGCAGAGATTCAGGCAGAGAAGCAATCTCATACAGCATCTATAGCAGAATCTGACAATTTGGATAGTTTACTCTCGTCAGCTATTCTCAAAGACTTAGGAAACACGAGCAAAATATCTCCCATATCACTGAATAAGTCTGAAGATGCAGTGAGTTATGACTCTCTCGCTACCAGATCTATAGTGCAAGAGACAGCAGAATCAAAAGAATTAGAGGTTGAAATAGCTTCCCAGGTTTATGAAATATCTGCTGCGTCAGTTTTTGATTTAAATCAAAACAATTCAGTTCCTTTAAAGACAGATGTCCCTCCAGAGACTGAGCTGTCGGAAAAGGATCAGTTTGTCTTGGAGTGCATAAGTGTGCAGGAAATCAAGGAGATGCCAAGTGAAAGGTTCAAGGATGATGAAAGTATTACATCAGTCAAATCCTCTGATAGGCTGGAGAAAGATACACTGAAAGGTGATTCCCTGGTTTCAGAACAGATTTCCATTTGCGAAGAGCAATCATATTCTAGTGATTTTGAAGAGTCTTCCTTAGGAACAGATATATCAAAAAGTGAGAAAGTTCTTACTGAATATCAAAAAGATATTTTTCAAGCGCCTACATTATCTTTCAGACAAGATACAGGATCACAGGGAGAGAATTCTTTGTACACAAGACCACCTAGGAGTGAATCCCCTGGTTTTGGAAGTGATGATGAAATAAGTGAATGTCTCAGTGAAAAATCTTTGTCTGTAGCTGATAGCATTCAGTCAGAAAGATTGTTAGAACTCCAGTCACCAACAGAATTTGTGAAAAATAAAGAATGTGGCGATGTGGAGAAAGAACCATATGATGATGATGATGATGATTCATCTTGGGCTTCCAGTTTCAAGGCATCATCAGAAAAACAAGAAGAAATTTTGCTAGGTTTCAGCATTGGTGACCGAGTTCTTGTGAGTAATGTCCAGCCTGGAACACTGAAATTTAAAGGTCGGACAAATTTTGATAAAGGTTTTTGGGCTGGTGTAGAGTTGGATGAACCTGAAGGAAACAATAATGGCTCTTACAATGGTATTCAATATTTTGATTGTAAAGAAAAACATGGTATTTTTGCCCCTCCGCAAAAAATCTCTCTTTTTTCAGAAAGTTTTGGTAATGACTTACATTCAAATGAAAATTCTTTCTTTAAGCATGAACTAGATAATCAGCACAAAACAAATCAGGAAGGCTTAGACAGTCTTGAAAAAGAAAAGAATAAAAGAAATTCAAATGAGAAATCTCCGAGAGAATCATCTGCCTTAAAAGGTTCAACTGGAGCTGGAGATTATATAAAATTCAATAAACCAAGCGGCTGTGTGGCAGTTATTAGTACTGTTGACGAGTTTGATCAAGAAACCAGTGACTTTGACTCTCCCAAATCCTCTAAAAATGATAATGGTATGTTACCTCCCGCCATTTCAAATATCCACAAAGAAGATTCTGCTATTGAAGTAGGAGGGATTTTGGACAGCAGCTTTCCTGAGAAATGGAAGCTGCAGTCTGTTTGGCAAGAGCAAACAGAAAACAGATTTTCTCCCAGTAATCTAGAGATATCTGCAACGCCACTTCTGGACTTGTTGACAAAAGAAAGAAGCCAACTGGAAGCCCAACTTAAAGTCCCAACCCAAGAAAAGGAAGATCTACTAGATCGACAGGAAAGAGTTGGTTTCTTGGCTGACAGTCTCCTGCAAGGTTTTGTGAAAGACACAGTCAGTCAATTTCAGCAAATCAAAAAGGCAAGGAATGAGAAGATCCATTTTAGCAATCAAGGACTCGGTGCTGTCCAAGAAAAGAACTTGGCAACTAATGAACAGCAGAGGTTTTTAGTTGTATCAGAATTGGATGATGGAGAAGAAGTATCTTCCCCAGATATGTGTCCCAGACCAGTAAGTATAGTTCATAATTAAGATAAGTAAGACTAGAGTAATGCTTCAGTTATGGAATTTGACAGGCTGTGTCTTAACAACAAATGTTTGTGTTTCACATTTTTGTTTGTTTTTAATCAACTTTGTTTTTATCATTTTTGTACACTGGCACATTCAAATCAGACTCTCCATAGTTCACAACAGATCAAGAACATAACAATAGTGTAACTAAAACCACAGCAGTACTACAGTAATATAAAGTAAAATTAAGCCAACATTTCACTAGAAATACATCACAAAACAACAGTGTGTTAGATACAGTAACAATAGCTGAAACATTCAATACCATCATCTCAGTCTCTATAAATTCTCCAAAAAAAAATCCATTTATTTTCAAAACTGTTTGGAAAGTTTATAATGTGGAAATAAGTTTGGTATTGAGAGAAAGGCCATTCCAAAGCACAGGCCCACTATCAAAAAGCCACCTGTGAATCTCATATCCCCTAACTTCATGGAAATCTGGAACAAGCATTTCTTTCAGGATATACGGTATGTATTGGAGGGTCAATTCCTGTTGAAAAATACAGTCCTGAAGACCTCAGTGCTAAGCCATATAGGACTTGGTTGATGAGTGTTAGCCAACCATGACCTATAACTTTTCAGTAGTCTTTGATGGTAGCATCCTATAGAGTTCATGACTGTCATCTAGCCAAGTTGTGATGAGTGCATAAGTCAATGTCACAAGGTTCTTCTTTTAGGTAAGGCTACTATCAGTCAATAAATCAATCAGAATAGAGCTGGGAGGGAGGACTTCTAGTCTAAACTCCTGCTCCAGCAGGAGACCCTATACCATTTCAGATAGATGGTTGTCCAGTCTTTTCTTAAAAACCTCCAGTGATGAAGCCCCTACAACTTCTGAAGGCAAGCTGTTCCATTGGTTAATTGTCCTCACTATTAGGAAGTTTATACTTAATCCCAGGTTGCTTCTCTCCTTGATTAGTTTCCACCCATTGTTTCTTTTCTTGCCTTCTGGTGCTTTGGAAAATAAGTTGACCCCTTTTCTTTGTGATAGCCCTTCAAATACTGGAATACTGCTATCATGTCACCCCTAGTCCTTCTTTTCTCTAGACTGCCCATATCCAATTCCTGCAGCCGTTCTTCATATGTTTTTTCTCCAGACCTTTAATTATCTTAGTTGCTCTTCTTTGCACTTTTTCCAAAGTCTCAACATATTTTTTGTAATGTGGTGACAAAAAAACTACAAAAATTACTGCAGAATCTGGTCAAAAGCCCTTTGAGCTAGGGGCTCCACCTGCCTATATAACAGTAGGCATGAGTCTACAAGGATCCCAATATTGCAAGTATCTCCTCTCTGGGGTATCAGAACCCCATCAATAGACATTATGGGAGATGACAAAGCATCTCAATGTACAAAATATCAACTCCATTTTCTTTGGTTAGTTAAATTTTTTTTGTAAAAGAAGCTGATGACAGAAAATTGAACTCACTGTTTTCAACAACAAATTATACATGTCACGAACTGCTTTTAGAACTCTAGTGTTTCAGAAATGACTTATTAAAAGGCAAAGAGGAGAGTCTTTGAGAAAATAAATATAAAGATTTCATTGGATATTTTATAGTTGGTTTGGTCTAACCTTTAGGTTTAGAATGCTTGGTTTATTTTTTTTAATTTGGGATCCTAACAGCTGAACTCACATTCCTTTTTTTTTGTTTGTTTGTTTATCCATGAAACTAAAAACTAGATGAACAAGAACTGCAGTTATTTATTTGTGTTTATATCCTGCCTTTCTTGAAGGAGCAAAAATCAGTGTACCTATATTTCCATCTAGTTATATCCTCACAAGAATACAATGAAGTAGGATAATAAGGAATTTAATATGGGTCGTTGTAATCCTAGTCAATACATTTTGCCATGTTAAGTGTTTTAGTTTTCTGGGTATAGAATTGTATTCTTGAATATTGTTTCTCTGTTAGGGATGCAATCCATGAGTTACTGCTGTTGTACCATTTCCATTTAACTAACTGAGGCTTCCATGTGTGACTTGCTCTATATGGTCACCTACCAAGGGCATACCTCCGTGGGTCCCCTAGTAAAAGCCATTAGACTTTCGCTGCTAAGTCTAGGGTCCACTTTCTTGCACCCTAAGAACAAAAAAAAAGTCTAACAACTGAAAATATGACTATATATCGTTAAATCTTAAAGCATTAATGGATAATATTTATCAAAATCAGGAGCATAGTGCAGGGAATACTTAAGGTTCTAAGTAATAATCACTTTCTTATTATTTAGGAAAGCCCTGTATTTGGTGCCAGTGGACAGGAAGAACTTGCCAAGAGGCTGGCAGAACTGGAACTTAGCCGGGAGTTTCTGAATGTGTTAGGAGATGACCAAGATTGGTTTGATGAGGATTTTGGCTTGAGTTCACATAAGCTCCCTCAAAACCAAGCTGAAGAATCAGCAGTATTACCTAAGATAGAACTGCCAAAAGTGTCCCCAAAGCCATGTGAAGAACCTTTGGCTGCACTATATGTTGCAGAAGAAGTAGAGGAGTTGGTGCATGCAGCAGCCGAGAAGCTATGGAAATGCAAAGACTTGGGGCATGATCTTCAGGCCCTCAGCAACCCCAGAGACATGAATGAATCCCCCCCAAATGATGACATTGAAACCGTTAGTAAACAAATCTACAAAAAGGTATGGCAATTATCTCAGATTATTGTGAAATGTATAAAAATAGAGGAAATGTACCAAAGGAGTCCCCAATCTGTTAAAAAAAAAAAAAGGAATGCTATTTTGGACTCTGGAATGCTATCTTTGGACTCAGTGGTAGAATGCAATATAAAACAAGGTATGGTGTGTTTGTGGAAGACAGATACAATGAGGTGTAAATGGAGGCATTTTTCAAAAGCGCTAAAAACAGAAAAAATCTTGGCCCCAAAATGCAATAGTTAAACAAAATTATATTCCACTTGCTGCATAGCTAGTATTCAGCATAAATACTTTCATTAATATTTTTGTTTGGTTCTTTGAAAAATGATACGGTATTATAATATACAATGGTAATACAATGTTTCTTTTATTTTTTTATCAAGGCTGTGTTTGATTTAACAAGAGAGATTTTTGAAGAAATCTTTGCAGAAGATCCAAATTTGAATCAGCCGTTATGGATGAAACCCAGCAGGATAATTTCTGGTTACTTTCGACGAGTTAAAGATCCAAGTGATCTTGAAGAAATAAAAGTAGGAATAAGATTAATAGCTTGAACTTTAAATATATTTAAGAAATAAAGTGCAGTTCATCTAGATAGCAGTTCTCAGATGTTTTGGTCTCAGGACCTCGTTACATTCTTAAAAATGATTGAGGGCCCCAAAGAGCTTTGGTTTACATGGGTTATATTTATGAATATTTATTAAGGTTTAAAACTGATAAGTTTTAAAAGCTTTATTTGTCTTCATGGACTCTCTGAAAGGGTCTTGGCCACTCCCAGGAGTCCCCAGTCCATACTGAGAACCACTGACCTAGAACTTGAGGTAGAATGTGAAGTCTGGTGGAGTTTTATCATGCATTTTTATTTGAAAAATAAATTATTTTTTATTTGAAAAAAATAATTTTCTTACACCATCAGTCATATTCCAAGATGAGTGTGCATATGATACTATCTCTCATTTTTCCACTATAGTTTCTTCTTACTGTATTGTTGATTTCACTTAAATATTAGTTTGAAACAGGATATGGATGAATGCTTCTATTTCTTAAAACTAAAATAATATTATTTAATTGTCAATTTAATTGTCAATATTTAACACTGTTCCAGTTACAAATCCATCCAAGATGGCTTACATCTAACATGCAATATTTTTTTCAAAAAAATACAATGAATGATAACCAGTATATAAAGAATTAAAACCCTTCCAATACAGCAACTAATAATAGCTATACCTGGATTAATGAGTCAAGGGGTGGGGATAGTTCCAAAGAATGCCTGATGCTGCATTTATCTATATACTGGAATGTACAACAGTTGAATCAGCGTCATAATTCATAATGAACTTCATGGATATTTCTAGAGTTACCTACCAAGTTGCTTTACTATACAGTAGAACCTCTGGTCACGACCATAATTCGTTCCATAATTTTGGTTGCAAACCAATTTGGTCGTGACCCAAACCTAATTTTGGAAATTTGGCACTTACAAAAAAAATGGCGCAGAAGGGGAAATTGGCCTCGGAAAAAAAAAATTGTGAATTTTTTGGTCGAAACCCGATTTGGTCGTGGTCAGAAGCGTTTGTGACCAGAGGTTCTACTGTAGTTGTAATTACCTAGCGATACAATGTGTTTTCTGTTGCATATATGCCATGTCTACGACCTCACTAGAAATCTTCTCCCTGAAAGCTGCTTGTAGAATTGATGTTGCAACTAGAGAAAATGTATTTAGTTAGCATTCATTATTTTTTTATTTCTCCTTTACCCAAGGTCTTTATAACAGCTGAAGTTTTAAAGCTCTTAAATTTGAGAAAGGAATCAAATAATAAAACAGACTGGCAGAAAATGATGAAATTTGGACGGAAAAAAAAGGATAGAGTGGATCACATATTGGTTAGTAATTGGTTTTTCAATTATGCATTGTAGTCAGGCATAAATACCTAGCAACCTGCATGGTTTGAAAAAATGGGTTAGATCTAATGTTGTTTATATAGTAACTTGTTCTTCTTTCCCAGATTTGCTTTCAGCCCTCCTAAGCAGAAGGATTGTAGAATTAAATGTGCAAATTAAATTGCAAATTAAATGTGTCCTTTTCTGTGCTTTTGAAGAACCATATTTTTCCTTGTGTGTACTCATCCATATAAACTATGGATAAATGTCAACTAAAATTAGGCATTTCCAAATTTAGATCTTTAAGCAGAATAAGGATTTTTTTATTATTATTATTATTATTATTATTATTATTATTATTATTATTATTATTATTATTTACAAGTGTATATAGGCCACTTCAATCAGAACCAACTCACTGTACAGTAGGCTGTTTGATTATTTAATGTATTTATAGATACAGAAATATGCTTGTGACATAAGAGACATGTTGTTTGATAACCTAAGTATATGTATACCTCTGGAAAAAATGGTGCCTTGTTGTTGGTTGAGAACCCAAATTGATTTTCAGCAGATACAACAAGAAATATGCTTGTTGTTTTTAACACAAAAATTGAGTGAGTGATTGCAGATTATTGCAATTATAAATGGTAAAAAGAAATAGAGCAAAGAGATGAGGCATGCTTGTTGGGAAATGTTTATTACAGATGGGAAAATTGATGGAGAAGTTCAAGATGTGCAATTGCTGGTAGAAAGGTAATGGGTAGTATTTGCTCTATTGTAAAGAATAAATATCAGTGGAAAAGTGTGCTTTCTAAAGTGAACTTTCTAAAGTGAAAATAAGAGTTGACTAAATTAAAAAAGCAAAGGTATGTTTAATTTCTTAGGAATTGGGTATTTAAATATGCATGATAAAGCAAGATATAAGGTTAAGAAGGTATAACTGTTCAGGAAATGTAGACTGAAAACAAAAATGAGTGACCGTTATAAATGTACATTGAGAATGAAAGTCAAATTGCAAAATAAATATATGAAAGAAAAATTAATGAGTTGAGAGGAAGGAGAGGGGTGAGAAAATAATGGCTGCCATAACCTTAATGGATATGGAACTATTTAATAATGCTGGCACTGTTGCAAAGCATGAAGTTACTAACACTTCAGAAGTAACATGAGTAATTTCAGTGGAATTTGAGTCATACCAAAGCCTGGCTTACTGGAATGGCCAGAGTCATTGATAAGTGATATTGATTGATTGATTGATTGATTGATTGATTGATTGATTGATTGCAAGTTAGTGTTGACTCTTAGTGACTTCATAAATAGTGATATCGTCCTATTTTTATTTTTTGTTTTAATTGTAATATATCTAGGAATTATTATTCGTTTTCTTTCCTGTGAGTCGTTGAAAATCTGTAGCTTTTATATAATGATGGTTAGATGGATTTACAATAATAATTTTTATTATATATGTTTACAGAGTAGTATATTAATAGCGGTGACTTTTCTCCCTCCCCTTTCTAATACTAAGGTTCAAGAATTGCATGAAGAAGAGGCTCAGTGGGTGAACTATGATGAAGATGAGCTGTATGTGAAGATGCAGCTAGCTGATGGGATTTTTGAGGCCTTAATTAGAGAGACTATTGATCTCCTCAATCAGATCATTGAAAAACAGAAATTGTTTGTCTAACATCAAACCATATTTTTTTTCAAAATTGATTGGCTGAGAAGTGATACAACGTCTCCTCTTCCTGTGCTGCCTTTGGATCTCATTTGTTCCAAAAAGGCTCCCCTTCCCCCAAAATGCTTTTGCCAATTCAGTATGTACAATAATACTTGGCATTTGTTCTTTCGATATTGGCAGTTCGAAAATGGTTGGGATGGAACACCAAGAACCCAACGATGGAAACTCAAGTTACTAGTAAACATTCTTCATTTTAATAACTGCTCTACTTTGTTTTATGTGTAATTTATAACTCTGTTTTCTGACTTAACAATGTATGTCAGTCCAACCAAGTATCTGTTCCTCACTCTTACGTAATTTTAATCTTTTTGTCTCATTATGGATCTTCTGTCATTGGATTACTGCATGCGGATCTGAGGAGTTACGCTCCTTTTTTTCAACTAAATTTTTATTTCCATTTCTTAAACGGTTAATCTGGGATACTTTTTCTACTTTTCCACTATATTTGTTTTTTCCTCAGTGAACCACCAGCTGCTCCTAAGTAAATGGTACTCAGGATTCTCTCAGGATTTTAATATGTGAGAGATAGGAAAAAATGCTTACATAATGTGGGCCATTGATCCCTTTGATTCCTCCCTTGCTTACCACCTTACTGTAATGTACTGGTGAAACCATTACTTGAACTAGCTAGGGTTAGGAGTGTATGTACCAAAGAGAGTGATACTCAGTGCTTGACTCTGGACCTGATTTTTTTATGCTTGTGACATTTGTTATAACTTATTTTATAACTCCTAAAAAATAATTGTCAAGTGCTCTATGAATGCACTGTTGCAGGATTTAAAACATCAGAATATCTGTACATTAGGAATGCATCTGTCTCATAAAAATGAGGTATCATACTATGTGCAAGAAATGCATCAGAGACAAGAGTCTACAAAAATCCAAATGCATGGGTTTTTTTCCCACCGTGGGGTAGAAACGGATTGTGAAGAGGCACATGTTACATCAAACTAATGTACTTGGAAAGGGAAATAGGATGTCAAAAGCCCTTTTGCCAAGATTTCCATGACTGTTAGAGTGGGCCACTATCAAACCCAGTGTGGCTCATACTGCCTCCATTCCTCCTCCCCCACCCCCAAAGTTTTCTCCAGGGAACACAAAATAATCTAGGCTTGACTACTGATGCCTTAATTTGAAATCTGGATTACTTGAGGAAACATTGAATCAGAGTGGATTCAAAATCTGTTAATCTATCCCAGCAGAGACAGCGTTCCAAAGCATAGGAGGAGGCATTCCAAAGACTCTATGCGCCTATTTATGCCCTTTTCCCTTTCATCTTTAGTTTCTTGGTCTTCCAGTCAGTATATGTCTGCCAGTACTCTCTTGTGGATCTCTTTTGAAACTTTTTTTTTTTACTTGTTTGCTGTTTGCACAGTAACACACAACCAAGATAGCTCCTTTTAACCAGAAAATATATTTTTTAAAAAGTTGTTGGCATACAATCAGAAATGCTCATAGGTAGATTGACAGAATCACATTTGTAAACTTGGGATGATTAATTATACCTAAATGGGCTAAAGGAACAAAAGACAGAATAACTAGCACATAGACTTTACTAGCATGTAAATGCCAACTTTAAACAAATCTGGTGGAGCAAGCTGCTATGAGTTAAGTACTTTTCATACTGAACCTCAGAATGTTTTTAATGAATATTTAATACCTAAGCGAAGTTACTGGTTTTTTTTCTCTGCTTTGAAACAAATGAGGCCATTTTCTAACAGTTTTAGGTTTTGCCATTTTGGGGTCATCCATGTCTTTTGCCCTACCTACATAGCTAAATTATGAGAATCAAGGGAATATCCAAGCAAAGAGGATTGGGGAAGTCACCAACTTAAACTTATAGCTATATTGATCAAACAGAATATTGACATGTCCAAGGTGATTAAAGCAATAGAATAATGTATACAGTATATTGCTTAACTCAGATTTGTTGCTGTGATCAATAGCGGTGCAAAAGTTTCACTGCAACCAAATCTAGAGGAACGGGGCCAACATATGGTATAGATTTAAACTGAGAGAACTGTGGCTGTTATAGCATTTTTTGCAAGGCAACAATTACTTGAGCATGAATCCAGGAACATTCTAGCAACAATTTTGGCTGTGAAGGAATGGTCTTCAATATTGCCTCATCAGGTCCATATATACCAGAAAGGGCAATCCATTCAGGCCTTATATGGCATTTTTCTTCTGTCCCACAACTGTATGTGGCATAGTTCTGGGAATTCACTTTATCCTTAAAGATACTTCTGACTGCTCACTACTGATATCATACATCCAACTAAGTTTCAGCTAAATTGACCTAACGGCTGAACTGCATGTTACCAAAGCTGCACAATTTCTAGTATGATATCCGGCTGGTATGGTGTAGGCCAGTAGTGGGTTTTAAATCCTGTTGCTACTGGTTCGCGCATACGCACGACTCTGCGCATGCGCAGAAGCATCCCGGGCAGGTGGACGGAGCCTCCCGCCGCCACCACTACCGGTTTGCAGAACCAGGCCAAACCGGGAGCAACCCACCGCTGGTGTAGGCCCTTAAGGGCTATTAACACTGGGGTTCTTGAGAAGAAAATTCCCTTTTGGCTCAAGTGTAATTACCTAATCACATCTTGCAATTGAATAGACTGAGTGAAGAGGGTGTCTGCAAAATGAGAAACTGAGTTAAGAGGGGGAAAGAGTGCATAGCTACTTGCCTTAAATAGCTGTTCTGGGCAACCTTCTTTTGCTCATTGCACTGACATATTAAGGATGTGTTCTTCTTCCCCAAATCCCCTTTCTGCTGCCTCCATTCAGATGACCCCAAATGTTGATGCCTCTATGGTTTTTCCCCCTGCTAGAGAGCGGTTATACTGAGGTTCTCTATCATAAAAAAGGGCTGGAGACTTGTGCTCAAATACCTGTTGATTTCAGTGATTATGGCTACCAGATTCAATGTTTGCACCATTTCGCAGAAACAACCTACTTACTATTATTCTTTTCTACAGTGCTTAATTATTCCTGCAAGTGAGATTGGAGGGCCATGAAGCTACTCTGGAAAAACAAACCTAAAAACATTTTTGGGGATTCACTATAATACCTCTAGCTCACTTTGAGAAATCCTATGTGTGTATAAACATGTAATACATGCTGTTGTCCTTCATGAATTCACATACCTGAGTGTCATTTCCCCCTTTTTTTTTTTTTTTTTAATTCTTTTTTTTTTTTTTTTTTTATTAATTTACTGTTTTTTCTTTTTCCCTTTTTTTTTTTTTTTTTTTTGCATGCAAATACAGGCATGATCATTGTGTATACTAAATGTGAAAGTGAATTTTAACACAGTGCCCAGTGAATCCTTTAGAAGGTGGTCCTTTTTCCATCAGAATTCAGAATGGACTTAAGCAGCATAGAGGAGTTTAATTATGACAAAGAATCACTAATTGTCTTGGAGAGTATATCCTCAATATATTAAATTATATTATGCCCAGCCATCAGAATTCACTTTAGAGAAAAACACTGACAATAATATTTATATAGGGCAGCTAGAAAATAAGGACTGTTAGTGCTCTTTATTCTGTATTAAAATGAATTTTAATTCATTATACATTAAAATGAATTTTTGAGGAAGATTGCATACCTACAAATGCAACAATCTTTGTGGATCTGTTCCTGACCTATAGATTTAAGATAAAATTCTAAAGAAGTCCTATTAAAGCTCAGTTTAAATGCAAAACGATCACCAAAAAGACTATTTTATGTGCTGTTGTATAATCACCATTTACTTCAAAGGGAGGCTTGAATAGGACAGTTGTTCCATGGATTGTAACCTGTCGCCTTTTCAGTGCTCCAGTATTTCAGAAAATTTAACAGCAAGGTTTTATGGCCTGTTTGGCGAGGGGGAGGAGGACAAATGGATAATCTTCAAAAAAAAAAAAAAAACGTGGCCTTAGCATTTTTTGCAATACTTGAATAAAAGTGTGTATTCACTAAAGAAATACCATAGCACAGCATTCAGAGACCTTTGAAGTCACTGCACAGTAAAGCCTTTTTTTTTTCAAGCAAGTTTGTTATTTAATCAGAATTGATTGACTTACGTTCCAGCAGCAAAAACAGTTTTGACACTTGTAAAGTAATTCTTTGTAAATTGTACATTGTCAATATAAACAAGCAAAATTCATCTGAATTAATTTAAAATCTCACGGATAAAGAGTAAAAAAACTATACATTATAACACATTGCAGTAAATAAACATTATGGGAGAGCCTTTGCTGTACATTTGCAGAGTTGTCTTGGAGAAACTATTCTTCCTTGCATACTGTGCTGTGCAGATACTGTTCCTGCCTCTGTGTTTATGTAAGTAACTTATTCATAGGTTTCCAGGCCAATTTCAGCCAATGTACACACTTCTTTGTGCAGTACGGCTTGGTAGAATACAGGGTGTTAAGGTTCATGTAATTTTGAAATGTAAAATAAAGCAGTATAGTCTCTTTACACCAATGTAAATACCTTTGTTATTTTGAGATGTACTTTAAGAGAATAAAGTCTGTAAATAAAGTGATTTATAAATTATCCAAATAGTTTATCAGTCGTTAAAATAAAGTACATTTGTTCATATGCTGTTTGTTCTGGGTAAATCTAGGTCTCAATTCCCTTCAAAAATATTCACCGGGGACAAGGTTGTTTTCTTGATCAAGCCAGTGTCTAATTAATCCAGTATTACGTTTCTAAAATCAAACAAATGCCTCTGGGCATTCCAACATGAAAATATTTGATTTCAGCCCTCAATAATAATACATTCTCCTATATGCGAAAAATGTGTTTACTAATATTAGCAAGGATTATTTCTTCTCAGTTGCCACTTGAGGTTCTTTAAGCTAGAAAAGAAACAGAATAGCACTAAGCCAGAGGTCCCCAACCCCCGGGCCGTGGACCAGCATGGGCCGTGTCATGCTAGAAACCGGGCCGCGCAAACAAGTGATATTCTGAGTCAATATTCTGAGTTTTCTTTACTAATCATGGCTTAAATTAATAAACACAAAATTTTTGCTAAAACAAACTTGTTTATTATAAGAAGCAGCAGACAGTATATATAAAATGAAAAAAGTTCCCTGAAGATGGGCTCCATCATAAGTCTGAAAGCTCGGAAGGCAAAATCTCTGGTCTTGGTGACCGACACAGATTGGATCCTGCAATATTATCCTGGGACACATTCCATTCGTAAGATAATACACTCTGAAATTCAGAGGCTGTAGGCAACCTTGTTCTCTTAACTCAGTTTCATGAGTTTAATTATTGGTCTTTTGTTAGAATTTGTTACTTGTCTATGCCAGTCATTTAGTAACTTATTCTCAATAAAGACTGAAATCGTGAAAAGAAATTAAACCTTGGTAGAATATTTAACTGCTGCAACTCTTTCAATCCAGGATGATTTTACATTTTTTCCATCTGGAAATATCTGCTGTTTTTCCAAGATGGCAAATAATTATTCTTAAATTTTATTTTTTTCTACTGGGGCAGGGGGAAACCTCTGAATATTGAACTTCTTAGCATCTGTGGTTTGATACACACATTGCTTTTTTTTTTCTGTCAGATTCCACGTCAACATTTGAGGACTTCTCTTCATTATTCCAATAACCTGACATTGAACCACATTGTTGTGCATGCTCCATCAGCCATGTTAAAATCTCTTTAGGCTGAGCAATTATAAGTACAGTATCATCAGCAAATAAGTTCATATGTTTATGTTCTTGGGCGGTTATTTCTGCACCAAATTTTGTTATTTTGGTGTAGCTGAATTTCCAGTGGTTCCAGTGCCAGTAAAAACAAAACGAGAAAGGAAACTCCCTTGTCTTGTCCCCTTGGATTTTGCATATTGCTGTATAATAAGACTATTAACCAAAATGTTGCCTTTTTTCTTTATAAATGCTCTGTACCCATGGACAAAAATTATGGCCACAATCTTCCCCCCCCCCTCAAAACTACAAAATAAAAAGTTGATTCCAAATTGTCAAAGGTTTTTTTCAGCATCAAGAAAACTCATAGCTACTTTATTTTTCTGATTTACCTTAACAACAAATATATTTCAAAGAGATACATAAGAATCTAATAATCTTATATACCTCACATAAAGCCCATCTGGTCAGGATGTATCATTTCAGTTAAAAAGCCACTTAGTGTCTTAACAAGAATTACTATTAAAATGTATAATCCATAGATAGTAAAGAGATGGGTTTATAGGCTTCAGGATGCGTTGACTTTTCTACAAATCAAAGAAATTAAAGCTTCTTTATATACTACTTTCTAATGAGAGGTTGACCAAGTAGCTTTAAAATTGGGGGTTTTAGATAGAATAGAATAGAATTCTTTATTGGCCAAGTGTGATTGGACACACAAGGAATTCTCCAGTGCATAAGCTTTCAGCGTTCATACAAACAGCAAAGTGATAAGTCATAGATCATAAATCATAAGATACAATAATAAATCATAAGATACAAGGAACAATTGATAAATTGTAATATACAATTAGAAGGTGGTAGTAGGAGAGATGAGAAGATGACAAGGATAATAGTAATACAGCCTACTACATAGGTAAACATCTTTAGGCCTAAAACAGTGCTGTGGGAGTTAGATGTTTAGCGGAGTAATGGCATGGGGGAAGAAACTCTCTTTGTGTCTAATTGTTTTGGCCTATAGCAGAGTCTTGAAGGGAGAAGTTGAAACAGTTTGTGTCCAGGATGTCAGGGGTCTGTAGATATTTTCTCAGCCCTCTTTCTGCCTTGTGCAGTATACATGTCCTCAATGGAAGGCAGGGTGGTTGCAATTGTTTTTTCTGCAGTCCTAACTATCCGTTGAAGTCTGTACCTGTCCTGTTTGGTTGTTGTGCCAAACCAGACAATTATAGAGGTACAAATGCAGGTAGAAGTAGCTGATTCGTTATGAGGTATGGTGAAAGTTAAATGAAACTACGATGAGAAGTATCCTGAAAATCAAACATTAAAAGACAACCATTGGATTTGCTACTTCATACTTTATTTCTGAGGTTTCCAAGGAAACTACCTGGCTGCTGGTGAAGGATTTTCATCTGAACACTATCCAGAGAATAATGGTCATTAATAGTAAATCAGATGAATTTATTTTTGTGGGAGAACATTTACTACCAAAAATGTCCTTTCAAACCAGAGGATTAATCAGAACGACAAACTCCGACAGAACGACAAACAAATTGTACACTCGTGCCATGTCAAGATGTGCATATTAAAGGAACAGAGATTGTGCCACAACATTGCATGCTTTGCCCTTTCCTCCCTCGCCTCCCCCCCTTCCTTGGTGCAAATGCCAATCTTTTATATACTTTTGCCTTCACCCCAGCATAGCATTCTAGCAAGAGAAAGAATAATGAAGTCACTGATACTTGTTTTCAGTTTCTATCTCTTATCTCTACAGGGAACAAAAGAGATATTTTGAATTCTTAAGAGCCAGGGCAAAAAAATAAATTAAAAAAAATCCTTTTGTAGAGATGTCCCCAGCAGCTATACTGTGGGTTAAGATGCCAAGGTTTAAATCACAGAGAGGAGCAAACATTGGTTTCAAATCTGCAAGAAAAAGCAACAGCTGCAGCCAAGATTTTTAGCCTAGCTTGGAATGTCCTTTGGCTGAAGACCAGCTTCTGACTTTGGCGCAGACCGAATCCATTTGGAGAAGAAATTAACCCACATGAAGCTTTATTCTTGCTGTCTTGTATTCTCAGCTATCTGAAAATGCAGCAGGGAGCAAAGTTCATCTTCAAAACATCTTCACATTTCAACAATAAGGGGAAGTGGAAAGCTCCAAACCAGTCTTCCCCAGTCTTGGACTATGACAGCTGAGAATTAGGAGAAACAAAGGTTGATATTGTTCAATGTTGCAGGTTGGAGGGTAACTGCAAATACCTACCAAAAGTTGGGTTCCTGAGTTGGGTTTCTCTAAGGTGAATGCATATAGACAATTTATTAGAACTCTTTTCAACACACCAATAATATAATGGGGGATAGCAACAGTTTAAAAAGAAAGAAAAAAGTCCTCGTGTGTGCATTGAATCTTATTTATTAAAATGGTCCCTATTTTTTCAGGCCTCTAAGGGAGACCAAAAAAACACTTGTAGCTGCTCTAAGAGTCATAACTGAATCTTAAAACAGAATCCCCTTTCTGTAAGTTCAGACTGCCCCATCCTCAAGAGAAAGAAAGCAAGAAAGAAAAATGCAGGTGGTCCTTGACTTAAAACGGTTCATTTAGTGATCATTCGAAGTTACAACAGCACTGGAAAAAAGCGAGTTATGACCATTTTTCACACTTACAGCCGTTGCAGCATCCCCATGGTCACATGATGAAAATTGAGACGTTTTGCAAGTGACTCGTATTTATGACGGTTGCCGTGTCTGGAGGTCGTGTGATCACCTTTTGCGACCTTCTGACAAGCAAAGTCAATGGGGAAACCAGATTCACTTAACAATCATGTCACTAACTTAACTACTGCAGTGATTCACTGAACAACTGTGGCAAGAAAGGTTGTAAAATGGGGCAAAATTCACTTAACAAATGTCTCACTTAGTGACAGAAATTTTGGGCTCAATTGTGGTTGCAAGTCAAGGACTACTTGTACAAGCCAGATATTGGACCCATCCTTGGCTGGCTTCTCAAGAGGAAAGGAAGCCTAAGAAACCTTTTATTGTTTGTTTGTTTGTTTGTTTATTATGAAATTCATTTTCCGCCAATCTCGTTTTAAAGCGACTCTGGGTGGCTTACAGCATAAAGCACTTTTAGCACTTTCTCCTCTGTTTGTTCCCTTTGGCTTTGTAGGTGGAGCTGCAAAGTCCATAAGCTCACATTTCTCTTGAGGACAGAACTTCCTCCAGCAGAGATGGCTGGTTTTAAATAAATAAAAGGCCTTTCAGAGCAGCTTGGACTACCCTGAAGTTGAACTGCAAATAAATCAGCTCAGTTCTGCTGGCTGGATAAACAGCCCTCAGGAGTTGCTTTCAAAGTGGCACAGAATTCCAGGAATTCAGAAGGCTGTTGGTGTCTGAGTTTCCACAGCATTAATCCTGGCTGACAAAACAAAACTGCTGTATTCATATCACATGCTACACCTAAAGACAAACTATTACAGCTTATTGTTTCTCTTGGTTTGACATGGTGGTTTCAGTAGTATGGTTTAATGCAGGAGTTGCAGCTTGTCAGGAGGGGACGGGGCACACGTTTATTTCCCCCCCCAAAAAATAACTTATTCAGTCAAGAGAGAACAACTCACTTTGCACAGTTGCCATACTGCCATATTTAAGCTGCCCAACGATGTAACACTTAAAATGCAATGATTAAAAATGTGTTATTTCTCAGCCAGTTCTAACCCAAAGATACATCAGATCATGAGGATATCTCTGTCTATAGCCCTACCCACAGATCCCTCCCTTTCAGGCTTTTGTGATAACACTTAAATGGCTTCAATATGCCTCTATATTATTTTTATCTTTTTTTTATCTTATTGTAATTTATTTGTTTGATTCTTGTGAGCAGCCCAGAATTGGGCAGCATACAAGTTTTATTATTATTATTATTATTATTATATTGTACAGACAGTGTTGAAGGCAAAGTCATTTTATAATGACTCAAAAGAGATCAGGATAAACAGTGAAGTACACTGCCGTTATCTGAAGACAACCATCCATTTGAAGGAAGCCAGGTTCTTCAAATTTAGCTCAGTTCTTTCCAAGTCTGAAGGTGCAGCCATGAATTTTCCTTGGCCACAGTATTGAAGTGGTTTGTTACTGCTTTCTTCTATGTCCCAGACAAAAGCAATAGCACTTATATACCGCTTCACAGTGCTTGACAGCCCTCTCTAAGCGATTTACAGAGTCAGCATATTGCCCCCAACAATCTGGGTCCTCATGGAAGGCTGAGTCAATTTTTGGCCCGTGAGATTTGAACTGCCGAACTGCTGGCAGTCAGCAGAAGTAGTACTGCATTCTAACCACTGCACCACCATGGTTCCTTACAAGCTTATAATGTTGGGGTTCCCCATTTAAGTCCTAACAGGAGCAACATTGCATAGCTTCTGAGCCCCAACAAAATAACCCACAAGCTGCCATTTTTTGGCAGACATCAATTTTAAAAAGAAAACCATTAGATTCAGAGTGGATAGAGGAGCCGTGTTGGCCCAGTGGTTAGAATGCAGTATTGCAGGCTAATTCTGCCGACTGCCAGCAGTTTGATTCTGACTAACTCAAGGTTGACACAGCCTTCCATCCTTCTGAGTTCGGTAAAATGAGGATCCAGATTGTTGGATGGCAATTTGCTGACTCTGTAAACCACTTAGAGAGAGCTGTACAGCACTATGAAGTGGTATTTAAGTCTAAATGCTATCAATATCGTTGGTGTTGGTTGGGGCATATCCACACTTTTTTTTAATCTTGCAATTTTATTCTGAAACTTTCTGTATTATAATCAACATTTGCACACCTTTTACTTCATTGACTGTAATCAAATGTAATGTGATTACATTGTCATGTAATCAGAAATCACAAGATCTGATTTTTTTAAATGTAATTATTCATCACCTAAAGCAAATATATTTTTAGTTAAAATACCCCCCAGACATGCACTCATATGAATTATTTATAAAGAACAAGATGAAGCATACTATTAAGCTGCTCCTATCCTGGGCTCATAACATTGACTCTAAATTGGCTTAAGAAAAACTTGTGTGAACTGAGGCCTTTTAGCAACAGGTTGCAAAGTATAGAGTTTGAACAGCAAACCATCATGTCCTTTCCACATTTCTTTCCCAGGAGAAAAATAGCAATTGCTTTCCTTCCTATGGATGGATCTTTCAAAATAAAAAATAAAAAAACCAGTTCAAAATCCTAAAAGTTCCCCCCCCACACACACTTCGTTATTATTTCCCCTGACCAGGTACTTTCCCTGCTTACTTTTATTTTATACTCCAAGGATTTATCATTTTCCTATTCTGGGAAGTAGAAGAGTTTTACCTCTAGATCTCAAATAGCTATAACAAACCTGTGATCTATCTGAGAGCTGGAAATGAAACCTTACTACCTTGCATGACTGCAAAAACAGTGAAAAAATACATCTGTGGACTTATTTTTTTTAAAAAAGTTACCTACTCAAAAAATGGAAAATGTCAATCTTCTCTATCTTAGAGAAAGATCTTAATCTATATGGAAGTATAGAAATATGATAAGCATCGGTTTAATTAAAAGGGCAGACTTTTTTTGGTCAAAACAACCAATGAATTATGGAGATTAGCCCACAAACTAAAGGACTCTAACCCCAAAAGACAGGATCATTCAATATGAACATAACAGAGAAAAGTGTTCTTCACAAGTAGAGCAGAGAAATAATGCCCTGAATCACTTTAAAGTTTAGTATAGGTGACACCGTCTATTTCTCATTTCCAGAAATAGTCTTTCTCCCCTCCCCCCCAGATGCCCCCCATTCTGACGATGGGGTAAATGGACAGTGCAGGGAAGTCCTTGATAAATATTACCAGAATTGTTGGATTGATTGGTAAACAAAGGTTACAAATTTATGTTGCTAAGCGAGACAATTGTTAAATGAGTTTTGCCCCATTTTATGACCTTTCTTGCTACAGTTGTTAAGTCAATCAATGCAGTTGTTAAATTAGTAACACGGTTGTTAAGTGAATCTGGTTTCCCCATTGACTTTGCTTGTCAGATGGTCACAAAAGGTAATAACGTGACCCTGGAAGACTGCAACCATCATAAATATGAACCAATTGCCAAGCATCCAAATTTTGATCACGTGACCATGGGGATGCTGCAATAGTGGTGTGAAAAATGGTTATAAGTTAATTTTTTCAATCCTGTTGTAACTTTGAACAGCCGCTAAACCAGCGGTTCTCAACCTGTGGGTCGCGACCCCTTTGAGGGTCGAACGACCTTTTCACAGGGGTCGCCATGCGTGCTAGCCCGCCATCTTGGTGCCACCGACAGCAGGGGTGAAATGCTCCCGGTTCGGCCGTGCCTGCGGGTCGCCGGACAGCCGGTAGCAACGGAAGCGGGAGACTTTGCCCACCCGCCCGGATGCCGCCATTTGGGTTCTTTTACCCTCTGCGCATGCGCAGAACGCTTTGCGCATGCACAGAGGGTAAAAGAACCCAATGGCGGCGTCCGGACGGGTGGGCAAAGTCTCCCGCTTCTGTCGCTACCAGCTGTCCGGCGACCCACAGGCACGCCCGAACTGGGAGCATTTCACCCCTGATACCACGCCCCCTTTGTCACCTCATCGCGTGCGGGGAGAGGGTGGGGTGATGGTCGCGGCAGCGGGGTGGGGGTTGTGGGGGGATCGCGGCATTAGGAAGGTTGAGAACCACTGCGCTAAACATATGGTTGTAAATTGAGGATTCCCTGTATATGTACTATTTTCAGGTGAAAAGACCACAAAGCAGTAGTGGTCAAAAGTTATTCAAGGTTGACTCAGCCTTCCATCCTTCCGAGGTGGGTAAAATGAGGACCCAGATTGTTGGGGGCAATATGCTGACTCTGTGAACCTCTTAGAGAGGGCTGTAAAGCGGTATATAAGTCTAAGTGCTATTGCTATTGTTCTCCAGTTCAGTCTATGACCTTCCCTCATGCACCTGGGAACAACTCTAAGTGTTACACCTCTCAAGCCTGAGCCTGTTCCAGAGCTCAAACGCTTAATTTTCCATTTAAAAAATGGATATGCCAACAGGCCAACTAAAGGATATTTGATTATTTTTTAATAAACATAATTAAGAGTCTTGTTTGGATGAGCTGCTAATATTGCATAAATTCTTTTGTTATGCTAATGCCTGCATGTTGTAGTTTCCAAGAACATTTGAACACTGTCCTCTGATTCCTTTTTTTATTATTATTTTTACGCACTGCAGATGAGGTTTCAGTCTAACATTTCAAGTTCTCACCTGTTTATCCCTTTGTGCCTGCCATAACATAGGATAGTTCCTGAATACTGTGTGGCCTCTTTGGGTAAAAGCATAGTAGTTTTCTGTTGTAGACACTTACTGCCAGGAAGACAGTTCCCAGTGAAGCCAGCTGTAAGGAGGCAAAAGGCTTACCTTAACTTCTTTTCAACTTTTGACATTTTAATTGCCACTAAAAAATTCTATCTTCCTACCGCTGGCAGAACCTGTCATGCAGAATTGCTTGGTGGAGTCTTAGAGAGTAATATGCCGAAGTAATTAACACAGCTGAGGAAAGACAAGATGCATGGACAAGGGTTAACAAGACCCATGAGCACAATGGCTGGGATGAGATGTTGAAGGACTGGCGTGGGTGTTAATTAGTTGGGTCAAAGTCTCCCAAGGTCCAGGAAAGAGTGCACGATTAACAAGAGCAAGTCATGGCCCAGGTAGAGGAAATTTGTGGGCCATAAGTGTCTTGGAGAAGGCTGGACCAGGACCAGGGGAGATTGCAGGGTGGCAGCCTGACTAGTCTACAACGAGCAAACAATTGGACTGCAAACACTCTTTTCAAAACATACTTGACCATGTCATAAGGATGGTAAGAATGTGGCATAATGGATCTTTCAACATTGCTTGTATTACTGCATTTCGCATATTTTGGGATTTGGGTAACTGCAATGGAACGTGCATGAATATATCAGAAATACATTTCTGAAAGAATAATTTGTAATCAATATTTTAGAAATGATTCAAATGTTGTCACCTGAGTTGACGCTTTATGAGACTATGGAGTTTAAATGTGAATACATTTTACTCCCTTGCCAACTATTTCAATTAGCTAATTATGGCAATTGAGAGAGACAGTTTGTTCTTGGCTAGGACACCAGGCTAGAAACCGGAAGACTGTGAGTTCTAGTCCCACCTTAGGCATGAAGTCAGCTAGGTGACCTCTGTCTTAGCCGTAGAAAGAAGGCAGTAACAAACTACTTCCAAAATTAGTCAGTTACCAGCAATCAAAATTGACTCAAAATCTCTCTCTCTCTCTCTCTCTCCCTCTCCCTCTCCCTCTCCCTCTCCCTCCCTCCCCCCCTCCCCCCCAGATGCTCTGATCTCCCTACTGCTTAAAACATTAATAAAGGAGAATATTTGTAGTTCAGGGTTGACATGAGGGGTCCTTGGTGCTCTCTGAGCTTGCTTGTTTTCTTGCAGACTTTCATTACCCAAACTAGCTAACATAATCAGTGCTAGTGGGTAATGAAACGTCTGCAAGAAAACCAGCAAGCTCAGAGAGCACCAAGGACCCCTCATGCTTAAAACATTTTCTGGTTATACAGCTCAAAATTATATTATTTTATTAGTCTCAGACTATAATCCCCTTATAATATATAAAGCTACTATTTCATGCTGGAGCCTACAAAACCTACTAGAAACTGACTGCAAATAAGAGCCAACAAAAGACAATAGATTAAAAGTTCAAACTATACTTTTGCATCTGTGTGTCACTGTCTAAATCATCTAGGTTTTAATTTTTATTACTATCAATCTTCTCTATATCACAGCTATTATAGTTATAATATTAATGTTGAGTTCTATATACAATATTTTTTTCTTCTGTTCAATCATGTCCGAAACTTGGACACTGCCTGGACAAGTCTCTGAAGTTTTCTTGGTAAGCTTTTTCAGAAGAGGTTTGCCATTGCCTCCTTCCTAGGGCTAAGAGAGAGTGACTGGCCCCAGTCTGGCTGGCTTCATGCCCAAAGTGGGACTAGAGCTTTTAAAAATGTTCATATTTTGCACTAGTAGTGTTATCATTATTTTTGTATTTTTGAGCTTAGTCCATTTCTGTACAGCAGTTTTCTTTCTTGTTAGTTGTTATTTTATAAATTTATTAATATTAATTTTCTAACTGTAAACATTAGACATCAATACAATATATTTTTTATGAAGTAACTCTTTCTTCTATATAGTCTTAGTATAAACATTTAATGCTAGCAGACATATCCATCATTTTTTACATTTTATAGTCAAAATTGATAAAATTGCCGGTTGTAAATTTGCAGTTTTATGTTATTTTATAGCTGGCCCATGACTGAAATGAAAATTATTTATGAGAGATCTCAGACTAGATTCAGTAGCATGAATGTCTTTTTCTAAGAGCATTTGTAGACACAAGAAATTTGTACCATTTATTTTTAAAATTAATTTCATATGGCTTTCACTTGCAAAACAAACCACTGAGCGCTGGGGGAAAGCTTATTCTTGGGGGAAACCTCATCTTCCATATTTACAAACACACCACACAAAATTTGGGCCTAATTCATACTGTACCTTTCAACTATAAACCTCCTCTGAGAGGAAAAGTTACGGACATAGTGGCTATGTTTTCAAATTCTATGTTATTGCATTAAATCACAACGAGGTTTGTTTAAAAATATACAGTTTAATATGTGTCTTCTTGGATTGGAATGGAATATTTTAACTGGTTTCTTTTAATCATGATTTATTAAATCAGTCCCAAAGGCTGAATTCATAACAATACTAAACCATAAACCACACTTTACAAACCACCATGGCTAGTTTAGAACATGTTAAGCTTAAACCAGTCACTGAAATGCAAGTCACGACTTTTGCGTTGATTCAGGAACTGAATGTATGAGGAGGCTGTAAATATTCAAGCACTGAGGTAATTTCAGATTGCAATCATTCCACTTTGGCATCTATTTTTGCTTGGTTTTTTAAAAACCTAGTAGACATTTTAAGAGATTCAGCAGGTGGCAGTGCCTGGCAGAATTTGGCCGATCTCAAAAAAAGCTAAGCAAAGGGGCAACTAGTTACAGTACTATTTGGATGGGAAGCTATCAGGAAAACACATCCTGGAAGAGGTGAATGGCACTTTCATATCACTTGCAGTTAAAGTATATTGAAGTGTTCCTGAAATGACTGGGATTCTTTCCTTTTTTAACACCACCTCCATTCATGTCCATCTTTGCCTGATAACATTATTCAATAATAAATGTGATTATTAAACTCATCTACCCCGGAAGTTTATTTTGAATAGAAAAATAGTATCTAAATCAAGCAAATAATATTTGGTTTGGATTACTTGCAAATATTACCTACAATCGATTCATACAGGAAAATTGAAGCAAAAGGCTTTAACGGTCACCTAGCATCTGAACAAGAAAAAAAAATGCAATTGGATTTCCTCAGAAAAAAATACATGATAATTCAGTGTTCTGCTAACAGATTATATATTTGTAGTAATAACCAGATCTCAAGCATCACATGTCGAAAGATATGTACAGACACAAATTTAAATTGAGCTATAAAAATGGCAACTGCAAAAATTAAACTAAACTATATATTGTTTCGAATCGTATACAATAATTTGTGGTGGTTCAGAACAGCTCTAGAACTGTATAACCAGCCTCATCTGAAAGCAATCTTTTTTATGGGTCTGCTGTGATTTATTTAAAACTGAACAATACTGGTGCTTCCTTTACGCTACTGAAGTGTTGTTGGTTAACAAATCACACAGAAATAAACTAGCCATTCCGGGAGAAGAAACTGTAACATTTGGCAAAGATGACTTAGATTCAATGTTTGGCATACAGGACAACCTGGCTCAGTTCTTGCAGAAAAAGCCACATCTTCAAGGCTCTCTTTAAGGCAAGGAGGGTCAGGCTATACAGATCTCAAGAGGGAATACCGTTTCAGAGCAAAGAAGACATGTCCAGAGCCGCCCAGAGTCCCTTGGGAGTTGGGCGGCATAAAAATGCAACAAATAAATAAATAAATAAATAAAGGTCTCTTGGTCTGATGGGACACAAAGCCCATTGGACAGAAGCAGTCCTACAAATATCCACCCAGTGTGCCACATAGAGGGCTTTATAGATGATAACTGGTATTTTGAATTGCACCTGGAACCCCACTGATAACCAGTGCAGGTTGTATAATAATACATGTTACACTAAGGTTTGTCCATCATCATTTACACAACTGCATTCTGGACCAGCTGTGGTTTGCGAGCAATCTTTGACCATGGTTGAGCTCACAAATGAACCGATAGAAACTCTTGCCACACTCTGCCTCCTCGCTCCAGGTTTCGAGGCAATCAATATTCTCTCCCTTCCAAGGAAATTCAAGCATCCTGTTTCCAGTATCTGCCCTTCGGCATTCTTCATAATTCATTTCCCCAACTTCCTCATCCTTGCCACCCCCCAAAAAAAACCTTGCAAACATGACAACAGCTACTATTTTGGGAAACTATTTGGTTGCAAAACTGTTGTCAGCTCTTCAGTTGTCATCATAGTTTGCAATAGGAGCAGGAGGAAAGGCAGCTTTGTACACAGAAAGCTTTTCATCATAATACCTGTTCCAGGATGATGATGATGATGATGATGACCATCACCCATGATCATGTTCAAACAATCAGACAGCAGGAATTTAAAAACTGGATGAGATGTGAGGCATTTATTTTATTTCCCTTTTGTAGATGGTGGAGGATAAGAAATTTTTGTAATGCCAGGATTGGGGGCAGCATTGTATTCTATTGATTGTATTTTCTAATGATTTGGCTAGAGAAAGTCCTCTAGAGAAGACCAACCTTGCTCATGGTTTTCTCTCTGTACTCAACCATCTGAAATGGCAGATCTGAAGATGATTACGGGTCAGACTTGAACTGCTTTGGGGGTATTGGAAACAGAAATAATCATTATGTGGAAGTGTCCAGAATAGAATAACATAGAATAACAAGTTGGAAGGGACCTTGGAGGTCATCAACCCCCTGCACGAGCAGGACAGTCTATACCATTTCGGACAAGTGGCTGTCCAGACCCTTTCCTAAAAGCCTCCAGTGATAGGGAGACTTTTCATACTGTTCAGGTAGTTCTTATGACCGGCCATTTAACAACCATTAGGAGTTTCTATGGCCTTGGAAAGGGTGCTTTATGGCCTAATAAAGCATTTCTGGTTCAATGACTCCATTTTAAGCCCTTGGCAACCGGCTCATATTTATGACTGGTTGCAGTACTCACAGTCACATTATTGTGATTTGCAATGGTTTTCGCCAGTTTTCAGCAAAGGAAGGCCCATTCAGAAGAATGGGTTCACACTTATGACTGCATGATTCTTTTTTTAAAAATATATTTTTATTGTTTACATATAGATATATTGAATACAGTGTAATTGTCCTGCATGATTCTCTTAATGACTATTGCAAAAATGGTAGTAAAAGCAGGTCCCGTCACATGGGTGCCTCAACTTACAGTACAACTACCGCCACGTGATCGAAATTCTAATCCCAATTGTGATCGTTAAGTCGAGGACTACTTGTAGCTAAATCAGGGTTTCTCAAATTTAATAGCTTTAAGATATGTGGACTTCAATTCCCAGAATTCCCCAGCCAGTCAAGCTGAACAAAATAAGAACCGCACTAAAATAACAACAACAAATTGTTGTCTGTGATTCAGCTAAGATCTTGGGTGGACACTGTAATATCTATTTTCATATTTAGAACACAAGGAATAACAATACTGTCTTTTGATTAAATGTGTTGAAACATAGTGAAAAAACGTGCTTTGCAACAGCAAAGTAATAAACATAGCTCACACTTATGTGCTTGCTTGTGTACATAATTCAATCACTACTCACTGTTTAAAACTGTTTTTCTATGTCTGGAATCCTCTTTTTAAGCTCTTTTATGATCTTAATTTTTTAGGCAGCATGCCAAAAGTGACACATCTTTTCTCAGGGGGAGAAATGTTATCCTATTTCTGCTCTCATTGGCTGATACAGATTACTACATGGACCACAAGGGTGATTTTTTTTTTTCTACAACCGCACTCCCTTCCTAGCCAAAGCTTATCTAGTAATCCCTCATATCCCTTGTCTAAGGCTAGGATGCCTTCTTGAAATCTTTGTCTCTGTTGACCTAAGCTTTTTCACCTTCCATGCATTCCGTTTTCCCTCTCCTCTCCAACTAATATATAGCCTTTTGGCTTCAAACTTTTTGTGCAATTTCTTCATTCTTGCTTTCTCCACTCCCACTCTCTGACTAGATTTTTTTTTTTTTTACTTTGTACTGAGTTTAAATGTAATTTTATTTTTTTGGCATGGCTTGCTGGGTGTTACCATCCAAAAGAACATGGGCATCTACAAAACCCATATGTTCAAATAATGTTTACCCAAAAGGATCTTCTATAACAGGGATCTCCAAACTTGCCAACTTTAAGACTTGTGGACGTCAACTCCCAGAATTCCTCAGTCATGCTGGCTGAGGAATTCTGGAAGTTGTAGTCCACAAGTCTTAAAGTTGCCAAGTTTGGAGATCCCTGTTCTATAATACAAAGCTACATTTGATACTGCAGTACTTTGAACACTACATTTCCAATTAAATTAATATATCAAATTATTTGTGAAAAGACGCATAAGTGTCCAATAGACAAGTTTTTATTGAATTAATCATAATTTGTACCTATTGAAATGTGATAGCACATAGCAATAGCACTTAATAGCACTTAGACTTATATACCGCTTCATAGTGCTTTACAGCCCTCTCTAAGCGGTTCACAGAGTCAGCATATTGCCCCCAACAATCTGGGTCCTCATTTTACCCACCTCAGAAGGATGGAAGGCTGAGTCAACCTTGAGCCGGTGAGATTTGAACCGCCGAACTGCAGCTAGCAGTCAGCTGAAGTAGCCTGCAGTGCTGCACTCTAACCACTGCGCCACCTCGGCTCTTGTACATTTCAGTTCTTTACTCCATTTCTTTTATGCATATCTAAGTATAGTTAAGAGCCATTGATTAAAAAAAACCATTCTAAACTTGTTATATTGTACAATGTGTTAAAACCTCTAGTAGAGCTGGTTCTCAAAGTTGGGACATTATTTAAGATAGCAAAAGATGAAAGATGGTGCCTCTTTGCTCTTTTCCGCTGATGACTGTGTTGCAACTCACAGACAAACATTCATCATCTAATTCTACACACTGATCTAAGATCATGCATTCCAAACTCCACCCAGGTTTTCCAATAAGAGGATTGCCTTGATAGTTTCAAATCTGAATTCTTCTATAATGTTATTTTAGCTGAATGTAATGACTGGAATTGGAATGTTACTCTATGCCAGGCCTCCCTAACAGCTAATATACGGTAGTTGAAGGGAAACTCCATACTTTCCAAGGTATCATTTTTCCCCCCTTCCATTCATTCAATCTTGTCCAATTCTCAGAGTCTGCCTGCAGTTTTCTTGGCAAGGATTTTTAGAAGTGGTTTGCCATCGCCTCCTTCCTAGGAGTGACAGAGCAGTGTCACCTAAGGTGGGACTAGAACTCATGGTTTCCTGATTTCTAGCCTGATGCCTTAATCAGTACATCAAACTGGCTCTCAGTTGGATCATAAAACCCATTAAATCAGAAGGGTGCCTTCCACTGATTCTGCCAACTGTTTTCCTCATTAGTCCAATTTCAGCCAAATGAAACTCTTGCTCCCTTGATCTTCTTCTCCCTATTTCAGCCACAGGGGAATCCCTGATGAGCAAAGAAATCGCTGTTCTTCCGTTCCTTCTCTGATCTTACTTCTGAATTATTTTTCTTTTCCTCTTTCATTATTTGGAACACTGGGTAGACCACAGAATGCCAAGAGCTCCAACATGGGACAGAGACTGCTGAGGAACCACTAAATCAAACCCTTATAAAATTTCATCAAGGTGCCTAAAAGGGTTGTCAGGAAGGTTCAATAAAACATATTCCAGTCAGAGCTGTCTGGAGTATGTTAAATAAATAAATCAGCTTCCAAAGGAATGGTCCTTAACTTATTCTGGTCCCTCCCTCTATGGAGGGACACTTATTGGAACAATTGAAACTTCAGCAAATGGTGGTTTATCCATAGCAAGGATCTTGTACACACTTATAAGATAAAGATAGAGATAAGACCACTTATCTTTAAGATAAAAACAGAACAGGGTTACAAACTTTTTCCTGGGTAAATTCCAAAATGAATTGAGTAAAACTCCATGAAAGCCACAGAGGCTGTCAGTTTCTCAGCTGTGCCTGTTAAGGCAGCCTCAGTATGTACGTTGAAGTTCCCAAGACCAAAAGTCTTGAAGTTTTCAGCACTATTTCAAAGACTGCCTCTCTCAGCTCGATCATCAACAAAATTCCCATTCTCCCATCCATTCAGAACAAGCTACACATACTTGAGCTACTAAAGTCCTAGGTGGTTGTTGAAATAACACTGAATCAGCGCTTTTCAACCCTTTTAACATCATCTCCAGCACACTCAGAGAAGATTCTGAGGCATATATCTTGTCACTCGATTCACAGGACACAGTGGATAATCTGTTTGGGTTCTGCCCAATGGTGAAATCTAAACATTTTCCCTACCGGTTCTGTGGGCATGGCTTGGTGGGCGTGGCTTAGTGATCATGTGACCGGGTGGGTGCGGCTTGGTGATCATGTGACTGGTGGGCGTGGCATCAAAAACCAATTATCACACTTTACACAAAAATAACACAAAAGCTACACAACTGACTCACACACAATGCAGGAGCAGCTGGACTTCACACAAAATGGCCCCTGCAACAAGCAGGAACCTCACAGAGTCACAGAGAGCTCAAAAAACAACTATCACACTTTACACAAAAATAACACAAAAGCTACACAACTGACACACATACAATGCAGGAGCAGCTGGACTTCACACAAAATGGCCCCTGCAACAAGCAGGAACCTCACAGAGTCACCGTTCTGGTCGAATAGGTAGTAAAAAATGCTTTAAAAAAGTTTAAAAAAAAAAGATTCCCCCCTCGGCTAATTGTCACAGCTGAGCGTTGGAACCTTTTTTTTTTTTTAAACTTTTTAAAGCATTTTTTACTACCAGTTTGGGCAAATAGGTAGTAAAAAATGCTTTAAAAAGTAAAAAAAAGGTTCATCAGCTGTGACAATCAGCTGTGCCGATCGTTGGAACCTTTTTTTTACTTTTTAAAAGCATTTTTTACTACTGGTTCTGCGAACCGGAAGCATTTGTTACTACTGGTTTGGGCGAACCGGCCTGAACCGATAGCATTTCACCCCTGGTTCTGCCCCACACTCTCCTGTACTTTGCAAGCAAACATGTGGTACTGTTGAACAACAATTCATCATCATTAGCAATATAAAGGGAATCTTCCCAGTGACTGCAGAAACTCGGGATTAGAAAAAGGCAACCAAATGAATCAATGGCCTACTTCTTGTAATGGGAAAATGCTGGAGATTTGAATTCAGCAGGAGTCATCGTTAGACGATGTGCTCCCAAGCATAGGCAGAGTGCTAAAAGAACACCAACTAATTTAGTATCAGGCTCCATTTAAAAAGAAAAAGTGTTCATAATATATATGTCTAGATGCCAAGTACAGCCTTACCCAGCTGTCAACGAATGCTAACAGACATTCAGTATATTTGAAGCAAAAAAGAGATTTATGAAGAAATGCATTGAACAAGAGAGCCTCGCTTCTCTTAAACTACTTCTTGAAGAAAAAGATAAAGGGGAAGGAGAGATGAAGTTCCTTTGTCTTTTAAACCCATAAATCCCTTTTACTACTTTAATAACAGGCCAAGCGAGAGACAAGAGAGAGGTAAAACTCTACATCTTCTCTATCTTTTATCCTTTCTTTGCCTTAGTGGTCAATAGACTGAAGAGATTATGGCTTTTCCAACAAAGTGTTTGGAATTCTAAAGCATGGGGGAAAAAGTGAGTAAGATAAATGTGGGTGGTTTTTTAATATTTGCTTCATAAAGTTAGAAGCCACACTTATGTAATGAAGCTGAACAGTGGGACACAAAAAATGTTTTTCATGCAATGCACACCTAATCTAATGGCTGATGCCATTGCTATGAATTAGGAACTGGTAAAAAGGCAATGAGAAAAAAAGGACAGGGTTGAGAAAAATATTATTAGAAGACCGCAGTTACTCCTCTGTTTAGTATCAGAGGCAACAGCTTCTCTGAATAATAGTTGCTGTGCAACATTACAGCAAGGATGATATTAGGTGTTCATGTCCTGCTTGTCAGCGTTCCAATGGGACTTGGGTTGAGCAGAACAGAATGCAAGATTAGATAAGCTTTTGGCCCAATCCATCCCGGCTTTTTTTAGCATTTCATAAATGGTTTGTCAGTGCTGGGCTGAGGGACTAGTTGAAAAGGCAAAATATTACAAAGAAGAATATGAGCAACCTCAGACAATTCACAACAGGCCGAAGACAACTGATTTAAATATTATGCATTGAATAAGCTCTTCAAATTAATGCCAGGACACTTAGTAATAACTCTCAAATAGTTGGCACAACTGGAAAGTCTAACAAAATACTGCTTTATTAAAGCCTTCTCCTCTTCTAGCATTTTCCATTCTATTCCATTCCATTCCATCTCCTTACTGCAGTTCAATCCTCTAACAATTATTCTTAAGTCAATATCTTTGGGCTTCCTTCAATAGTTTTGCTTCTTGCACACAAAAGTAATGTCTCCATCAAGTCCAGCTTAGTTCCGGGTGTCTTTATGGACAGGCATGGCCCAAATCTGTTTAGTTTCCAAGCCCAGAAAAGCTTGGCTTCCTGAGAGTCCCACCCATCATTTCACTAGAAAATATTCCAGAGTTCATCAAGTTCCTCCCCACTCACCTCCAATGTCTTTACCTTTTTCCATTAATAGCACTATAAGTCTTTGCTCTTTACCATTGAGTTACTATTGGGTTGCTTGGGGAAGGATCTTTGGAAGGGGATGGGTTGCACATTACAATTTTTTTTTACTGTAATCCAAATGTGCATTTGTCAGCAATGCAGGTGTTGCTTTCCTCCATCTTTCTCAATTGGGTGCCCTGCACAAATGTTCAGGATGTACCTGCCAGAATTCACAATCAATACATCCAACAGCTGGATTGAGTAGGAGAATTGAAGGAGACAATACATTTGGAGGACACCGACTTGCAAAAAGCTGGTTGATGATATTGGAAGGAATGACTGAGTCTTTGGAGTGCATTGGGTTTTGCTGAGTCCTACAGTAAAAAGTTCAGGATATGATGTTGATGTGATTGGAGAACACATCAGGCATTTCCAGAAGTATCTGTTTGGTTTTTTTTGAGTCATGTGTGTAATTTGCAAATCAGCATTTACTGTAACCCCATAGTGTGAACCTGTCATTGCAGTAACAAGTTCGATATAAAGACCAAAAACACTTTTCCAGAGCAGGTGATTTGTTAAATAAAATTGTTAAACTAAAAATACTCAATTTATACTTGAAATAAGCATTTTTTCTTCCAAGTGCCTCTTTAAATTACTAGTCTTCTTTGTAAAGTTACTAACATTCCTCCATAAATTGTGCATATTGAATTTGAAAGAGATGATACCAATTCTCTTTATTCTCTGTCCTATTCCTATGGGAGTGATTGGGGAATAGGTCTAATAATTTCCTAAGAAAAATATTTCCATTTCTGAAACTCAATTTCATTCAGTTACATTCAATTAAAGTTAATAGTTTTCCTGCTTACCATGTACTTCTGGTTTCTAATTGCATAAGTCCAAGCTTAGTTGTCCATGATGAAGCAATGCAGACATGGAATTTCAACCAGAGGGGGAAAAGGGTGGTGCTTCCAACCAATCACAAAATTAAATGCTTTATATTCATAATTTGGATTTTTTTTTAAGAATTATCAGCTAAAATATATCTTTGGAGATCTAAATACAACATTCTTCAGTTGCTGTGATGATCACTTAAAATTGATAATGCAGCTAACGCTCCCTGGATAGTAATAACTGGATAGCTTCTTCCCCTATGTGGCTCTGCATTATTTTCGGAGGTGTTACTCAACGTTTTGTAACATTTTGTGCTAGCAGGCTTCTATTGAATCAGGGCCAGCATCAACAAATCATGCAAAAATTATGGTATTGATGATTAGATAGAATATAATATAGAAAGAAGAGAGCCATGATATAACTTTAGAGAGATGGGTCAATTTATAATTATAACTGCTGTAAAGAAGATCAGAAATTTCTTTTTTGTATATTTTTTGTAACTTTTTATTTTTTCGCTACTTTTTTTTCACCTTTCCGTTTTTTCTTTCCATTTCTCTTTTTGCTCTATTTTAGTTTGTATTAGATTTATTCTGTGAACGGGGGCGTGATGTCTCAGCAGTTAAAGATGCTGAGCTTGTCCATGACTGAAATGAAAGCTCACAGCCTGGGTTCGAGACCCGAGCACTGCATGATGGGGTTTGCTCCTGTTATCTGCCCCAGTTCCTGCCAACCTAGCAGTTTGAAAGCATGCAAATGCGAGTAGATAAATAGGTACCACTTCAGTGGGAAGGTGTCAGCACTGTCTGCCCTTCAGCATATAGTCATGCTGGCCACATGATCACAGAAGACAACGCTGGCTCAGAAATGAAGATGATCATCTCCCCCTAGAGCAGCGGTTCTCAACCTGTGGGTTGCAACCCCTTTGGGGGTCGAATGACCCTTTCACAGGGGTCGCCGCGCGCACTAGCCCGCCATCTTGGTGCCACCGTCAGCAGGGATGAAATGCTCCCGGTTCAGCCGTGCCTGCAGGTCGCCGGACAGCCGGTAGCGACGGAAGCGGGAGACTTCGCCCACCCACCCGGATGCCGCCATTTGGGTTATTTTATTCCGTCGCTACCAGCTGTCCGTCGACCCGCAGGCACGCCCGAACTGGGAGCATTTCACCCCTGGTGCCACGCCCCCTTTGTCACCTCATCGTGCGCAGGGAGGGGGCGGGGCGGGGCGGGGGTCACGGTGGGGTCGCAGCATTAGGAAGGTTGAGAACCACTGCCCTAGAGTCAGACATGACTTAAGAGGGGAAACCTTTATCTTTTATTCTGTGAACACAGAAATGGAGAAAAAATGAACTCTTAGCAACAGTTAACAAAGCCTGTACCCACTTAGCCTTCTGAAAGTATTGTAATCCCTGCAATTTGCTTGACAGGATTTCAGGAATGGTTTGCCTTTTCCTTCTTTTAAGGCTGAGAGAGTGGCTGGCCCAAAGTCATCCATCTGGCTTTGTGCCTAAGTGGGACTAGAACTCATGGTCTCCTAGATGCCTGGTGCCCTAGCCGCTATGCCAAACTGGCTGTCTACTGAATTTACTGAGAACCACTGCTGTAATTCCTCAATATGAAAAATGGAAATAATTGAATAAAATGTTATTCAAGTCAGGTTTTTTTTTAAAGCTTTAAATAAGGTACTTCCTTGCCTTGAATACTAATTTCCCTGATACTTGGGCATAGGAAGGAAGCTGCTTTGTTCTGAATTGAGCCATGAACTTAGTTAACATAGATTTGTTTCCACTGTGACCTACAAAGCAGTCCTTCCCTGGCCTATTTTGATTTTTGTATAAAGTTTCTGGAGTTTGATTCTAGGGCTTTCTGTGTTTAAAAAGCATTTGCTCCACTACATAAAACTCAGTTCCTCCTCTTCCTCATGTAAGGGCATCACCTCAAACTGCTTCCACCGAATGCCAATTCCCTGCAGGATCTGGTCAGTAATCCTCTACTGTAGTTTTCCATTTCTGGTGCGGGAGACCTGTCAAATCACTTGCAGCCCTGTAGTAAATAACTTACCTAACATTCAGAAAGTAGTACAAGATTAGTAACTGTAGGCAACCCAATCCTTTATTAATGTTTGCAATTTCTTTCTGAAACCATATACTACGGTGGACATCACCACAACTGATTAAATTATAATTTAATTACATTTTCAAAGCATGTGTACTTTATATATATATATATATATATATATACCTCAGACTTGTCTTGGCACGCTCACTTTCCTATCAGGCTCATAAAGCGTTCCCCTTTCTCAGAGCGGAAAGACTGTTCAGGTGTATTGCAGGGATGCAGGGGATCATGCATTGACCCATCACGCTCCCGTAGAGTTTTAATTATTCAGCCAGCTATCTGCCTAATGCCGCTGCCAGGGGAAAACGTCTTTAATTACAGCGTTGGCTCTTTGCAATCCAGGAATCGGGATGGCTTTAATCACGTTGGTCCCGCTCGAAAGCGTAAGTCAGCCTTGGAATGCTGGCCGGTTGCAAAACTTAACCGAACCGTGGCATCGTGGAATCGCATTTTGGCCACAATCTAGAGCAATCTCCGAGCGCCTCAATTCTTCCGCCGCTTCCGCATTCTTTTCATCTCCGCTGGAAATCCTGGTCGGGCGGCTGCTTTAAGTGGAACTGAAATCCCGTAGATGATGACATTCTTCTTGCTAAGACGCCGGGGGCTTCCACCCCCCCTGCTTTGCGGAGCCCCTGGTTCCTTCCGCGCGGAGGAGGTGCCTGCTGACAACCAAGAGCCACACGTGCGGGGCGTTGGGGGCGGACCTCCCCTTTCGGTTTGGGAAGGGAAGTACTCCCGCTCCGCCTCCAGCTCCACCCGCGCGAAGGCCGAGTGACTTCCCAGCCCGGCACGGAGCATCGGGCGCATTTCTCGTCGGAGCTTCCCAGTGGCGGCTAAACGCGATGCCCAGGCGGCTCTCCGGAGCCGGATCGCGGCATCTGATGCCGGCCGCTTGCATCGCCCGCGCCGTCGCCTTCTTGCTCTTGGTGCAGGTCCCCGGGGCGAAGAGCCTCGGCCTCTACTCGCCCGATGACCCGCTGGTGCAACTGGCCGACAATACCCTGGAACGCCGCATCTTCAATTCCACCGGCGCGTGGGTGGTCGAGTTTTACGCCTCCTGGTGCGGCCACTGCAAAGCTTTCGCCCCCGTTTGGAAAGGCTTGGCCAACGACGTGAAGGGTAAGTCCAGCAACCGCCAGTGGCCAAAAGCCAACAAGCTGGCCGCCGGGGGGGGGGGGCTTCCTGCTCCTCTTCGCTACTACCCACCCCCTCCGCTCCCGAGCAGGTGTGTGCCCGGGAGGGGGGACGCCAGGTCGCACCAACTCAGAGATGCCCTCTCGGCTGGTCCCGGCTTCGCAGGTCGCCCGCAGCTGGCGTAGAGTATGCCCGAAATTAAGTCCTGGTGAACGAAACCAGCCGCTGCTTCCACGCTCATTGAGCTGAATTGCTGCCTCTTCCGGGACAGGATTTTTCCTAGGCGCTGGTTTTCTCGGTGTTTGCTTTTTTAAAAAATCACGTTTTCTCTTGCCTGTTTGTACAACGCAGCCTTTGCCAGCCAGGTGCCTCCCAGTCCCAGTGCACTGTATTACAACGTCCGTAGTTCCCAAACCTGACTCACCAGACTCACTGAATGATAGGGGACCTGCAGTCAGTACAGGAACAGAGAATTCACAAGTTCCCAGTGTGTACTTTTTACTGTGTATACTGTGAAGCAAACCTGATAGCGTTCACTAGGTTTTCTTTCAAGTAATTTATTTTTCTTCCCAAAGAAAAGATGAAGACAGAATTATTGATTTTAAATTGATCTCTCTCTCTCTCTCTCTCTCTCTCTCTCT
>QLTV01004293.1:324720-354415 GCA_003457575.1 Thermophis baileyi | reverse complement strand
CCCACCCTCCCTCCCTCCCTCTCTTCTGTGTCCATGAAAAACAGAATAATTTGGGCTTTGCATTGGGGCAGTATGGGGGGGAGGATTAAATTCCTAGCTATTTCCAGTTGCAGATAAAAAAAACAACAACCTAAAGCTCTGAAGAAGAATTAAAAAGGGTGCCTTTCTCTCTAATTGTTCCTCCATCTGCAAAGAACTTTATTCTACAAGTCCCCTCCACCTATAAGTTGTATTATTTCTGTGACTCTGTCCTATACTACTCTCACTCTGCCAATTACTTTCCTCACTCCAGTAAGCTTCTATTAAATCATTAAAAGGTATATCTAGATTGATCTTCTTGTACTGACTGTACTTGCTGTATCAATTAGTTCTAGCTAAGTAAATACAATTTAAAGCCTTCCCTGCTTGTGTCTAACATCAGTGCATTGTCTGCAGTGCATTGTGTAAAGTAGTTCAAATATCTGGAGGGTGTCTTCTTAGAAGAAGGATGCGTCTAGATACAGGTAGTCCTCGACTTACGACCACAATTGAACCCCAAATTTATGTTGCTAAGTGAGACAGTTGTCAAGTGAATTTTGCCCCATTTTATTATCTTATTTGCCAAAGTTATTAAGTGAATCACTGCAGCTGTTAAATTAGTAACAGTTGTTAAGTGAATCTGGATTCCCTATTGACTTTGCTTATCCGAAGGTCGCAAAAGGCGACCACATCATCCCAGGACACTGCAACCGTCATAAATATGAGTCAGTTGCTAAGTGTCTAAATTTTGATCACATGACCATGGGGAATGCTGCAACGATTGTAAGTGTGAAAGACGGTCATAAGTCACGTTTTCAGTGATGTTGAACTGTTGTAAGTCGAGGACTACCTGTAAATGCTAAACACACAACCTGTGAAATCTTATAAATCCTGACATTTTCTAGCTGGGGTAAATTACTGCATGGATTCTGTGAGTGTGCCCTGAATCATCTGTGCATTATTTAATATCACAGTTGAACAATCTTTTTGTCTCTGTTTTGTTTAAAAAAGAACAAGAACCACAATTTAAATCTGTTTTGCTTCTCAGCTGCAGTCATCTTAGTGCTTTAAAGCTAATCTTCACAGTTATTACTGACTCTATTAATGGATACATTTGTGTAATCCTGTCATAATTTCTCTTTTATGGATTCTGTATGAACATTTACCACCAACTGTCATTTTCATTACTTTTTCAATTATGACCAATTGTCTTTGTTATCACTGTTACTATTTTTACATCTCTTGAACAAATATTCCCCTTCCTTTTCCTCAGGCGTCTTCTGTGGTGCCTTTTTATGCTTCAGCAGTGAATTTCCATTTTAGTGCCAATCTATTTCATTACCCTTGGCTTTAGGATTGCAATGAGCCTCTTGTTCCTTTGTATCTCTGTGTTTAATTATTTTTCTTTTGTTCTAATTCAAAAGGAGAGGTAGGGTTTTTTTTTTTAAAGTTTCCCTTGATGGATCAGTATTCCTTCTAACAAACTGGCTGCTATAAGTGTTTGTGTTCAATAATACCTCTGAATGAGTATAGGATTGTAGCTTGGAACTTTCAGTCCAATTTATGGGAAATATTATTTATTAAATGTATGCCTTACCTGACGCCTAAACCTTTCTGGGAATCTTCACTCCCACCTGTCTTTCAGAATAGATAGGTGTGTCTCACTTCATGAGGCTAAATTGAGCATGAAACTGTATAATGGAACCATGGCTCAATTCTTATTGTGTCTACTTTTATGCTACCCTCAGCCATTGTTCTGTGACCATTTGGCAAAGGGACGACCAAAGCAGTATCAACAACAACTCTTGCACTCAAAACTCAACCCTGCTCTGTCTTCCATTAGGCAGTTTTGGGCAGAGAACAGAGTTCTCCTTGCCTGTTGCAATCTAAAGATTAAAAAAAAGCGAAGATGATAATGATCTCATTGTGATATGCTTTGAGCACAAAAGCACTTGTCATGGATGCCCTTCCTCTATCAGCAGGAGGGAAGGAGCAGAGAAGTGAGAGACAGTCAGTTTTACATTTGTTATCGTTTGCATAACAACAGTGGGAGATACAAGAGGCCATGCTGGGGAGCTGGACTGATAACCTTATCTTTGCTAATCAGCTTTAATAGAGAGAACTGAGGGTACAAGCAAAACGGTAATGGCTTGTAAGCAAAAAAAAAAAAAAAGAAGTGGAGGATATTGACAGTGGGAAAGAATCTCGCAGGCCTGCCTGTTTCTCTCTTTTTCTTTAATGGGGCACCTAAAGAGGCAATGAAGAATAGTGTTTAGTGATAGATTGTACCTACCTTCTAAGAGCCGAGGTGGCGCAGTGGTTAGAGTGCAGCACTGCAGGCTACTTCAAGCTGACTGCTAGCTGCAGTTCGGCGGTTCAAATCTCACCGGCTCAAGGTTGACTCAGCCTTCCATCCTTCCGAGGTGGGTAAAATGAGGACCCAGATTGTTGGGGGCAATATGCTGACTCTGTGAACCGCTTAGAGAGGGCTGTAAAGCACTATGAAGCGGTATATAAGTCTAAAGTGCTATTGCTATTGCTAAGAAGACAGTCATACTCTCTCAACTGCACCTACCTATCAGAAGGCATTCCCTACTGTGATATATAGCAGTGGTTCTCAGCCAGAGGGCCATGCCATGTTTCTAGGGCGCCACAATGTATACATGATACAGTTTAAACCAATGATCCCCAAACTCTTGAGCTCATTGACCCCTTTATGAAGTGTCACGTTGTTCATCAACTCCCAAACATTTATTATAGGAAAATAATTTAAAAATAGTATTTTAACTAACAGAACTACTGTTATAATAACAATAACAATCCCAAAGCAAACTGGAGCACCATTTCTACCCCACTGGCATTGACAAAATTACCATCAGTCGGTTGCAAAAGGCAGGTTTACTTTGAGGAGCTTACATCTTGCAATGATACCTTTAGCACCATTAAACAACAACAACTGCCTATCCCAGGCCTTTGGGAAGGACTTGATAGATGAATAAAAACACCAAAGCCAATATAAACTTTTGGCTGACTGTTCAACCAACCATAAGAAAAACAATTATGGATAGTCGAATTGACTCTTGGGGGGCCCCTATTGACCACTTTCGGGAAGCCTTGTTTGATTGCTGTGTAGCGTAGAGGGAGAGAGTCTGCAGAGGGGGAGTCACAGAAGTAAATGAAGGGGGCCATGAGCAAAAAAAATGATTGAGAACTTCTGTTCAATAGCATCTTCCAGTATCAACTGATACGTTTTGGGCAAGCATGACATAAATAAAGGTATCACTTCAGCATTAAGTATGCGATGTTGTGAAGATGCTATTTTTCTAAGCATCTTTGCAATAAAAATATATATTCTGTACAATATATTCTTACATAAAAGTATACTGTATTTTTATTTATTTATTTATTCAATATGGATAGCTGCCCATCTCAAACTCTGGACAGTGAACAATCATATAAACAATTAAAGCACAATACAGGAAAAAATTAAATTCAAATAGCAGGCAAGAGATATTTGTAATCTGTAATCTGGCTCAGTGGCTAAGACGCTGAGCTTGTCGATCAGAAAGGGCGGCAGTTCAGCGGTTCAAATCCCTAGCGCCGCGTAATGGAGTGAGCTCCCGTTACTAGTCCCAGCTTCTGCCAACCTAGCAGTTCGAAAGCATGTAAAAATTCAAGTAGAAAAATAGGGACCACCTTTGGTGGGAAGGTAACAGCGTTCCGTGCGCCTTCAGCGTTTAGTCATGCCGGCCACATGACCACGGAGATGTCTTTGGACAGCGCTGGCTCTTCGGCTTTGAGCCTAGAGTCGGGAATGACTAGCACATATGTGCGAGAGGAACCTTTACCTTTTACCTTACCAGATCAGATTGGACCAGAAACAAACTGTTGGAAAAAGACATCCTTTAGGTAACCTGCTCCCAAGCCATGGAGGGCTTTCAAATTGCCAACCATCAACTTGAATTGCATTTGAAAAGTCACTGGCAACCAAACCAAAGCAATAATATTATGTGTGCTGAATAGCCAATACTATTTACAACACATGCAGCTGCATTCTGTACCAGTTTAAAGTTGACTCCCCAATATCATACAATGGTCATGCCTGTGCACGCGCGCGCGCGCACACACACACACATACATTCTCCATACCAGAGAAACAACAAAAAAAGGGGGAAAATCAAGAAGACATTGGGGTGAGGGGAAGTTGTACCTGCACTGGGAGGAGAAGGAAATATAAAAGTGGGAAGAAAACCGAATAAGAGGAGGTTAAGGGAAACGTGTAATTGAATGGGGAAGAAGAGAGAGAGAGAGAAGCCCTATTCTGTTCTTTCAAAATGGGTTACTTACTTTGCAAGTAAGAGGTCACTTCCAAGGAAGGGATCAACTCCAGGATAATACATTAAAGGCACTACAATACAACTCTTAAGCAACCCAGCTTGCAGTTGTTGACACTTTAATTCTTTTGTTTATTATTTGCTCAAGGATTTGCTCAGCAAATACAAGATCTCTGTGATAGACTATAGATTCTCAGGAAGGAGGAAGTGCATTCTAAGAAGGGGACAAGACAAGAGCCAAGACAATCCGGATCTGGATCAGGGGGAAGAGGAATGGGTTTGCGATAGCCACTCTCTAGAATCTCCCAAAATATATCCTTCGGATTAGAGTAGTATAAATTTACTCTGGCAAGATTCTGTCTATGTGGTATGAGTAAATAAAGAACTGAACTTTGGCTGGATTGTTTTACATCATTCTTGAGCTAAACCTGACAATCTCATCCCAGGCAAAAGCTGGGGGAAAACCCTCATTTTTTTCAGGCAAATAAGATAACCTCTTGGAACTCTATACTAGGCCAATAGATCCTATTGACAGTAAAGTTCAAGAGTATACTGGAAGTGTAATCAAAAAAAGACCATTATATTTTTGTTGCAAGATCTGCAATGTGAATATGGCAGAGGACTGTCTAACGTTTAAACTGCTGTCTAATTTAATTTATTAAAGTTTTTGTTTTGTTCTTATGTTTATAGATTCTACTTCTTGAGCAAGAATTCTAAGTTGGAAACTTAAAAAATCCACTTGATCATGAATGTTCCCATTTCTTCATGGTTTCTTCTCCTTCTCTTTTTCCTTTTTTTTATGGTTCATTGCACAGTCAGCCAGATGCTCAAACTGGATTTGGCATTTTTATCCACCTATTGAATCCTTCCCATGTCGATGTTGACATTTGATGGCATTAAAGGTATTGTTGCAGGATGTAAGCTGTTCTAAGTAAAGCTATCTTTTGCAATTGACTGATGGTGATTTTTCAATGCCTTGTTACTATTGATAACAACACATTGTTTTGCCACAATCATTCTACTTCTATTTGCAAGTCCTTATATTTTGTATTCAAACCCCCCCCCATTTTTTCTCTCTTCTTTTCTGCTATCTCCAGGTATTGCTATGTCCACTATCTATACTTTCTTATTGATAATTGTTAAGTCTGTGGTGTAGTATGGCTATTTGAATTCTAAAGTTCCAGAGCACTTTACCTTATTCATTTTCTAGGACTTTCTCTATTTCTAGGACTTTCCTACCATTTCTTACTTGCAGGCAAAGGCTATTTCTTGTAGATCTTCGAGTACACCATTGTTGCTACTTTGTCATGCTGTTGTTTGTAATCAGTCTGTGCGATCTTCTTGCAGCATTTTAATCAGCAAGTCCACTATTTCTTCAACTTCTTTCAAAGATGGCACTTTCTCTTTGTTATTGTCTTCTTAATTCTGGCTTTGTATCCATTTGTTCTTAAGCCTTGATCTTTATGCAACCAGAATTAGTCTGTCTGTCTCTTCAACTTTCCTGCTCTTAGCCATTGCCAGGTCTCGTTATTATCTGCTGCTATTTTTTAAAGTACCGGACATGTAATACTTTGTCTTCCCATGTCTCTTTTCTATTCTTCATTTGGTTTTTCTTGTACGCAAGTTTAGCCTCTCTAGTACTCAGTCAGCCTTCCTGGTATACTAGCTTCTGTGCATCTGCTTCACTGTCCTTCAGCTACTCTACCAATGCCCTTTTTTGTCTGATGTACTTGCAACATTCCATGCCCACCTATTTTCCTTGGTAAATAGAGTCTGTCAGCATTACTGTGAGAATGAAAGTCATGATTTATTGTCATTATTTTTCTGGTCTTCCTATCAAGGGATTTTAGTTCTGCTTGAGTCCAAGCCATATCATAGCTGTGTATCTAATGACAAATTGCCCAGGTGTTAATTACCTTGATGGTAAAGTATGCCGAGTTTGGACTTTTAAGATCCTCTTCTCTCACTTGATGTATTCACTTCTTAAATTTTTTTTTTTACTTCAGTGTGCTTGATGCTGTCAGCTTGAAGGATGCCCAGGTATTTGTAGTGACTGTCTTCATCCTTATTTTTTATTTTATTTCCATAGGGCATCTTGATTCCTTCAGTTTTCAGTATTTTCCCCTGTTCAGTGGTGAACATGGCACATTCGTTCAATCCAAACTCCATTGCAACATCTTGACTGTTATATATGGACAGGGTTGAGCAGCGATTCTTTTTCAGATGGTGTTTTTCTATACAGCTTCAGATCATCCATGTAAAGGAAGCGAGATAACCTAGCAGATGTTTTTGATATTTGATAGCCATGGCCTGAGTTATTCAGTATTGTTGATAAAAGAATCACTGTAATGACAAGCAGTAGTGGTGATAGTGAATCTCCTTGAAAGATTCCTGTCTTGATATTAACCTCTCTGTTTATTATCATTGACCAGCACTCGAGTCTTCCATTGTACTATCAGACTTTGCACAAAGCTTCTGATGTTTCAACTGATGTTATTTCTAGGCACTTGATTATCCAGTCACGTGCCAGGGAGTTAAATGCCTTCTTGTAGTCAATCCATGCTACATTCAAGTTGGTCTTCCCTTCCTTCTCTTGCAGTTTTCCAAAATCATCTTGTCAGTTAGGAGCTGATCGTTTGTTTCTTGGCTCTTTCGGCTGTTTCCTTTTTGCTCAGGTGGAAAGAGATTGTTTTCAAGTAAATGCTGCAGAACTGCATCAGCTACCACACCAGTTAGCAATTTGAAAGTTGTTGGTGAACAGGTAATTGGTCTGCGGTTGCCTGGGTGCCCTTTGCTAGATTTTTCATTATCAGATAGGTTTTGCCAGATGTTAAACCACTCTTCAATTTTACCTCCTTGCAGTATGTTATTAAATGCTTCACAATGAGTGGGTGTAGACCAGTCAGATGTTTCAGCCCAAACTCAGCAGTTTATCTTCACCTGGTGCTGATCAATTCCTAATATTCCTTGCCCTTTGGTCCACCATTTCTGCTGTTATTATAAGTTCTTTCATTTCAGTTTCTTTTTTACTTATCTATCTCTTTTAGCTAAGCTGCGTTCTTGCTGAATTTCTTTAGGTTGTCCCATATCTGTGCCCAGAATGGCACTGTTTCTTGTTGACCGATTTACTGCAGTCTCCCCATTGATGGATTAGTAGAAATATTTTTGATTGAATTAAAATTAGTCTACCCTGTAATTTGCTGTTTAAACCTAGTATCTGCTGATCTTCTTGGCTATGGCTGTTATTTGCTGCTATATTATTTCCAGTATTTCCTACATCTTTCTTGTTTTATTATTATCTTTATTTCTATATTATTATTACTTTGGGCATGTCCATGTCAAAATTATCTCCCAAAAACACAGACTTATTTTGGAAACTTATCACTGTAGATAGGGCAGTCTGAATCCTTTTGCTAGCTTACAGGTGGTCCTCAACTTACAACCACAACTGAAACTGGAATTTTGGTCAGTAAGTGAGACATCACATGACCGCAGTGCTTAGCAGCCTCAATCCTGGCACTCCTGCTTGCCATCATTAATTGAGGATCACAGGTTGTTAACAGAGGGAGCCACAGATAAGGAGTGTGGAGGTGCCACAGGAGGATGTGGGAGGCTCTGGAAGACCTGGCACAGGCTGCACCTGAATTGGGAGAGTACTGTAGTACAGCACAAAACTGCAACTGCCCTGGGAAGCCTCAGCCACCTCACCTGACCCAACAGCACTTATGACTCTTGATAATAAGGTCTGATAATAAATGTCCCTTTCCTTTTGCTATAAGGGCTTAGGCCGTTTCTGTTGTGAACTGTGTCCTCCATTGTGCTGAAGAAGTAGATCTGAATATTAACGCTCAGACCAGATTATAAGATTAAACCTGAAAATGGCTGTGGAATTTGGACAGGTTTATAATGTGCTGCTATAAAACCAACATTGACCAAGTCATTCATACACTTCATAAATGCTTCTTCTAGCAGGTCCATTTGTCACAGGAGCTAGCATTCAATTCAGTTTCAAACTGCGGTGTCCACGTTTGGTCCGTAGCAAATTCCTGATTTTCAGTGCCACATTTTTTCTCACTTGTATAGATAAAACGAAGAGTCTAAACTAAGTGGGTTAAGAAAAAAAAGTGTGGTTCCTTGCTATTAAAAAAATTGTTGGCCTCCAGGATAAAGTCCAGTTCCTATTCCTGTCTGTCTAAAACCCTAATTTATTTGAACTGATAGCCAGATTTTCTTTTAGTTGCAAGACTGAGAAGGAACTGCTAGAGAGTATTCTATATTTAGGATGCATCTTTGTTTAGAACTCTCAGCTCCACAGGTAGAGTAGAAAATCGCCCAAATGTAAGTGTGCCACATTACTGCCAAAGTATAGCAACTATGTTTTGTGGTGGAAATGAGGAAGAAAGCTTTTTTTTCATGTGATACTGTACTTACTCTCTGGAATATGCTGCTATGTGCAGCTGTAAGATGCTATAATGATACGGAGCCAGGGTGATTAAGGAATAAACATATTTCTTTTTTTATATGTTTTCTGATCTGACATTAACCTCTGGAGAGGAAACACTCATGGAGTCTTCCTTCCCTTCAATTATGTTAAAACATTTGTAGCACAGTATATCATCCCTGTTAGACAGGGGTGGGTTCTAACCTTACCTCGCCGCCGGTTCGCTTCCTCCCATGCCGCGTGGCTGCGTGCACATTGCACGCTGCATGGCCGCGCCACGTGGCCACGCGCGCATGCACAGTGCTGAAAATTAGCAAAAAATTCCACAAAAAAAAGAAAGCCAAAAACAAGATGGCGGCGCATGCGCAGTGCCGGGGACTCGGATTCTGCGCATGCAGAAGAAAAAAAATAGCAAAAAATTCCCCCCCAAAAATTTTTTTCTCCCCCAAAAAAATCCCCAAAAAAGATGCCGGCGTCCACAGACCGCCACCGATAGAACCGGCTCTGTGACGTCATCAGCAGTTTGCTACCGGTTCTATAGAACTGGTGCGAACCGGGAGGAACCCACCTCTGCTGTTAGATGAGGTTTAGCTCTCACTACTATAGCAAACTCAAGTAATCTAAACCAGGGGTCTCCAACCTTGGCAACTTTAAGACTTGTGGACTTCAACTCCCAGAATTCCTCAGCCAGCTGGCTGAGGAACTCTTGGAGTTGAAGTCCACAAGTCTTAAAGTTGCCAAGGTTGGGGACCCCTGATCTAAACAACTTTTAGATGACATAAAAAAAAAAGTTGTGCATGTAAATCTGTGTCTTCTGCACTTTTGGAACGAATACTAGCGTGGGGGAGGAAATAAATGAGACATAAATTGGAAAGTAAAATTGAACAAGTATATTCAATTGCCTTCCTTTAAGGGATTTTCCTTGCCAGCAACAGGACCGTCAAGATTCTGACTTAACGTCTTAAACTCATGCCTTGGCTACGTTCAGGAAAGTCTTGGCTCTTGAAGTAGTCACGTTCTACACGACACACTATTTTCGCTTGTAGTCGCAATTTTGCACTCCCTCTGATCCCATTTCATCCCTAACAGTGGAGACAGTTTCCTTGTTTTTGTTTTTAAAAGAGTCCATTTGAGAATTTCTTCACTGTTTGGGATGGCTCATAAGTAGAAGCTGGAAATATTCCACTCTGGCAAAAGTTGACAATGGCAAAACATTTTTAAAGGCAAAAAATCTATGCAGAGGCAACGGAAAGAGTAGCTTGCCAAGTCTCTCTTACGTGCATTTCATGTGAAAATAAAAATAATTAACATAGAACATTTGTTCAAAAATGGCTTGCTGGTTGAGTGTCTCTTCTCCAAGCATAGGCCATAGATGGCCTGGTCTGAGTCTGCTGAGAAATGAGAGCTCTCTAAGGCAAGGCTGTTGGAGACATTTGCACTGGAAGTGTAAAACTCAAACTCATTAGGCAAAATGTGTTGCTCTGAGGCAGCGGTTCTCAACCTGTGGGTCGCGACCCCTTTGGGGGTCGAACGACCTTTTCACAGGGGTCGCCATGCGTGCTAGCCCGCCATCTTGGAAATGCTCCCAGTTCGGCCGTGCCTGCGGGTCGCTGGACAGCCGGTAGCCACGGAAGCGGGAGATTTCGCCCACCCGCCCAGACGCTGCCATTTGGGTTCTTTTACCCTCTGTGCATGCGCAGAATGCTTTGCGCATGCGCAAGCCCAAACCGGGAGCATTTCACCCCTGGTGCCACGCCCCCTTTATCACCTCATCCTGCGTGGGGAGAGGGTAGGGAGGGGGTCGCGGTGGTAGTGGGGGGGGGGTCACGGGGGGTCGCGGCATTAGAAAGGTTGAGAACCACTGCTCTGAGGGGTAGTTATACCAATTTCTTTTGTGCCTCCAAGTCAGTTTTTGACTCCTGATGACCGCTTGACCTGGTCCCTGCAGTTTTCCTGGCAAGATTTTTCACCAGTTTCCTAAGGCTAGGAGAGAGTGACTGGCCCAAGGTCACCCAGCTGGCTTTGTTGTAAGGCAGGACTAGATCTCATAGTCTTCCAGTTTCTATGCTGGTGTCTTAATCACAACACCAAATTGGCTTACCTTGCCTATTGCTGAAGCTTTGCGTTGGCTGCCGGTTGCAAGATCTGGTCTTCCTTAATACTGGTCGCATCATACAGGTAGTCCTTGACTTATGACCACAATTGAGCCCAAAATTTATGTTGCTAGGTGAAACATTTGTTAAGTGAGTTCTGCTCATTTTACAACCTTTCTTGCCACAGTTGAATCACTGCAGTTATTAAGTTAGCAACACGGTTGTTAAGTGAATCTGGCTTTCCCATTGACTTTGCTTGTCAGAAGGTCCCAAAAGATGATCACATGACCCCAGGATACTGCAACTGTCATAAATACAAGCCAGTTTCCAGGCATCTAAATTTTGATCACATGACCATGGGGATGCTGCAATGGTCATAAGCATGAAAAACGGGTCATAAGTCCCTTTTTTCAGTGCCGTTGTAACTTTGAACAGTCACTAAATGAACTGTTGTAAGTTGAGGACTATCTGTACTGCACCCAAGATAACCTTCATACTGCAGAAGACAAAATGCTGAGGAAGCCAGGAGCTGCCCTCAACAGCTATGGAGTTCTGTACCTTACTTTGCACCAGGGAATTTCTTTCTATCTAACTTACCTTGTAGGGTTTTTATGAAAATGAAACAAGAACTCCTACATACATATATATATAATATATATATTATAATAATTTAGGTGAGGAGGAAACTTTTGTGTGGGAGAACATTCAAATGACTTTGCAGCTTTTGCTTATGATCCAGGAAAAATATGGTCCTAAATCCATAGATTAACTTGCTGCAAGATTTCTGCCAAATATCTTTCAAATAGTTCACTAGACAGAATGACATTTTCTTAAACCTTCCCACGGAAGTTAATTTGTTTTCCTCCCCATATGGAACAATTATTGCTTTGTGCCAAGAAATAAGGAAGTCATTAGTACCTAAGCCAGCATTCATCTGTTTTTGCATTCTTCATTGTGTTGGATTGTAGGTTCCATATTTCCCAACCAATGCCATACAAAATTACAATAATGGGTGTAGTAGTTGACAAGGGAAGACAAATACCTGAAGAAAAAGGTTTCTTACAGAGTTGTACATCCTTCCACATGGTGAATGTGGAGCTGAGATGGGTTCCTACAGGTTCGGACCGGTTCGCCCGAACCAGTAGCAACCCGCTGGTGATGTCACGGAGCCGGTTCGGTCGGTGCCGGTCCGTGGATGCTGCCATCTTTTTGGGGGGGATTTTTGGGGGGGGGGATTTTTTTTTTTGGAATTTTTTTAAAATTTTTTTTCTTCTGCGCATGCACAGAAGCCGAGTTGCCAGCACTGTGTATGCACCGCCATCTTGTTTTTGGCTTTTTTTAAAAAAATTTTTGGAATTTTCGGCACTGCGCATACGCGCGCGCGCTCACACGGTGCGGAGTTTGCAAATGTTCCATATAAGCATAAAATTCTGTATTTTATATTCAAATAAATGCCTTTGTTGGATCTTTTCTTCCCCATCTTCTGTTTTTTGTGTGGAACTACAGCTATGGAATGACAGGAAGCTATTGGATGAAGATAGGGGGAAATCAAATGAATGGCCCATAGTAGATCCCATCACTTGCCTTGATCTTTAAACAGCAGAAGGGGGGAAGAATGAAGCTGTTTTCATTCAGTGTTTCACCGGTTCTTTGTCTATCTTCCATATTTGATGGAATTCAAGGGACTTAAGATATGGTTTCCAGCATTGGCAAACCTGAAACAGGTTCATAACCCCCTAGAAAATTAGAGGTATAAAGGGAAGTGGAGGGATAGCCTCCCTTGCCCTCCCTTCCCCAACTACAAGACACAGAGCAGAGCAGCTACTCTATAAATTGTGTTCACCTGATTTCCCTCCTACCCATTGTCTTGCTTCTCTGTCTATTTCTTCAACTTATAAGTGAGTTTTGTCCCATTTTACGACCTTTCTTGACACAACCTTTCTTGTTGATACGACTTTTCTTGTTAAGTGATTTGCCTCAGTTGTTAAATTAGTAACACAGTTGTTAAGTGAATCTGGCTTCCCCATTCACTCTGCTTGTCAGAAGGTCGCAAAAGATGATCACGTGACCCCGGGATACTGCAACCGTCATAAATATAAGTCAGTTGCCAAGTGTCTGAATTTTCATCAGGTGACCATGGGGATGCTGCAATGGTCGTGAGAATGAAAAACGGTCATGAATCCTTTTTTTCAGTGCTGTTGTAACTTCAAACGGTCACTAAATGAATGGTTGTAAGTCGAGGACTCCTAGTATGCCGCTTCATTTCTAAAGACACAGAGCAGATTTGTACTCTTGCTTCTAGAAAGAATACTTAATCTGTCAGGAAGCAAAAGAAAGCAGAGCAATCCTTTTAACCGGGAGAAGTTTAACAGTATTCTGCAGGGGTGGGATCCAACTTACCTCGCTGCCGGTTCGCTCCCTCCCACGCCTCGTGGGCGCGCCTCATGGGCGCGCGCGTGCATGCGCAGTAACAAAAAATTCAATTTTTTTCTTTAAAAAACCCGAAAAAAAGATGGTGACTGCATGCACAGTGCCGGAAGTCGGCTTCTGGGCATGCTCAGAAGGAAAAAAAAATTCAAAAAAATTCAAAAAAACACAAAAAAACAAACAAAACCAAAGCCGAAAAAAAGATGGTGCCGGAAGTGCCGGAAGTCGGCTTCTGGGCATGCTCAGAAGGGAAAAAAAATTCAAAAAATTCAAAAAAAAAATGAAAAAAATTGAAAAAAATTCAAAACAAAGATGGCGGCCCCCACGGACTGGCACCGACCGATCCGGTTCAGTGACGTCATCGTGAGTCACCAGTGGGCCGCTACCGGTTCGGGAGAACCGGTCTGAACTGGGAGGAACCCACCCCTGGTATTCTGATTACTGAAATTTTGCATATGAGGAAGAGGAGATGAAAGGATTTTGCTAAGAAAGGGAAAACAGGGATACGTTCTGTAAAAAATAGTTATTGGCTGCTTTTTGATCTATAGGCTGAGTTATCTGTATCCTTTATCACATTCCATATGTTGATCTTGGGGCTTAATCTCATAGTCTAACTTTCCTCCACCGGATGCTTTTTAGATGTGTTTGGACTATTCATAATCAGAACTCTGAGCCATCTTTGCCACTCTGTATTCCTGCATTTACATCTTTATTCCCATCCTCCATATTATGCAAAAAATCTGACAATGGTCTTTTGGGATAAGAACATATGCTTTCTTTTCTGATTAAATATGTCCGAAAGAGCAAAATGGTTTTTCAGGTGAATTTGGATCAAGCTAAAAGCTACAACTAGCAGGTTGACTTGAGTTTAGGCAATGCAGTTTACAAAGTTCATCATGTGATGAAAACACATCCTTTTAAACTGAAATATGATCCCTAGCCCCCCCCCCCCTCAAGAAGTGTGACTTTATCTTATGTGGCTTTAACAGAAGGCCTTTTAATCACATGCCTGGTGTTAATCAGTTCTTCATGCAACAGGGTCCCAGGACCTTGGAATCCTTTGTATCTTCTTCATTTACAGAGGATAAAGAGTCTCTTTGCTAGAGGTAGTCATCCTGTACTGATAATGGCTTTACTGGCTGAGAGATGTCACTCATTATCAAGACACCTCTGGAATACGGTAATTTGACGCAGACCTCATGTTTGAGTTTCATGGCTTCATGGCAAAGGCCACGATCTTTTGCTCAATCGGTTATATCTGCATCTGTTGAGGCCAGCCTGCCTCTGGTTTTTGTCCACTGCCATTTAGAACAGATTGTTCCCTTATCTAGAGGACTGACCCTTATGTGTACAGGTAGTCCTCGGCTTACGACTACAGTCAAGCCCAAAATTTATGTCGCTTGTTAGTGAGACGTTTGTTAAGTGAATTTTGCCCCCCTTTACGCCCTTTCTTGCCAGAGTTGTTAAGTGAATCATTGCAGTTGTTAAGTTAGTAACATGTTTGCTAAGTGAATCTGATTATGAGACACTTTTCTTTCTTTTTGGATTATAGAATTCACGGGGGACCACCGTAAATAGCCACAATTTTACTACTGCTGCAGCTAACATGTATATATATACAAGACTGTTTCTACAAAAGAGTTAGAGCCAGCTTCTTTGCCAACTTACTAGGCACCCTGCTCTAGGTGGTTATCTCTGTTCTGTTTTCTGTGCATGAGCATAAGATAATTCCTCCTCTTGTTTCTCCCTTGTGTCAAAGAATCCTTCCGTTCATGGCTGATTTCAGACAATTTCCCCAAAGATGCTTCCTTTATGCCTCTGTCAGATCTACAAGGTAGACCAGACTAAGACACCAATACCATATAGGTCAGAATTGTATTGTTTATTGTATTATTTAGTTATTGTAGCAGAATCTTGCAAGTCTGAACATGTGTCCCCCCCCCCCCAAAAAAAACCCATCTTCATGTGAACTAGGTAGGGCTTGCTTGTCTTGAGATCTTTTCTCAAATTAGTTTCTGCTCCAGGCTCCAGCCCCATTTGTCTGACTGTTGCCTTGTAGTGATTCTTCCTCCTGGTCTTCCAAGGTCATTTCCTATACCCTCTACTATAACCTCCCTCCCTTATGCATGTCCTCACCACCACTGCTTCCATTTCCTCCACACCCTCTGCATCTAAGGTGTCTGGTTCAGCCATGAAGCATTGAGACACATTCATGAACTTAAAGCACTTCCAAGACTGTCTTTGTCATCAGTCTACTTGTCAGTCTTTCAAGGTAGATCAAGATACAGGAACTACTGGAATTCTATTTTTATTGTTGTAGGATATACAAAAGCCTTTCTCTCCATCCAGCCTTAGCTCATGCTCACATAATCATTATTGAATTCCTCCTTCAAGGCCATCCCCCTGTTTCTCTATTTGACCTTAGATAAGCTTGAACTCAGCTGCAGCTTTCCAGAAAACTAAACACCAAACACTGCACGGATATGACAGAATTGTTATTATAACATCAAGACCAAAGCCCTATTAGCACAGTTGCCTCTTACAATTAAGGCTTTTGTTCCACTTTATTACATCTTGGATTAAAATCTTTTTGTGATGGCTTAGTAGAAACCTACTTTATGCTTCCCTTGGTGTGTGTTATTGACTTTGTCCACATTCCTGTCCTGAGAACTCTAGTATACCCCACATCGATTTCTGGATTTTTATGCAGCTTAAAGGCAAATACGTTGAGGAATTTATCTGAATACTTCAGTTTAATTTCATGTAATACCAGGTCTTTCATACTTCGGCTTTTCTCTTTCATCTGAAAAAAAGTGATGCGCGGCTCTAGTAACAGTCATAAAAAGCCACAATGACATCAACATGACCATATGCATCATGACATTATCATGCAAATAAGAAGAACTGATGCAATTTGTGTTGAGTCTCATGATTTATGTGGTGATGGATGTATCAGTCGTCATTTCCTTACCCTCCCATATCCTTGTTGAATGCAATGTTTGGTTTCCATAACAATATATCTCCTCCCTTTTTCCTTTGCAAAAGGAAAACGACATAAAAAGACATATACAAAAAATACACAGAACAAAACAATACAATACAATATACATTACATAACCTCTAGGGCTATATTACAGCAACTTATATGGACAATAAATTCATGCTTATATGATCTCTTCCATTTGTATACTTAGTTATTATTCATTAACATAATTATCATATTTTTACATAGATAAACATCATAATATTTACAATACTGATTTAATTATTTACTAATTTAATTATTTTATTTCCTCTTGTCAAGCCAATCATATAATTAATTCCAAATTTCATAATATTTCAAATCCTCCTCCTTGTTTAATTCCATCGTCATTTTGTCTAATTCAGCACAGTCAAGAATTTTTTTTATTATTATATTTTCGGTAGGTGTATCCTTTTGTTTCCAGTATTGTGCAAGACAAATTCTAGCTGCAGTGCGTATATGTAGTATGATATAATAATATTTTTTCTGGATTTTCAGGTCTAGGATTCCCAGTAGAAATGTTTCTGGTTTCATAATTACTTTCTGTTTTGTAATTTCCTCCAGCCATTTCTGGATTTTATGCCAAAAAATTTTTATAACGGGGCAAGTCCACCACATGTGATAGTATGATCCAATTTTATACTTGCATTTCAAATATTTGGGAGATAGGTTCGAATACATTTTAGCCAATCTCGCTGGGGGTAAATGCCATTGGTAGTACATCTTGTACAAATTTTCTTTGTACGTAATTGCTTTTGTGAGTTTGTAATTTTTATTCCAGAGTCTGTCCCATTGTTCTAAATTTATGTTATACCCAAAATTTTCGCCCAACTAATCATATTCCCCTTTACTATTTCTTCCTCCATTTTATATTTTAATAAGAATTTATATAATTTTGTTATTGTTTTTCTTTCCTGTCCTAATAGAATTTTATCTAATTCTGATTGTTCCTTTTGAATACCAAATTGTTTCTTGTCTTTAATTAGTCTTCATTTAATTTGAAAGTATGGCCACCAATCAATTTTAATTCCTTGTTCTTTCAATATTTGAATTGATTTTAACTCTCCTCTCTCATCTATAATTTCTGAATACCGAAGCATTTTGTGTAGATCTATTGTATTTGGGTATATCATTGCTTCCATACTTGATAATCAGCTCAGAATTTTCATGTAATGATTTTTTTTTAATTTTTGTCCAAATCCTAATGAGTCCCTAATCATATGCCTTGAAAAGTATGAATGTGTCTTATTTTTTCCACCCCACAAAAATCCATGCCAACCTGTTTGTAGATCATATCCTTCAAGCGTTAATATTCTTTTATTTTTTAGTTGTATCCAATCTTTTATCCATGTTAGCGCAGCTACTTGATAATAAAGTTCCCATTCTGGAAGGCCAAATCCCCCTCTATTCCTATTATCTTGTAAGAGCTTCAATTTGATTCTTGGTTTTTTCCCCGCCCATATAAATAAAGAAATATAAGGACTTCCGGGGTGACGTCATGGTGGTGCAGCGTAGAGAAACGGATCGCTAATTCTCTGCCTGATTTTTTGCGTTTTTGGAGGCCAAAATTGGCACTGCAATCCTCGTGGGGGAGAGCGACAAGCAGGGGAATACCGTGCGGTAACGGGGAGGGGAGCGACCCCCCCCATTGCGGAAGGTGGGAATCCCCAAAACCAGATGCAGAAGAGACCAACTATAATAGTGTGGTCCGGAGACATGGCGGCCTGAACAGACAGCGTGGAAGCAGAGATTGTGAAACGGCAAGAATATTGACAAACTCTTTGGAATACTAATATCGATGATCCTCCTGAATAAATGATAAGTGCAGATAATATGGACGATTGAGTCTCCAGAAAGAAAGGAATCGGTGGCGCCTTAGCGGTGTGGAGCTGAAGATAACGTAAAACGTAAAAACTATTGAGCACCGATCGGAGGAAAAAGAAACTTTGATTGAAAGTGCAGCTTAAAGGATTTAAAAAGATTCAGTAAAAGACTAACCCGAGAAAAGAAGAAGAAAAAGATGAAGAGACAGCTTTTCTAATTTTCTAATTTTCCAACTTGGAGATAATGGATAATAGGAGAAGACAGGAAAGACAGTGACTGGGCATTCTTAAAGGAGATGACATTTTGAAAGTAGATAGAAACTGAGCGGAGGATAAACATCGGTGGTAAACCTAAAATTGCCTTTATAGACTTTATAGACTATTCTGAAAAGAAACTCCTTTTTTCCTTTTTTTTCTTGATGTCTATTTGGATTGCATAGAGGAATTCCTCTTTGGATAAATTTATATTTATACTGACCTCTATTTATTTAGTTAGATTTCATTTTTCTATAACACTGAAAATATTTACATTATTTATTCATATCATATTTATACTATATTATATTAACATGTTCTATACCATGAACTAAATTTAACTATTGATATTTAAATATTTGAAATAGAAATTAAGTATTAAGTATTGATTATTAAATATTTATAGATGATATTAAGATAAATCAACTAATTAGTTTTAAGTATCAATACTAAAGATTAGAAAATAATAATAATAATATTTATTAGAAATTTTGTAATTTTTCTTCTTATTTTTTATTTTATTTTCTCACTCTTGTTCTTTCCCTTTCTGATCTTCTACCCCTCTTACTCTCTCTATATCAGATATATAAACTAACCTTATAATATACTAGGAATTTATAATCTATAATAGAATATTACAACTGAAGTTCTTATTAATAGTTGACTATAAGAATTTGAATAATAAAATAGAATATAGGTGGGCTGGTTAAATTGATGATATTGTGGAACAACTTTTTTAAAAGAGTAAATATGTCAACCATATCCACAGTGACTAAAACTATTAAAAGAGGGACACCAGCAACGGCTTCACCAGCAGGGCAAAAATTAATTACAGAAATGACATCTATCGAAAAAATAGGACAAACACCAACATTACAAAGCCTACAGACTTCCTTAAACATGATTCAAGAATTTATGGCTAAAACACAGGAAGTCATGGTTAAAACACAGGAAACAATGTCAAACAATCATGAAGAAACAAGGGGGGATTTTGAAGAAGTTAAAGGTGATATCAAGAAATTAGAATAATAAAATGGAGATAATTCAGGAAACAATTGCTAAACAGAAAACGCTCTTACTACTGGACCTGATGGGATGGGATGGGATGGGTAGGAATGATTGTGAAGAGGTAGTCCCTAAAATAACCCAGTCTTGTGCCATGAAGGACTTTATAGGTCATCTTGAACTGTGCTGGAAGTACACTGGCAAACAATGTAGCTTGTGAAACAGAAACGTAATATGCACTAACCAAGGAAGACACATAACTGTCTTTGCAGCTACATTTTGTACCAGCTGTAACTGTTTCAGCCAGCCAAACCTTTTTCTTTTATTAAAAGCTTTTATAGCACCTTTCATTTGAGAATCCATTGGAAACTACATCATGACTAAGTTAGTGGTAATTTCTTAAACAAGATCCAAGCCTTTTGTCTAAATTAGAATGGGATTCAAGACCATTTTGGGGCCATATAGTGTTTTACAGGCTTTACTGCCAAAATACAAATTACTCAATTTGAAAGGCTAGATCAGGGAGGATCAGCAAATCTCGGCTGCAAGTTGGAAAAAACTATTTCTTCTCTCTCTCTCTCTCTCTCTCTCTCTCTCTTTATAAACAATCATCTCTCTCTCTCTCTCTCTCTCTCTCTTTATAAACAATCATATTTCTTGGATGTTAGAACAAAAAAAATTAAGGAACAGCTCCTGGCTATCTAGTCATTTTATATACACTCAGTTATATGTTTTCACATATTGGAAAAATATGATTTATTATTTTTGTTGGTCTTTCTTCCTTCTAGACTGGAGACCTGCTGTGATGCTGGGAGCTATAGATTGTGCTGAGTTTTCCAATAAGAACATCTGTTACAAGTTTGGAATAAAGAGCTACCCTACTGTGAAGGTAAAAATTCTGGTGGTGAGGGTTACAATTCCTGTTCTCTCCAACCAGCATGATTTTGGGTAATTATAAGCCAGCATCCCAGGAGTAGCTGATCTAGATCATTTTGCTCCACTTGGAGCTGAGCATAGCAAAGTCTGGTAGAGGGGCATACAATACCATCTGGCGCATTCTGTAACGAAGTTGGAAGCACTTGTATCTGATGATCTCTCAGGAGGGGCAACTTGCAGCATTCCCAAAACTTCTTTATGTGTTCTTTAGAAATTTGTGTAGCTGAATTCAGATGGCAAACTCTTCAGAAGTGCTACATGATTTCTTGCTGGATTTTGGTGGGGGGGGGAAAGAAAAATTGGCACTATACACTTTGATGATCTCACTAACTTACATGTCGTGACCCTTGGCCACCCATTTATCTAGAGGTTAGAGATTATTTGTACTGTGCAAATGTGCCTCTTACCACAGCCAGAAACAGACATGGATCCAGACTGTAAGTAGCAGAAGACAATCCAAACAGCCCCCTATCCACTGCCTTGCAATTCGTAGGCCAAAATGAATCCCAGATAACAGGGCTAGAGGGTGCCCTACTCATCACTAAAGACTTTATTCATGAGGAATCAAAACTTTGATGAATCGGAGCGATTTTGTTAGTGAAATACTGTACAATTGGTTACAATAGCCAAGTGGGAAATTTCTCTCTTGACTTTTCCCTGAAAGAGAATTGGAAACCCTGAACCAGGGCTAATGGATGACAGCTACTGACTCAAAAAGGGGAAAAGGAGCTTACTTCTCCTGCTTTAGTGAAGACCATGCTTTGTTGGATTTGTGTTTTACCTTTCTCTATGGGTACTCCTGATATCATTTTTGATACTTCATTTCCCAGGGCACCTTAAGGCTAATCATATTCAGTATCCAGCTTGCCTCCCATTGCACTGGCACACCAGGTATTGAATTGAACTGCCCACCAGAGATCTGGGAAACTGTTTAAGCTCTCTAGAAAGCATTTGGATCTATTAGGTGCTTGGGAAAGTCCATTTGACTGGGTCCCTTTGACTCAAGGAGGTTTTGGGTGGTTATCCATCACATCTGGATCTATTCATAGCAGATCTTTTAATCACTCTGAGATAAAAATGAGCTCTGATAAACGCCCACCTATATGTTCTGGCCCTGAAACCAGAGAAACCATTTGTTGCCACAGAGGGCAGGAACTTCTAGGCTTTTTAGAGCTAGCCCCCCAGCATATCAGGCTAGAAAGGCCAACACCAGAAGATGGGGGTTCACTACCAGCCCCGAGACTACTCCAAGCATCCAAAGGAAGAATCCTGCTAGCTAGGCAATACACCAGTAAGACCCCCAGCTTGTCTCCACAGCTGCACTGAACATGCAGACACTCCTATCCCAGTATCTCAAGAGCAAAGTCCTTGATCACAGGTAAATTACCACATCAAAGACACACCATCTCTGACCTTGGTGTTGATCTTGCTGAAAGTTACAAAATTCAGCTGAAGATATTTCAAATAAAGCAACTTTGTTACCCTTGCCCAGCCAGGTTTCAGGTGCCACCTCTTTCACAAACAGTTCGTGGGTGTAGGTGATTTTTCTGCAATTTGTTTGCACCTTGAAGCCAAGCCTCCAGCAAACTGGCCATGTAGCCTATAAGGATGAGTAGTTGGGTTGGAAATTGAGCTAGCCACCAATTTGGAGTGTAGAAGTTTACTGTACACTATGGATTTTATGGATTAGACACAACTTGTATTAGGTTACTTTCATATTGTTGGTTGGTTGGTTGGAGCCAGTGCGTACTTCTGAGATTCAGTGTAATTGTTGAAAGGAATGATATATGGTGATGGTAGATATCCATGGATTCAAATCTATTTCTTGGCACCAAAGAAGCTGCACTGAGAGCATATGCACCAAAGACAAATTCCTTGTGTGTCCAATCACACTTGGCCAATAAAGAATTCTATTCTATACTATTCTATCATTGGGTGCCCTTCAGTAAATCTGCCTCTCCTGAGTCAAAGCTTTCTTTTGTTGAAGGTATATAAGACAGTATAGCACCTAGTCCTTGTTGCTGGGACCTTCACTGTAAAGAAACAGAACAGAATCCTACTAGCTTAATGTTCATGGGAAAAAGCAAATAAATTAGGCTTGGCGAGAGGGGGCTGATTTTAATAGACAAAGATGGTAATTCTCTTCTTAGGATTTATGATCCTGGATCTGAATTAATCCTCACTGTGCAGTTATTTAAGAAGAAAAGCAATCTTATCCATTTCCCGGAACTTGCTTTTTCTAACCTTAAGTTTCCTATTTACATATATAAGCCTTGTTCCTTTCCTCTCTTTCCTGGGTTTACATTCAGTTTTTGTTATAAGCTGATGTGGCATTTTCTGCTTCCTTTTCCTTGTATTTTGTTAAAGCCTGGTCATTACACAAGCTCTTGATTTGTGTACATTTGATCAGGTGGAAAGTACACAGCTGGCAGGACCTGTTATAAATCTTTCCAAAAGAATCAACATAGGAAAGGGAAGGCATATTTGCTTGGTAATCGAGTTCTGTTGCTTTGCCCTATCCAATGCCACTGGCAGCATAGAGATGAATTTTTCCCACGGAATAATTAGAAACTTAATTTGCAGTTTACTTCAAATGAGTGATAAATATATTTTGGAGGAGTTATAAAATGGGGCAAAAATGATAAATACACCTTAGCACACACACACAAAAAATCACATCCTCATGCTCAGATATGATATCTGCACTAAGGGAATGTAATTGCCTGAGACAATATTGTTTAAGATTTTGTAAAACAATTTTATTGCAAATCAGTTGGGGAACTGTGTGTGTGTGTGTAACAAACAATTTTAAAGAAAATAAAATTATGTGTAAGCATATCAATTTTTAAAAATGAGGGAAGTAGGAAGGCAAAAGGAATAACCTAACAGGGCCTGGGTGAAAAGAGAAGTTTTATATTTGTGGGAAATGCCCAACCCGGCAAGGAGGAGGAATCAAGTGGGGAGTAATCCTTGAATTGTTTGCAGTCGCAAGAGATCCAGGACTACCCCCCCTGCCCCCCCCAAGCTCCATGCAATCTTATCTATCTGTTCCCAGAGGAAGACGAGCAGTCTGGGGAGAATCCTGTATTATAGGTAGAATTGCTTGAACTTGAACTCTTTGCGTGTTGATTGTTGCTTGGGCCTGACAGAATCCCAGAACAGAATTCAGTAGAATTGAAAGAGGAATTTTAATTTTAATTTATTTTTAAAATAACAATTCACAGGGATTTTTAAAGCGAAGTATTATATATACAATAGTTTAACAAAAAGACAGTTTTTAACAGAGAGATATGGATAGATTGAAACATTGATTAATTGATAATGTGCCATCAAGTTGGTGTTGATTTTTAGTGACAACATAGGAAGATTTTCTTCATGATGATCTGTTCCTAATCTAGTTTTTCAGATCTTCCAAAAGTGAACAGAAAGGGAAAATATCAACAAAAAACTGTCTTGGTAATTTTCTTCCCATCTCAATCTATATACTTCTCTCCCAGCTTGTAGGCTGATGGGTGAGGACTTCAGATTACAACTAGGCAGTAATGGGTTCTAAATCCCATTACTACCGGTTCGCACGTGCGCTCACAATGCTTCTGCGCCTCCCGCCGCCACCGCTACCGGTTCGCCAAACCGGGCCGAACCGGGAGCAACCCACCGCTGCAACTAGGCAATTGTGTTGCTTAACATACTACAAAAGCAATGTTTAAAAGCAAAATCTAACAATGTGATTTATTTCTTTCCAGTTTTTCAAGATGTTCTCCCAAAAACCTGAGGATGGCATACAATTCAACAGTATGTACCATATGCAGAATTCTTGACAGTAAAATGGCAGCTAAATAAATTGCCTCTTTCTATTCCCAAGGAAAGTCATGCTTATCAAAGAGAGAGATGATCCACCATGTAATATGACCATTATTGTAATGCAGTTTCTTTGAGACGTCTCATTCCTTTCCTGTACCTCTGTTACATATTTCATTTGGGCAAGGCCTGAAAGATATTTCTGTCCTTCTCAAATCAGCAAATTGGGACTTCTATTTTGGGGTGCCAAAATTCTGAATCCAGATAAATAATATGGGTTATTGGTAAATCAGAACCTGATTAACTTATTTAGAAAAGAACATATGGCTTGACTTTCTCTTGTGTATTAATCTAAGGCTTAACATTGTTCAGAATAACACATGCCTTCTTTTTGCTTTGAAAAAAAATTAAGCTATAACCAGTTGTGGTTGAGTTTTACGTTTCCAAATAAACTGTGTGAGTGCTGTCTTATTTTCTGCTTACCTGGATGAAGACCTACTTAAGACCTAAATACTTATCTAATAGCAGCTTCCTGTTTCTAGGGATAACCAAGGAGTGTTTCTCTTGGAAGAAACTTAAGAATCTGTAACAAAGAATTCTCAGCATGTTCGTTAGGCTGCAATATGGACATGCCATAGTATAGGGGGGGGAGGGATATCATAGAATCAAAAGAAAGTCCCAAAAGAAGAAGCAAAATCTAAAAGCAAAGTGGAAAGTGCTAATGCATTGCTGCATGAAGATTGCTGCAGCCCAAAGGCCAGCATCTAAGTTCATCTCCTTATGAACTCCAACAGATGCTGTTGATTGCTTCTTGAACTGTAGGAGGATCAAACAATTATTCTTTTTTTATTGGCGATACTTGTTAGACAACATTTGTGAAGTTCTTGGACAAGAGAATTACTCACACTCTCTGTAGAGGGAATCCCCCTTCAGGAAGTACTGTACTCTGGGATGAGCCATGTAAGAACTAAGTTGGGAGTAACCTTGGCAGAAGGGTTACATTTGAGTGGCTAGATTCAGTTTTTCACATTTACTTTTGTCCCTCAATTCTCAACTGAAAATTGAACTTTATGGGGGTACAGCAGGCATATAGAGATTTGCTGGGACAAATGAGCTACAGGTGACTGGAACTCACCTTCCTCTAAGTATTCGGGGAGGAAAAAATGGCTCGGTTCCTGTTGTTCCATGTTCCATGTTTAGAAGTTTGACCTTGTAAAATCTATAAAAGTTATTTGCATGATGTGATCATTTCCTGCGTACTCTCTCTACATGGATAAAGATGATAGATTAATCAGACAAAAAGGAATCCTTGTCCTTAAGCCGTTGGAAAGCCTGTGTCTGCAATAGTTCCCAGTAATCAGAAGCTGCTGGGACTTTGCTCATGCATGATATCTTCTGGGGTAACCTGAATTATCTTGAGTTATCTTGACCTAATCATACTGGTTGACTGGAATTTCACAATGATATGCTTTTTTTCCTGTACAGATTATGAAAAAACCATTGAGTCTCTAAGAGGGACCATAATCACTTTAATGGAGAATCATGAAGATACACAGTGGCCTTCTTCCAGCCCACATTTGCATCCAACAAGGTAATTTGAAAGGAGGTTGCAAGACAAACTATCCCTTTTAAGCATCAGTATGCATGCTGCTCGTTTTTCCTTCAACTCAACTCAACAGAATAAGTAAAAGGGCCTTGGACTCTGAAAACTGAGCATTTAAATTGCATTAGATATTCAAAGTGCTTCATTACAACAATCTAATCACATAGGATAGTGCTGTCCTACACATTTAGCAGACTGAAGGTATCAGATCCCTGCACCAAAGGAGATTGTAATCTAAAATCACTTATGAGGAGGATAACGGAGAAAGGGAAAAGAAAGTCGAGACTGGGGCTACAGTGAATCAATGTGAACAGATATAACTGGTTTGTGATTTGTACTGCTGAGTGTGTGTATTATCTCTTAAAATATATATACACCTTCCATGTTAAAAAATCATCATGGATAATTTGCCCGGGCCAGCAAACCATTTTAAATTCAGCTATAATGTCACTTGACAGTGAGATGGATGGCATATAAGTTTAATAAATAAATAAAATAGAACATAAAAAATGAGAACAATGTATATCTTTAATTAAAATCAGCTTGTACTATGCTTGCTACATGGATTGAAAGTACATGATCAATTATTTATTTATGTGATTGTTGATCTTGATAAAATAATTAATTTCTAACAGTTGTAGAAAAATATTTTAAAAATAGATATTAGTTGTTTCTGTTTTCTGGAAGGTTTCTAATATTTTTATGTTGACTTAGTTTTTGAATAGTAGTAGAAAATTATCTTAGATTACAGTTATTATCAAGTAAGAAGGCTACAGGAATTGATGGAATATTTTTAGAAATATTGCAAATCAGTAAAGATTTTAACCAAGTTATGGGAGCAAATATGGACATAATGGTTACCAGATTGAAGAGATCAGTCTACATATCGAGACCAAAGAAAGGAGACTTTGTTAAGTTACACACTCTGTTGTGTGAACTATCGCACAATAGCCTTAATTTCACATGCTAGCAAAATAAATCATCCCACACAGATCAGAGCCCTAAATGGAAAGAAAGGGGTGTGTCAGATGTTTAAGGTGACTTTAGAAAAGGCCAAGAAACCCGAGACATTTTTGCTGATGCTCCCTGGGTAATTGAGAACGCCAAAGAATTCCAAAAAGAGGTCAATATGTTTTTCACTGATTACCAAAATGCCTTTGATTGTGTCAACCCAGATTCTTCTCTGCCTCTTGAAGGATTGCTGTAGGAAGAATATTGTAACGTTGCTTGTCTTACAAAGGAGATTATGTCTTTCTTCTGCAACCCAAGTTATAATTGCCTTTGATAAAATCTTTATTCAGTTTGATCTGCCTGATTCTTAATGACTCTGGGTGGCTCGCAATACATGAAACAATATAAAAAGAATATCATAGAAACAATAGACAATAAAACCAGGCTCCAAGAAAAAAAAAAGGGAAGAGCAAATGGCAAACCCCAAACCATCTTACCAGTGACTAATATTCAGGAAAGGAGGCACCAGCCTCCCTAGCCCCGGGCTTGGGAGAACAGCCATAGTCTCATAAAACAAGTGTGCCTTTAACTACAAAAGCCTTGTCAACAATGGGCAGTCAATTGCCCCTCTGTAACTGGTTACTCAATTAGTTATATAGAACCCATACTTGGGGCAAAATTCTGTGGCCTACCCGAATGGCATGTTCGTTTGTGCAGAATTGTATAACTTAGCTTTCCTCAGACTGGTACCTCCACCACCACCACCCCAATACGTTGAATTAAAATTTCCATCTTCCCCAACCAATATGTTCTTAAGTAAATTTAGTATTTCATCATCAGGGATGGTTTCTGCATTGTGTTGAGCCCCAGGAATGAAGAAAGGAGTGGGTTTCCATTCAAAGATTCCGCAATTTTGTCCTTCTCTGACAATTAATAGTCTAATTATATTTGTAATTTCTGGTTTTATTTTGTGGGCAGAAATATCCATTCATAATACACTCATATTCTCTTGTAAGGAATTGAGTGATTAGCGGAACTGACATTTCATTATTTGATGTTGTATGTTTTGGAGATAACCATCAGCTCGCATATTTAGAATATTACATATTATTCATTTTATAAAGTTTATAAACAATGACTCAGTAACTGATGCGTAGTTGTTAGAACAGTGCTTATATAAACTTTTGAAAGACAAGTTATAGCTTATAGTATTTGAATACGTGTTGTAACAACTGCTCATTTACTGAATCATTGTTTATAAATCATCGTGAGACTTCTACACACCTATCAAACGTCTTATGTTATAGAGTAGAGCTTGAGTATTTCCTGTGGTTTTCTGTTTCTTGACCTAATCTACCTTGAAGACCTGACAACACATTGGGTAGTCAAACCTATTGATTTTTCATTTAAAAATAATATTTATGCATTAGAGCTGGTAGTTCACTTGGAATGTGTGATGAGTTTTTTTCTTACCTTGGTGGACAAAATTTAGAAGAATGCAAATTTGTTGAAGTGATCAAGGAAACCGTGGGCAGACATCTTACTAAAGCCTGACATTTTTTGCTTGGCAAAGGTTTGACACAAAAATGTATCAAAATGTGATTATAAGGCTCTTGTAAGGATAAAGCCTAGAATGACTTGAATTGGTCACCTAGACATGGGAGACATATGAGATTGGAGTTTAGCTGGCTGTGGGTTATCTATCTTTGCCTTCCCTTTTCTCTGATTCTGGAATTAGAGATAAACTTTAAAAAACCCTCAAAACAATTATTCATAATTATATAGAACTGATTATGTATGAAAAAGCATTATTACTTCTAGTCTCTTGGAAAACATTACAGGTAGTCCTTTACTTATGACAATTGAAACTGAAATTTTGGTCACTAAGTAATATTATCATTAAGTGAGTCATCATATGACTGGACCCAATTTTATGACCATTTTTACATTAAGCAAATCGCCACAGCCATTAAGCAAATCACATAGCCATTAAGTGAATCACACAGTTGGTAGGAGAATCCGGTTTCTCCAATTAACTTTGCTTGTTGGAAGCCAGCTGGGACAATTGCAAATTGCGATCATGTGACCACAAAACACTTCAACTGTCAAAAAAATCAAGCCAGTTGCCATGTGGCTGAATTGTGATCAGATGACTGCAGGGGTGCTGCAATGGTTATAACTAAGAGGACAGGAAAGCCGGAGACCATGAATTCAATTCCCGTTTTAGCCATGAAAGTCAGCTGGATGATTTTGGGCCAATCATTCTCTCTCAGCCCAACACACCTCACAGGGTGATCGTTGTGTGGAAAATAGAAAGAAGGTGTTTTGGATGTATTCACCTCCTTGACTTATTACTAAACTAATAAAAGGCAGGATGCAAACAAATAAAGGCAAACAAAAACAAACTTCTAACTGTCATTATATCAATGATTACCTTGTCAAAGCAAAGCAAATCAAGTTTATTACAGTCAAAGACCAGAGACCAGAACAAATAAAAACACTCAAAGAATATCCAGTTAAAAATTCTAGAATAAAGTAATAAATAGCAGATAAAATCTATATTATTTGGCATCCAAATAATATATTATTTGGCATCCAAATGAAACGGATTATCTGGATCCTTTCCAATCGGGTTTCAGGCCTGGTTATAGTACGGAAACTGCTTTAGTCGCGCTGATGGATGATCTCTGGCGAGCCAGAGATGGAGGTTTTTCCTCCATCCTGGTGCTGCTCGACCTCTCAGCTGCTTTCGATACCGTCGACCACGGTATCCTTCTGTGTCGATTAAGGGAGCTGGGAGTGGGTGGCACCGTTTTGCGGTGGTTCTCCTCCTATCTCTCTGATCGTTCACAGTCGGTGTTGGCAGGGGGGCAGAGGTCGACCCCTAGGCCCCTTGAGTGCGGGGTGCCTCAGGGCTCGGTCCTCTCTCACCTCTTATTTAACATCTACACGAAACCACTGGGTGAGATCATCCGACGGCATGGGGTGA
>QLTV01004293.1:313212-324091 GCA_003457575.1 Thermophis baileyi | reverse complement strand
TGTTCTCCCTCCCCCATGCCTGGTTGCGTGAATGTTTTATTTTAAATATAGTTGGGGTTTTTTTTTTCCCCCTTTCTTTTTTAAATTTTTATATGTTTTATTTTTTATGATGTAAGCCGCCCAGAGTCCTTCGGGAGTTGGGCGGCATATAAATTTTATAAAATAAATAAATAAATAAATAAAATAAATAAATAAATCCAATCTGTCAGTTAGACATGGCCTAACTATACTATAATATCAATTCTTAAGCTGTGAGGCCCATAGTCATTAAATACTAAAATGCAAAAGAGTAGTAATGCAAAAGGGTTTGCTACATTAGTTGTGTAAAATAGTTATGGTGGATTAAATAAAAGCAAGCAAAAGCAAATTTCAAACTGTCATTAAATCAATGATTGTCAAAAGGAGAAAAAAAGAAAAGGCTCCTAATTGCCAAAGGAAAGACCTTTAAAAACAGTGATTTCCCCAAAAGTAGGATGTGCTTTCTTCCTTGCCCTGGCTGTATATCTTTTTTCTTAAAAAATCCACCGGAAATAATACTGTATCTCAGTTCTCTGTCCCCAACTCCATAACATGCCTCTCGCCTGTTTCAGGACATGTTGTTTTTGCATTTCAATGTAAAAAATAATCTTAAAATGAGAGAAACCAGCCTGGGTACACTGTCAGTCAGTACTGGGTGATGAATGCTAGAGGCAATACCAGTACAATGGGAGGATGGCTATAGGAAGGAACAATGAGGAAAGCCCTAGCTAGATTTTGTGGAGGTGGACAATTTGCACAAGAATGTCACTTTTGATAGTTGCTCTATATTGCTTGTAATACCTGTTCTCTAACAAGTACAGATGTAACAGCTGAAACTTTTTCCTATCACTGATATATTTGTGCTAAGGAAAGATGTAGCTGACGTATTTGGAAAAGAGGAAATAGGCCAGATTTTTCGAAGAGTGGAGATTTGCATTCCTATATTCCCATATAAAATCAAAAATCCTGTTAGATTAAAAATTTATTGCTGTTCCCTACATTCAGGAAGAAATGCTAATAACTTGGTTGGGTAAGCTCTCCTATAGCAGGAGGCAATGGGCAACTAAATTTGCATAAGAAATGTTCATCTGTACTTGGAACAATGTATAATGTTTTTCCTCTTTTTCAGTGTGACAGAACTTCGTGATTTCTTTCTGGTAAACAACGTGGCTTATTTGGCCCTGATATTTGATGAGGACGACTCCTTTTTGAGCAGAGAGGTGAATCTTAATTGATTGTTCAACATACACATCACAGTCAGTATTATTATTGTTTACTAAATTTATATCCTGCTTCTCTACACAGAAAACATTTGAGGCCTCTATCCAGTGGTGAAATCCAAATTTTTTTACTACCGGTTCTGTGGGCGTGGCTTGGTGAACGTGGTGTGGCTTGGTGGGCGAGGCTTGGTGGGCGAGGCAGGGGAAGGGTACTGCAAAATCTCCATTCCCACCCCACTCCAGGGGAAGGATACTGCAAAATCTCCATTCCCACCCCACTCCAGGGGAAGGATACTGCAAAATCCCCATTCCCTCCTCACTCCTGGGAGAAGGATATTGCAAAATCTCCATTCCCACCTCACTCTGGGGCCAGCCAGAGGTGGTATTTGCTGGTTCTCCGAACTACTCAAAATTTCCGCTACCAGTTCTCCGAACTACTCAAAATTTCCACTACCAGTTCTCCAGAACCTGTGAGAACCTGCTGGATTTCACCCCTGCCTCTAACATAAAATTAAAATAAAGAGTTGAAATTGGATTAAACTTTTTAAAATACAGGTAGATTGCTATCAGTGTGAGTTCAAATAATATGATATTTGGTTTAGTGCAAATTAATACCAGGTTGTGTTTAATGTGACCACGTTAACGCAAGGCTATTGCTTATGCAATTGAGACTTACACAGGTGTATTTCCAGTTGGGGTTTTAGACGCTGCTAATCTTTGTGGAAAGTAGAGAAAAGGAAGATTCTGTCAGAAGAAAACAGTACAAGTTTAAAAAAAGAAGAGACTTGTTATTACCTTGGAGCAAAAATTTTACATAATTGAAGACATGAATGTGGTTGTAGCAACACTAAAATAGGATATATTGAAACACTCGTAGAATTTTTTTTTTATTTTGCTTTCTATAACTACTCTGTGATTTTATTAACCATAAATTTTAATCAAGAGTATATTCTTTTTATCCTTTATTATATTTAATTGTTGTTTAAAATACTTCACTGCCTATTTCCATCGAGCTGGAACTAATTTCCACATTTTCCATAGAAATATCACTTTGGATAGTGCAAATTCAAATAATGTGATAATTTTTGGGACTCATTAACTGCACTAATTGAGACCCGCTTGTAACCATTATCAAATTCAAACTGAGAAGTTCTGAATGAAGAGGAAGGACACAGCCAAAAGAGTGGAGTCTGAATGTAATTCCAAAGCAAGAACGTGCCACAGGGTAAAGAGTAAGGGAGATGACCTTGACAGAAATATGCAAGAGCTGTTATTTATGCAAAAAAAGGCTGAAACTTTCTCTATGTCCTGGGAAGCAAGATGATCTTTAATGTGGCTCAGGTAATACACCTTGCTGATTCACTGGGCTATAAGGACGGGAAGTATAGCACAATCAGACTTGTAAGATACTGCTACATTGTGCCTGGGAAATAATTGACAACCAATTACAGGATTTTCTACACAGGTACAGTGAGGTTTTGGTATTGGGTGTCTATTAGCACCCTGTGTGCTGTATTTTGCACTAAAATTTCAGGACACTTTTGAAGGCATTGCAGGTGTCAAGTGACTAATGGCTCATTCCCTGTAACATTGGAATGACCTTTAATCAACCTGACCAAGAAACCTGCCCAAAGTGAGGTTTTTAGAGCACGCTCTGATGCACAGATAAATAGGCTAATTAAATATTATTATGTTATAGACCTGTAACTTTTGTAGAAATAAATAAAAAGTACTGTATATTGGCTCTTCCTTCCTGTTCCTTACTGGAATATCTTACATGGGTCAAGCACTCTGTGGGAATATGTTTGACATATTAATTTAATCCCTGATACTGTCAGCAATAACTATTCTAGGGATATTTCCCCATCTCTACTGGTTAATTGTCCTGTGAAGTCTTGGGTGCATTCTGAGTGACTGTTGCTTGCAGATGTTTCATTACCCAACTAGGTAATATCAATGCTAGTGAATGTGGAGTTTGCTCCCTGTTTATATGCAGTAGCTTGCCTGCCAGCGTTGGTGGGGGTGTGATTTTCTCCTTGGTAGATTTTACACACCATTTAAAAGAGACCATAAAAATGCTAACAAGGAAATAAAAAGAGCAGAGCACTTCTTCTCCAGCAGCCTGCACCCAGATAAGCAGGGATTAACACCAGGCTAATAATCATGCAAAAAACAGTTCCCTAACCAAGGAACTACTAAGCAGAACCTTTGCCCCTCACTCCCCCAATACTGTACTGTATATAAATAGGGAGGAAAGCCCACACTCACTAGCACTAATGATTTTATCTAGTTAGGTACTGAAATGTCTGCAAGCAAACAACCAACCTCAGAGAGCTCCAAGGACTCCACAGTTTCACCTTGAACTACATACAATATATTCTCTTCTATTTGTCCTGTGTTAGGTCAAGTTAATATTTCTGAGTTGTTCAGGAGATGTTTGTTATACAGCTTTGGGGTGCTTCCTTTTCCCTGGCTGGTGCTTATTTTATTAAAAATAGCTGCTATGCATATGTGCCCAGATATCATCTCTTGACAAGGTTAAATTGAAAGAAGCAAATGGTATAGTTCACAGAACATGTTTTCTCAATACGACTAAACAAAATAATCTTTAATTTCCAATTGGTTAATCTCCTGTGAAAGAATTTCTTTTACATAATCCGCCCCCACAACCCACAGTGAAATCCAATGAAAGGAGGAAACCAGGATAATACTTCTGCTGGTTAGCTTTTTTCATTCAAGGTGACAGGGACATCACTTTTGTTTCTGCACAACAGTTACATTTGTATGGTAAATTAGAATATAATCTCTTTTTATAAACTGTATTTCCAGTTACAGTAAACATGGATAACACTGATAATAGGATTTTGTGAATTTGCCCAGACTTTTGTTTTAATCTTCTTTGACAGACTAAGTGTGAATTTCTGATTTCAAATTAAGCAGGGAGCATCAAACAGATCTTTAATTTAAAACCTAATGTACATGTGAAAGGGTGTAAATTCTGATTCTAGCAACACTGACACGTGGTGGCAACACAGAAGATTTCTCCATGCATGAAAAAGTGTGGATGAGCAGCTGCTGATTTCAGCTCCAAGCATCTTAGTTATTTCCCTCCCAATGTCTCTTTTTAGCTGCCAGTTTTTCTAAAGATGGAAGAATCATTTGTTCCTGGAAAGAGAAGTGGGAACTGACTAATGGACAGCCATTATGTTGCCCGTGTTTTTATGTACCCTCTGGCTTTCTTTGCCCATTTACCTCTTGAAATCTGAACAGAAAGACTTCTACCAGATTCAGTTTCGGCAATGGAGGCACTGTACTATTCAGAATGCTTTTCCCACAGATCAGGACCCCAAGTGGCTCACCAAAAGTGATAGTAAAATCTTATGTGTATCATGACCATTATTGAGCTGTAACCCTGACCTAACAACTGAAGGTAAAGTTATAGCCTTTGGCTTTAAATTGATGATGCTCTCTGATGCAAATCAGTACAAAGGAATTCCTGCATAAAAGAGGGGAGAAATAAACTATTTTTATAGATACGTTTGCACGCTGAAAAAAAGTTGTTTGTTATTCTCAGTTCTTTGTTTCTTTCTCTTCTCAGTTTCCTCTTCATGGCCTACTGAGTACCTCTGGCTGCTTTATTCCCTTCAGTGAACTTTGGGATAAGAGAGGAAACAAAGAAAGTAGTTAATTGCCACAAGTCTTAAAAGAAATAATAGGTTGTACCTACTGGCTCTTATAAATATAAACACAAAGATTACGCTAAGAATCCTTAATTGTGTAATCATTACGCTGAGTATATGTAATGGTATTACCTACCTCTTTTCCAGTTCGGGATTCAAGGGAGACTTTGGCAATGGATATATCATTGCTAAAGAAATAATAATGGAATGTTCCAAAGAATGTGTGCGCCTCTGATTCATCCACAAATATGCAACATGACACTGTTTAGATGCGAATAACCTGAAAAGGATCAGCAAGATTTCATTGGTAGTGGACCATGAGAATGAGTGAGAGCTGCAAGAGAGTCTTTCAGAAGATTAAATTTTTGAATAGAGGAGGAAGAAAGTAACTTCTTGCATCCAGATGAGCAATATTGACTCATGCCTTGCTTGATTCTAGGTTGCACTGGATATGTTTCAATTTGAGAATATTGCAGTAAGGCGAGTCCTGCAGAGCAATGAAGAGCTAGTGAAGCAGTTCAACATCACTACCTTTCCATCTGGCCTCCTTGTGACCAATAATGGTTCTTGCAGAAGCATCCCTGGGTGAGATGTTATCATAGTCATAGAAGCCTCCCTTTTCTGTCTTATCTAGTACTGTTGCTAAAATGCATAAATTCTCTGTCACCCATGTTCATTCTCCTTGAGTTCAAGAATTTAGGTTCCTGTAGCAACCCAGAGAATTTCTGTGAGGACTTTCTATCCAATTCACAATCTCTTTTAAATATGTTACAAAAATTGACTGTCTATTCTTAAATTTTGTTTCATAATTATTCATTTAAGGAATTTGCAGAATATTTATATTTTTGGGATTCTCGGACCAGTTCCTGTGTGAGGGATATTATTTAGAATTTATTTTTATTTTATTTTATTCTTATTTAGAAGGGGAGCTTATCAAATTTACAGAGGACACCAAACTTGGAGGAATTGCTAAGATTTTGGAAGATAGATTCAAGAATCAGAAGGATCTTGACGGGCTACAGCAATGGGTCCTATCCAATAAGATGTGGTTCAGTGGTTAGAAAAGTCCTGCATTTAGCCAGGAAAAACCAAATGCATGGCGGTAGCACCTGGCTCAACAATAGCAATAGAGAGAATGAGGTGTCCTAGTGGACCACCACTTAAGTATGAGCCAGCAGTGTGCTGCAGTTGTCAAAAAAATAAATACAGTCCTAGGCTGCATCAACAGGGATAGCATCAAGATCACGAGAAGTGATAATACCGCTCTATATTGCACTAGTGAGGCTATACTTGGAATACCGTGTCAAGTTCTGATAGCCACAATAGAAAAAAATGCTAAGATCCTAGAAATAGTGCAGAGAAGAGCAGTAAAGATGATAAGGGGTCTGGAGGCTAAACCATATGATGAATAGTTAAGGGAACTATGTATGTTTAGTCTAACAAAAAGAAGTATTAGATGAAATATGACAGGGCAGTCACAGAGATGAGGAGATTGACTCCAAAGTACCTGAGGGCAGGACAATAAGCAATGGGTGGAAGCTTTTAAAGAGATATCATACCTGGAACTAAGGAGAAATTTCCTGATAGTGAGAGCAATTAACCAATGGAACAGCTTGCCTCCTGGAGTTGTGGATGCTGGAGGTTTTCAAGAAAAGATTGGACATCCATTTGCCCAGGATGGTATAAGGAGACCTGCCTTGGGCAGAGGGTTGGACTAGAACAGTGGTCGCCAACTGGTGGTCCGTGGGCCACTGGTGGTCCACGAGAAAATTGTGGTGGTCCGCAGAAAAATTATTTGCATTTTTTATATTGCACTAAATCAGGGGTCCTCAAACTATGCCCCCTGGGCCGGATACGTGCAATGAATGTTTGTGTTGCTGCAGAGAGTCTCCCCCTTTGGGGTCTTTTTGTGTGGGTTGGAGGGGGGCAGAAATTCCGACATGGGGTCTGCTTTAGCCTCCTGGTGCGGGGCTTTGGGCGAAGGCTGGAGGCAAGTGCTGCTGGTGGCGAAGAGCAAGAGGGCGCCGGTACCTGGCCTTGCACTCCCACAGGTCTTCCCTATGCTTGGAAAGCCTATGCTCGTAGTCCTCAGTGAGGTGCTTCTGCTGAGCCTCCTTCTCGGTCAGATCCAATTTGAACTGAGCCAGTTGTTTTCTCATGGTGGCTGCTTAGCTCCAACAACTGCTTCCTGTTGGGGCACTAAGGAGCCTGGGCGGGCAGGCGAGGAGGGGCTGGGAGGGGAGGGGAGGGGAGGGGCGAGTAGAGACCGGCGAGGCGCCCCTCAACGTGAGTGACATCGAGTTGACCATGCCCACCCAGTCACATGACCACCTAGCCATGCCCACTCAGCCGGTCATTAGGCAGATCATATTAGTGGTCTGCGGGATTTAAAATTATGAATTTAGTGGTCCCTGAGGTCCGAAAGGTTGGTGACCCCTGGACTAGAAGACCTCCTTCCAATCCTATGTTTTAGACATCTGCAGAAAACTGCAACAGGATAGATATTTACAGAATATCTGTGATCATTGTAGTAAGAGATCAGCCTGTTTATTATAATTCAGACATTGTCTGAATTATAATAATATTGATTATAATATTATTGTTATATAATATAATGTTATATTATATAATAATATTATATAATAATATTATTATAATAATAATATTGATTATACTGATATTATAATTCAGGCATTGTCAAAACCTGTTTTCAGCCAACTGCTTGGGCGTGCAAGTGTTTTGACGGAATCTCCACTGATGGGAGGTTCTTGTTGTGTGTGAAGCAAAAACCCTGGATTTTTCTTTTGGGTGTTGCTCAAAAAGAGATCTCCTGGGATATAAAGGATTTGTGTATGGAGGGTGTGGTTATGGGATATGTGTCTTGCTAATTTCTTACAAAAGCATTGCAAGTGCTGTTATTCCAGAGAGACAAGCTGTGTTCCTCTCTTGTTATTGCATCATACACACACCATAATTAGAATCCTCTAAGTCTAAGGCAGCAATATCAAACCTGGTTCTGTATAGATGTGAGGAACTGTGCCTCCGATTACTATGATAAATTTTTGACTGCGGTCCTGTAGTTTAAGTCTCCCCCAAACTAAACTTGAGCAATGTGTGTGCCATGTGTGGCCCCACCCATTTGTGGTAAACTCCTGTATCCTTTAATATCATGACACCAGACCTAGTAGTATATATTGGATTTATGCCATCTGATCTACACAGTTTGTTGTCTTGTACATTCCTTCTTCTCCTTAATGATTTATATACACTGACTTTTTTTATGGTTAGCTGCACACGTTAGGAGATTTCCTTTGAAGATAACATTTCATAATCCAGCACTAGTTGTACTCACTATCTAAAATAAACAGTTGTCCCTTCTAATGTTGCAATGTAATATGTCAACACAAGTAAATTATTAATTCATTGTGAATCTTCTTGAGAAGAAAGGTGATTCCCTAGTTGTGGAGCATTCAAATTTGAACTACTATCTCTTGGCATAGTAGCTTGGAAGCTGAATTTTGAGGCACAACTTAATAGATATCATAATTGTACCTTTTGATATACTCAGCAACTGTAAGTAAAACTGAACAACTGAATTCTCAAACTAGAATGTGATATTGATATAAGGCCTTTCAGATCTCATTGTAGTTTGTTGCATTCCATTCATTAGGAGGCCAACAGCTTTTAATTAGCATCTGCAAAATTACAGCACACAGAAAGACATAACGTAGCTGGTTGGCTCAACTTGTAAGTGTCCCAGCTGGTCATGAAGCACCAGTCTTCTTATTTCAAGTGGGCCAATGAAAGGAATGGGAAATGGGCCATGTTTTAAAATATTTTCTCTTTCCCATATTCTTGCTTATTTTTTCTTCTGGATTTAAACTGCGATGATTAAATATTTAGAGCTCCTTTCCAGATTTCCCCGTAACTTTGAAAACTCTCTGAGAACATGACACAACTGGGAAGGCCTCCACTGATTATTGCAGTGAACAAGAACATTTATGTCAAAAAAAGAGTGTGCTGTTAGGTTTTTGGAGCCAGGCTTTTAGAGGCTCAGGAATGAGAATTAAATCTTTCAACTTCATGCAGAAGTAGCAAATCCATAGTTTGTGCAGGTCTTTCAGCTATGGAAATAGCTGTGAACGTAGGACTTTGCTGCTTTAATCGCTGCAACCTGTGCCCCTTTTAGACATAAGTGCAATGAAGAGATCTGTGGTGAATAGGGTTTGCATAGCATCACTTTTGACAGCATTGACCTCCCTCCTTGCTCCCCTTAAGATGCTGCTGACTATGGTTTTATAGGGCAATGACTCTTTTGTTATTCAGGAAGGTAATTCCACATTGAACCCAGTAGAATTAGTGACTGAAAATTACTCATGCTTATATCACTGTAACTAAGCTATCCTAGTCCATCAGTATATGTATGTGGCTGGCATAAACACTCTTTGACATTAAGGTGGGCATCTCCGGGCTATGTACCTGATGCTTCAGAGGGATTTCAGCTCCATTCACAATTATCCATTTCCTTAATTTAGAAACCATTTACTGGTACTACCTTAATTTCACCAGGATTCAGGCACAGTGTACAGTATTGATCCCCTTCTAGTCTATTATTGCTCCTGGGCATTGCCCCAAGCCTTTTCACATTCTTTATCATGTCTTCCAATGTTTTACGTAGATGCAGTATTAAAATAGCACCAAAGTACCTTGTGTTTTTCTCTGGCAAAATTATCAAGAAACTGAAAAATATTCATCCAGTGCTACCTTTTGTGATCAGCCTTGCAAGTTGTGATTCTCTGCCTAGTTTGCAGAAGGGAAGTTTTATTTCACATTATTTGGAAACAAAGATAATTGAGTGTGGTCTTCTGAAAACCTGGCAAGTGATCAACTGTGTTCTGACCTACCACCTCACATCCACCCAGCTGCTCGTCTCCTCCACATGCATTTCTAATTGCAGAAAAGTTCATTAGAAGCCAGACAATGGCTGGTTCTGAGATGCTGGCAGAGAACAATGGAACCTGTGCTTGGACCCTCTGGTGAATTCCTGCTATTGAATAGTGCATTAAACAACAAGCAGATGGTCTCCCTCCTCCCCCTCCCCTACATCGCTCTTAGCAGATGATTGATGTCCACCTGGCAGTGAAGGCATTAGTGTGATAGGCAAAGGGGCATGTTGGCACTGTTGATTTCCTTAGCAAGAGGTTTACAGATGCGACGGCACTACTCACTCCTGGACCGGAGGGGAATAATTGGTGCACGTGAAATCCGTATGCTTTCTTTTGCAGTGAACTAACTGGAGTGAGGTAGCTGTCTGGCCTAGAGGCGGTCATCTTGCTTCTTTCCTGCCAGCTTCACCCAACAGGAGAGCCATTGTTTTCCTTGCTGCAGAACTGGCAGAGAAGAGAATTATTTGTGATGATGCCGACTCTTGGCCATCTGCTCGCAGAGAGCATCAGGCCGAGAAAACAGAGTATAAAGTGACTGTTCCTGCTTGTGCTTCCCTGAGGGATTTTTTTTGCTGGTACCACTGCTTGCTGCACTGGCAAGCAGCTTTCTCTTAGGTTGGTGCTGCTTTGGGATGTGAGGGAAATTGGCTTTGTCCAGCAAGGTTATTCAAAATTCTCTGTTTATATCTTAAGCCACCTGGTTTATAGATAAAGGGGTGGCTGAGATTAGGCTTGTCTCTGTTTGAATCTCTCTATAGTATATAACTGATTTCAAAGGGAATCAGATGAAAGATAGATAGATTTTTATACATACACACACACACACACACACACACACACATACACACACACACACACACATACACACACACACACACACACACACACACAGGTGAAACTCGAAAAATTAGAATATCGTGCAAAAGTTCATTTATTTCAGTAATGCAACTGAAAAGGTGAAACAAATATATGAGATAGACTCATTACATGCAAAGCAAGATAGTTCAAGCCGTGA
>QLTV01004293.1:280013-310035 GCA_003457575.1 Thermophis baileyi | reverse complement strand
TGTGTATGTATGTATGTATGTCTCTGTGTGTGTGTGTGTGTGTGTGTATGTATGTATGTATGTGTATGTATGTGAATGGAAAAGAAACCCATGGACGCATTTGGGCTATTGAAGTCAGTTAGTAATAATATTCACAATCTTTGCTGACATCTCTTTCTTTAAATTCACCTGACCAGATTCCAATGGTGCCCAGTTATAAGTCAATGTCATTCCACCCAATCTGAAGCTCAACAATACAATCTGTATTTCTCTGATATTTGCTAGGTGCAATCCATTTGCTGAACAGTGATTCACTTAACAACTGTGGCAAGAAAGATTGTAAAATGGGGCAAAACTCATTTAACTGTCTTGCTTAGCAGTGGAAATTTGCGGCTCAGTTGTGGTCGTAAGTCAAGACTACCTATATTCAATTTCCCCAACACATATTCAACATCAATTGCCTTCAAGGAGAGCTACAGAATAATACTTAAAATGAAAGTTTTCATATTTGACATTTCCTAATGGTGAGAGCAATCAACCAATGGAATGGCTTGCCTCCAGAAGTTGTGATGCTCCATCACTGGAGGCTTTCAAAAAGAGACTGGACAGTCATTTGTCTGAATTGGTATATTCCATCATTACAAGGTCAATAAAATGAGGACCAAGATTGTTGGGGACAGTATGCTGACTCTGAAAACTGTTTAGGTAAAGCACTGTGAAGTGGTATATAAGTCTAAGGGCTATTGCTATTAAGAGAAATGAAATGTGGATTGTTTCATCTGTAGATGTGGTATCAGCAGGAAATAATATACTGGCTAGCTTCATAATTACATCGCAGACATACAGAGTGCAGGACTGTTCTTTAATTTGTACTTAACTGTGGTGGGGAAGGGAGGTGGATCTGGCAGTTTACATGAAGGATATTCCTTTTTTTTGTCTTCTAAATTAATTATGTGGCAAAGGCAATAAAGTGAAAGTGAATTGTTCTAATTTGGGATGAATCTGCTTGGCTTACCCTATCCTATTATAGCTTGTTTCCAAGGCCCATTTATTTTAAGTGTTTGCAAATACTATACTGCCTGTTTTGCAGAATGGTGATATAATAATAATTTTAATTTACTATTCCATTCATATCCTGCCTTTCCTATTTAATCATAAGATCTAGAGATAGATTACTCCAATAGCCTGGACCTAACCCAGATCTGAGTTTAACAAACCATGTTCAACAGCAGAAAAGAAAGATTATCAAGACCAAGTTCATTTCCTGCAAAGTTACATGGGATCTTGTCAGACTACAAAGATATAGTATATGTTATACATAAACATAGTTATGTATAACAGCTGTGAATGCAGAAAAAGTGTACTGCTTAGGGACAGCTTACTGGTATGTTTTTTTCTGAAATTTTTAATCAGTTGGAATTAGCACATGGAGGTGATACAGGGAGTAGTTGTAAGGTGAGCTATCTATTAAAAATTAATAACTAACTAAAATATAGAGAAGACTAGGCTAGCCAGTTAAGCACCTGAAGAAAAATATGGGACTTTGTTTCTATATATAATAATTGCAGCAAGACATTTGTACGCACAAAGATGAAAAGTCTTTCAAAGATGAAATTAACTACATTGATTAAAGAAAAGTCTTTGTCTAATTTTGTTTTTACATGGAAACCAATTTTGGACTTTTTGCTAGAAACTGAAAGAAATGCCACATTAATTTTGAGATTTGACAATTAGAAATGTTTATTATTTATAGAAATACTATTATTGAATTTTAAATCAAGAGGTTAATATATTTTATATTTGTAACTGTATCGAAGAAAGTTGGAAGCTATTCTTTCTTTTCATTTTTCTTTATTTTTTAGCACCTTCCCTTCGCCCTATCTTTTTCCTTCTTTATTTGTTTTTTACACTTCATCTTTCATACAAATTGAATCCAGTATATAACGTCTCTGGTAATAAGGTGTATTTGGTCATTCTGGGTAACAGGTAGAACAGCAAATGATCTATGGCATACCTATTTGAAATTCACTAGTGCAAAATATTACATCTCTTTTTAGTAATGGTATATACCAGTAATGGGTTCTAAAACCCGTTGCTACCGGTTTGCATGCGACACTTCTGCGCATGCGCAGAAGTGTCCCTGGAGGGTGGGCGGAGCCTCCCGCCGCCACTACCGGTTCGCAGAACCGGGCCGAACCAGGAGCAATCTACTGCTGGTATATACTCATTTGTGTATTTTGATGCTTAAAGAGAATTGACAGTTCAGTTTTTTCTCTTGTAATATATCTGTTGCTATGTGAGTTATAACCACACTGAAACTTAAAGATAGTAACTAGAAAGGACACAAATACACATTGTTAAAGTTTGTCTCCTTTCATGTTTCCTTCCAGGCTGGAGGACTGGAGATCCCAGTATACTAATTTCCTGCGGAACTTATCTGGGGTCTTTAGACGAGATGTTTTCATACCAACGGTGTCCCCCACTGCACAGACAACAACTGCTTTTACAATTTGGAAGGTGGCAGATAAGTGAGTGCCAGCTTCCCTGAATGGTTTAATGTTTCTTCTTTCCTAGTTCTGTTTCAGATGTTCTCACGATATAAGCTAAGACTGGTTAGTCTCACCATTCATAGTTATGAGGAGCAGGGTATCCAGAAAAAGGGGGCTAGCAGATGCAAGAGCTATACATCATGGATGTACAGTGCTTTGCATCCGAAGTGGAAACGTTACTTTAGAGATAGCATTGGAATATTCTCTGCACCTTTCAACACCTCCTTAAAAAAGCTACATCTTTTCCTGTGTTGGCACAGTAGGCACGTATCCCAGGAAAATCTATGTTTAAGCTAAGCAGCATGTTATGACAAATGTGCTGCATCCTTTTGGCACCTCATTAACGCCAGTGCATATTTTCTTGGGACTCTATAGTTCAGTGATGGCAAACCTTTTTTTTGCTCGGGTGCCAAAAGGGTGCGCGCACGTGCGATAGCGCATGCGCGTGCCCACATCCATAATGCAATGCCCTCCCCCCATGCATGCATGCACAACCCCCCCATGCTGCCCCCACACACATGCGCGCAGGACTCACTGAAGCCTCCGGAGCCTGTGGATGGCGAAAAACGGATTCCAGCTGATTTTCGGCCTTCCGGAGGGCGGGGGGGAGGTCGTTTTCGCCTTCCCCAGGCTTCAGGAAAGCCTCCGGAGCCTGTGGATGGCGAAAAACAGACCCAACAGCCCAACCGGAAGTTTGGAAATGAAGTTCCGGTAGGCCCGTTGGGTCCATTTTTCGCCATCCACAGGCTCCGGAGGCTTTCCTGAAGCCTGGGGAAGATAAAAATGACCTCCCCCCAGCCCTCCGGAAGGCCGAAAATCAGCTGGCCAGCGCGCACATGCGCGCTGGAGCTGACATAGGGCAACGCCTCGCGTGCCCTCAGATATGGCTCCGCGTGCCACCTGTGGCACGTGTGCCATAGGTTCGCCATCACTGCTATAGTTGCTGTGCCAGCCCAGGAAAAGGTGCAACATTTTAAAAGAGGTCATGAGGAATTGCAGTGAAATCTCCCCATGTCCCTTGTGAAATACCTTTTTTGGGGGGCTTTGAAGCCAGGTAGCTGCACGTCACTGCTATACTCACATGCATACTCATCACCTGTTCCCTTTCAAGGTAAGCAACATAATGCAGAATGTACAAAGGGAGTAAGAATTGTAAGCCAAAGAAATTAAATTGTGAGTTTAGAAAAAGAAAACAAAATAAAGCTCAGTCTAGTTCACGACAACATCCCCTCTATACTTTTCTATGGTGGCAACTGTCTTTGCTTCCGTTATGTCCTTTCAGAGTTTGATACACTGACTCTTCTTCTTTAAATTTCTCACCTCTCTCTAAGGACCTCAGCATCTCCTACCACTCTTCCTCTTTGTCTTTCATAGATTTGCTTTATGATTTAATTCTTATTCATTCTTCCTATATAATCAAACCATTTCAATGTACTTTCATACTGATCACTCATTTCCATAGTCATCACTCATTTGGCACTCACTCATTCTTGATTCTTTTTCTTGTTTTACCACCATATTTCTTAAATACCCCTTTCCTACTGCATTGAACTTAACTTTTCTCTTGGCATAATAAATTCCCACTGCCTTATGCAAAAGCAGAAGCATGTTCTTAATACATAGTCATTCTTGCTTCTTTCAACAGTCATTTCTCACCACAGACCACAAACTATCCACTACGTTTCTACCAGCATTTGGTATTTCTCCCTCCTTTCCCCTTTCTTAGGTGGCTATTGTGTCAAAAATACATAAAACATAAATTCATTTACTTACTCTAGTTCTTTGCCATTTATCTATATTTGTTCATTCTGTCTTTCCTGTCAAACACAACTTACGTTATTTTCAGATCCATATTCCTTGTTACATTATACTATTTATCTAACGTTCACTGCAAATCAATTCTGGATCTCAACCATCATCTGCACATGAAAGAACACAGGAGTGTATGTCCCTATTCAGCATTTGTTAGTGTCACCACAGGGATTCCTGACACATATTAAGCAAACCAAATGGGCATCACACACCCATGTCTCACTTTCTGCTCAATGCTAAACCATTTACTAAGCACTCTGTTAGTATTCACAATTCATTTACAATTTTTTTTATTCTGTTTAGTTTTTAACCTTCAAGTCCATTTTCATTCCATAATTCAGACCCATTCATTTTATCAGTTTGTCCAAAATCAACAAACGTACAATAAATGTTCTCACAAACAGCACAGGATCTATCATTTAAGAATTTTGCGAAGAATGTCTCAATGCCCAAATCACTCTTCTGTTCAGCTGCGATTCAGTAGGATTTTGGTGAAATTTCAATTTGGGATGAATTTTCATCAAAATCCTACTTTGGACAGATAATCCATGGAAAAATCATTCCTGCATTTCAGAGTATATTTGGGCAGACTTGACAGAATACATTATTGAATCCAGCTCTATAAAAGTACGCACATAGAAACTGAAAGATGGAGAGAACTGTTTCTTGAGAAAATATCTTATTATGTCATTCTACTCATTCTCAAAGCACATTTGTACATACACATTAAAGTGGTTCTGTCTGGGGAAAGTAGTTAGCTCTTCTTTCTTTTGTTCAAAGTAATTTTCATATTACTTGAAAGTCAATCTGGATTATCTGATGTCATAGAATAAGATATTCATAATGGATTTCACTGAGACCAGCTCCAATTAAAGATTCTCTGGCAAGAAATCTTTAAAAACAGCAAATCATTTGGGGAGGAATAAAACAGTGATTGATACAAAGCATGAAGGCAAGACACTTAAGCATTAAAAGAAATAGAGGCCTAGTTCAAGTTGTAATTTGAAGGGGGTCTGGTCAGAAGGGAAATTAAATCATGGAACTCTATTATGTGCAGGATACTAACATTTGTGGACTTTTGGAATTTAGCAAAGAATATGGGTGTCAGTTCAAATTTATAGAGATTAATCTCAAGAGAGATAATGGAGGACAATTAAAGTCTCATTTCTTTTTCCCCAAAAAATTGTTACTAGTTCTATAGACACAGCTCGAGCTAGCTTTATGTATCTCTGACCTCTGCTGACAAACTGGTGGGTCAGATGATGCCAAGGGAGGTGTTAGATTACACCCTAGAATTGCCGTTTTATGTTGTGTCAGTTTATCAATACATTTTCCCCTTTTTTGGTTAATGTTTGTGCCACAGGAGAAAGATATACATGGCTGATTTAGAATCTGCAGTGCTTTACACCTTAAGGGTAGAGGTTGCAGTATTCCCCAACCTTGAGGGAGAGCGACTCTCCACTTTGAAGGACTTTGTGTCTGTTTTGGTCCAGGTGAGTGATGTGAAGCCTTTAGACCTGAGAGACTTTCCAAACAATTCTTCTCTCTTGCTGCACTCTCCCCTTTTATATCCAGGTATTATTCAAAGTACGACCATTTGTTCAGCAATTGTTTGGCATTAGTGTGATGCTGAACAAATGGTAGTTACACCTGGTCCCCGAAATTATGGTCATTGCAGCGCCCCCCCCCATTATCATGTGATTAAATTTTGGGCACATTGCAACCTGCCTGCATTTATGACTGCAGGGTTGCTTCAACTCCCTCTACCTACCTACCCTCCCCCTTCTCTGCCATTTTGGCTGCCCTGCACTCACTGGCCTTCTCACCTCTGCTGGCCTTGCCACTCCAGCTGACCTTTGCCCTCTTCTTCCTGCCATTGCTGATAAGGCACACCCAGCCTGGTTCTTCTCAAGGCGGTTGCTGTCCGTGCCAGGACTGTTTCTTGAAGCTGTGCTGGCCCCTTGTCCAAATTGCGTTTGAGCTTCTCACAGGGATGGCAGGGCCAGCAAGCACTGGGCACCAAGGCTAGTAGAGATGGAGTGCAAGGCAGCCCAAAAGGAAGAGAAGTGAGGGAAGACAGGTTGGTGGGGGTAGTTGAAGAGGAGACAATCTCTTACCAAAGTTTGGGGCTGGAGAGACCATGTTGGGAATGGTTTGAATTGGGGGTAGGTCTTTGGCTAACAACTAGCCAACCCAATATTATTTGGTTAATGATGGCAACCAGGATTGCTGGGATTGCCACCACTAAGCAATGCGGTCATGTGACATCATGCTGTACAACCACATCACTTAATGATGGAAATGGGCAGCAAATCAATTTAATAAATAAATAATAAAATAACATTCCAGTCCCAATTGTCATTATATCTTGAGGACTACCTCTCTATATGTATTTGCCTTTTTATAATCTTACCAATAATTCTTGCTTTTTTAAACGTATATTGAAAGTATTTCATTTGGAGAGTAAGTTCAGTCTTAAAAGCCATCCATAAGCTGTTAATATGCTCCTTTCTCTAGATAAAAATCATAATTCCCCCTTTAATAAAATAGTACTTCTGAACAACACTGTTTCTTTACCTTTTAGAGTATTATTAATTTTGTGTAGCATCCCTCCCTGTGAACTTGGCTTCACTTCATGGTGTTTCCTGAACTGTGCTCATAACACTGCTAAGCAGCATCTATGGACAATTCTGCAAAAGCAATTATAAGATTTTTGTTATTAAACATTTTTTGAATGTTTAGTTTTTAAAAAGTTTTAAGGCCTTTTCAAAATGCAACAAACTTGTGAAATATTTTTTTTTAATTAAAAAAGGAGACCTCGCACCTGAGGGAGTGCCTCGCACCTGAAAAATTTACTTTTGGAAAATTGTGTACATGTTACGGGGAATGTCACACCCTGGCTGCTATGGTGGATGAGGCCAGTCACATAATATTGACAGGAGACCAATTCATGGAGATGTTTTCCAAGTCCTGTTTTAGCCTTAAAGTATATTCCCTATCACTTCAGTTGACCTCTGTCTTTTTTCTGGGCAAGTGGCCGTGCTCCTAGAGAAAGCATGGAGCTACAGCCCTATCGTTTTCATTTTCTAACAATCTCTCCAAGATTGTTGAAGAAGAGCAGGCAGAACTGGGGATGCGGGGGGGGGAGGTAAGCATGTCATCAGTTTAGAGTCCTTAAGTTGCCACAAGCATTCTAAATATCGCCTCCTGAATTCCATTGAATTTTATCAGGTGCCAATTTAGTTGACCAGATTCTTGTGTATATTGAAATATGAATGGTCCTGATTCTTTGCACCTGACAAGGATTTATGCATTCTTGGAAATAAAGATTATGCTTAAGGCTGCAACTTCACTTTCCAGCATGTTAGTTTCCCATGTGTGCTTTTTTTTTTTAACAGCATGATTTAAAAATCTGTATCAGCCAAAATATCTGTAGGCAACACATTGAGAAACAAGGGCATAAATATTTGTGGTTCTTTAGCCTCCACTATTAATCATCCCCTTGATTCTTATTTCCCATTGGTTTATATACATTAAAAATACCTGCCAAGTCAAATTGTATGTAGTTTCTGGTTTTAACTGTAGCATAAACTTTGCTCAACCAATGTTCTGAAAGCCCGTGACTTACTTTCTTTTTTCCCATAACCAATTTACATTTGAAAAAGCAGTCAGTCTTGTATCGGATGCACGATGTGTTTCTAGATTTGGGCCACAAGGTGGAGAAGTCTGACTAAGTTCCAGTTACTTAACTCATTATTAGCTAGAGAGAAGTTCCCTGAAGATGGGCTCCAGGACAAGTTCAAAAGCTCGGAAGACAAAACCTCTGGTCCCCAGTGACCAACCCAGATTGGATCCTGTAACTCATTATTTCCTTGGTCTTTTTCTTGCCAGGTTTTTCCTTTTAATTACATTCCTTGGAATTTGGCTTCTCTATATCCAAAATAAAACTAAAGCTTTGGAAGGCTGTATTTTTTTTTTTAAAAATCTAGATTCTAGAAAGTCCAAGATATCAACAGGCTTCCTGCTACCTAGGCATTCTCCTACCAATCCTACTGTACTAAATTTGAAAGATAGATCTGTGTTGCTATAATTCTCTGTAAAGCGTGTCTGGCTATATATTCAAATAAGCTAGTGTATAATCTTCAGATAGAAGAGAAAATTTTGGTTCACTTGAACTCTCTGTGTGCTCATTTTTAAAGAAATAATCAAAGAAAAATCTCCTTTCTTTCATCAACATCCATTGCTGATTTACTTTAATTGCCACCCTGCCATTTAATACTGCTTACATTTTCTCATTGAGAAACAAAACAGGTGTTTTCTTTTTATACATCCTCTCAATCAATATTCCTGTTTTCTCTGAACTTGCTCCCCTCCTCCAGTCAACCTGTCATTTGCCTCGCTTTCTTTTAGTGACATGGCTTTTTCTGATACATTTCTCTCCCCCCCCCCCCAAGTTGGAGCATATAGCTCTTTGATCCCTCTCCCCCCTCCCTGGAGTGCTTGTGGTTTTAAAGTGCTGATGCTAATCGGATTTGAGATGACTTATTGTCAAAGTAGCTTTCTGTGATCCTTGGAGACTATTTTGGACTTAGAGTCAAGATTTGGATCTTGGCTGTAAGCCCATAGGGACTGACTTGTTTGTTACTGCAGCATCTTGAACACCACTCAAAAAAAGCCCCTCTTAGTATTAGCAAGTAGTGGGCTGGATTTGAGAGGAATGCCATAAAGCCCATTGGAAAACAGGAGATGAACTACTGAGCTTACAGGGCAACAAGCTGTTCTCTGTTTTCAGTGCCCCCTTTTTTCAAGTGCTGCCAAGATCTGCCACCAATAACTGGATGGACAGTGCAGAAAGATACATCCATGGCTTTTTCAACAGAGTTGGAGCTATATAGGAAACAAAGGTATGGTTTTGGCTCAAGTTATTCCTTCTTGCTGACTTGTGATCTTTGTGTGATTGGGCAGACAGATGTTCTTGCATTTGGTGTTAACAACATTAAGCTTTTGGTGGTAAAGAATGTCAGGGTCTATGCCAATAACTCTTTGCTGCAACAGTTCATGGTTGTAACTGAATATTTTTCACACTGCTTTAAGCCTTATGTATGGCAGCTAATATACGTCTTATAGTTTGAATAAGATGGCACTGATTAGTGGTATCTCAGTGATTCTGTTGTAATAGATTGCTACAGGGTTTAGACTTCAATTGTCTATTGTGGCTTAAACTGGCTTATTTGTCAGTCTTTAGTCTGATGGAGGCTAATGGGTCTTGGATTGTTTCCTCTTAGCATGCTTACAGCTTCTATCAGAATCCTGGTCTCTGGAATAATATGTTTTGGACAATAAATATGAGCCTGGCTAAATGTCCTATTTTATATTTGTTGAATTTGAAATGCCTGGATGAATTCCATTCTCTCTCCTCCTCCACTAGAGAAAAGTGTCATATCTTGTGGTTGATTACTCTGGTACCTGCATATGTCCTACTTGGGGCAGAGGTGTTTCCCCCCCCCTAAGTTAATGTAATATTGTTTGGTTGTTGTTTTTTTAAGAAAATGAATTTGGCATGCCATCCAATATACTCTGCGTTGTCACACCATGATACTATACACATATGCTTCAGAGAATGACTCCATCTACACCTCTTAATCATTTCCTTCCTGTTCTTATTTTTAAATTCAGCATTTTGCTGGGCGGTTGGTAGTCAAGAATTACCTTTACAACCTGGATTTGTGGCTGAGACCAAAGACAATTGTTTTGCAGAGTGAATGGGAGGAAGCTCTAAAGAATAAAAAGGAGGTAGGTTATATATAACATATATATATAAAGCCCACTAGATATTGGTAGTATTCTGTCTCCAACGCTACAAGCTCCATGCGTAACTTGCTAAATGCCATTGTTATCATATATTATGGAGCTGTCTCAAGATCTAAATGTATTTGCAAAAGTATATTGAGTTTCATTAGGTTATATTATGAATAATGTAAATATTTTCTGTGATCCACACACTGTTCTGTTTAAGTTTGTCTTTAAAAATATATTGTCTTTGGTGTTATTGAATACTTTTTAAAAAAATAAGGAATTTGTGCTTTTAATGAACATGTTATTAATAAATAGTGTGCATTTCTTGCATCAATTGGGTCCTTCATACATTTATTGAGAATTTAATAATATTCATAACAGCTTAGGATTATAATTAAGGCAGAGTATTTTGCTGTATTATTTGTCTCTACAGCTATCCTTTTTAACGTTCTTTACCTCTGTTTTATTTTGTGTACCATAAAATTTACTCTCCAAATTATTGGTTTGCAAGTGGCCAGCATGACCTAGAGGTGAAGGTGTTGCAATGACACTGAGGAGACCCAAGTTCAGATCCACCTTCTGTACAGAAGCCTCTGGGCAACACTGGGCCAGCTGCACACTCTCAGCCCAGCCTATCTCACACGGTTGTTGTTCTGGGGAAAAATAAGAGGGAGTACTATGACAGCTTCTGAATGAAGGGAGAAATATAAACCTAAGAAATAATGAAATTAAAACATGGGGAAAATCTTCAGTGCCGTATTCTATCTTCCCACTGAAGCAGATAATGGTCACTTTAACTATTATTTTATTATTTTAATGTTTTTCATGCTGCTCACCACCGAAAATTACTTGTATTGGATGGGTGGTATTGAATGAATGAATGAATGAATGAATGAATGAATGAATGAATGAATGAATGAATGAATGAATGAATGAATGAATGAATTTACTAATGGGGTGGTACAAAAACAGTGGGCAGCCCTTGTTCAGTATATGTTCTTGTCAAATTTCTTTCTTTTTGGTGGTGGTGGGAGAAGGACAAAAAGCCTAACTGTCAATTGTACACAGGCAGTAAGGAAGCTGCCTGAGGAAACAACCTGGGAAGGCAAGGAGATCATGACCCAGTACCAGGATGCTATAGGGCAAAAAGGGAAAATCCCAGAAGTAGGGAAAACATTAGGAGAATGAATGAAACAAAACAACCAGAAAAACAATTGTTTTGAACCCTGAACAATCCACTCTGTACATTTCCATTGAATGGTTGCAAGTCATCCATGGTTTGGCAGAAATTTAACTCAGAACAGATTGATTGTTCCAAGTTGCAAATAAAACTAAATCATGATGAGATGAATGGGGTGAGAACTTCACATCCTCTCTTTCTTAAGCAGCTCCCAGCTGCTCTTTTTTGTTCCATCTACCTGCTCCTCACCCCCATCCTTGATGATGTTTCTCTTTTGCTTGGAACTGACATGTTGTGGTCCATGCAGGGAATGAAATGGGGTATCTTGTTCTGTGCACAGCCTTTTTCTTTCAATCTCCCTCCTATCTTTCAGTTTCCAAATGCCACGTTACCTGAGAGACCTCACTGGGTAGGATGTCAAGGAAGCAAACCTCAGTTCCGGGGTTTTCCATGTGGACTCTGGACTCTCTTCCATCACCTGACGGTTCAAGCAGCATGTCAAAAACAGTCTGGTAAGTAACTGCATTAAAGCTTTATATCCCATTCATCGCGCTGAACTTTAGAATGGAAGGCCTGGATCCACAATCATAGTCCTTGGATACATTACTCTTTACCATTTTGATGAGATTTTTTAAAGCATAAAATACTGTCAGAAATATATCTGCAGTGTCCATTAAATTCATCACCATTTCACTCTCATCTGTTGCAGATAGAGGATTTTATACGTACTGTATTATTCTTTTATCAGATTTATAGTATATCCTAGATTTTCCCTCCAAGATCTCAATCCAGTGCGCATTGCACTCCCTTCTCTTATTTCCCCCCACCACCACATTAACAACTCTATAGATTAAGCTTATGCTGAGTGAGAGGGATCCAAAGGTAACCCAATGAGCTTCCCTGGGTGGAGATGGACTATAATCCTGATCTCTCCAGTCCTTGTCCAAAACCTTAGTGAGTACATTATGATGGCCCTCACATTTGAACATACTTAGAAAACATTTTGGGAGTTGGTTCATCACTGGCAATGTTCTGTCTTTGCCATTCATCTCTCAGATTTAAAAAAAAAAGAGGAATAGAAATGACACAATTGCTCTCATACCATTTTTAATATTGTTTGTGATGATTAAATATTTATCTCTCTTTTTTTTTGAGAAGTTATCACAAAGCATGGGAGAATAGGATAGAACAGAATAGAATTTTTTATTGGCCAAGTGTGGTTGGACACACAAGGAATTTGTCTTGGTGCATATGCTCTCAGTGTACATAAAAGAAAAGATACATTCGTCAAGAATCATAAGGTACAACACTTAATGATAGTCATAGGGTACAAATAAGCAATCAAATCATATTAGGAAACAATATAAATCGTGAGGATACAAGTTACAGTCATACAGTCATAAGTGGGAGGAGATGGGTGATGGGAACGATGAGAAGATTAATAGTAGTGCAAGACTTAGTAAATAGTTTGACAATGTTGAGGGAATTATTTGTTTAGCAGAGTGATAGCATTCGGGGAAAAACTGTTCTTGTATCTAGTTGTTCTGGTGTGCAGTGCTCTATAGCGTCGTTTTGAGGGTAGGAGTTGAAACAATTTATGTCCAGGATGCGAGGGGTCTGTAACTATTTTCACGGCCCTCTTTTTGACTCGTGCAGTATACAGGTCCTCAATGGAAGGCAGGTTGGTAGCAATTGTTTTCCCTGCAGTTCTAATTATCCTCTGAAGTCTGTGTCTGTCTTGTTGGGTTGCAGAACCAAACCAGACAGACAAACCAAACAGACAGACAGACAAACCAAACCAGAACCAAACCAAAGCATGGGAGTTCCTCTTTAATTTTATTTTTTACAACCATTGCTCTATGAGATCCCCTATGTTCGTATGTATATGTATTACCATTTCTTGCCAGATACCAGGCTGGTCAGAAAGCATCATTGAGCTTGGGATCAAGCAGGAACTTGAACCAGCCTCTCTGGTCCAAGTCTAGCATTGTAACTACTATGCTACTGCTATACTACACTAGTTCAACACTATTTTGTCATACCTCATCCAAATAATTGCATACAATTTTATGGCTTTAAGAGAGAGAAGGAAGCATTTAAGTCAGAAACATTACTTAGAAAAGAAATGGTAGTAACGATACATGAACATGCTGGATATTTCTCCATTTATATTCAGATAGTGGTCATTTGCTCTGATAGTAAAGTATTCCATTTTTAGATGGACTGCCTTGCCAGTTCAAAGTAACAAAAGAGAAATAAGTTGATTTTTGATTAGCAAGTGATAATAAATTGGTTTTAATAAATAAATTATAGGTGAATAACTCTTAGTTGTACCTCTTTTCTTTGTACAAGATTCTCATTTCGATACCTTTCTTGATAAGGTTGGCTCTTTTTAAAAATATCAGGGGCAAATGCATTCTTCCCCTTTCATCTGTTGCTCTGCTTCGGAGAAGAAATCAGCTTTGCTTTGGAGAAGAAACATGATTTGAGTTCACTGTAGGGAGATGGTAGTTGTCGCGGGTTACTTTTTTTCATTCTTTTTTTTTTTTTACTTTGGTGTTAACAATTGTGGTTTAATTTTCAGCTTCCTCGGGTATACCTGAAGTTCTTCCTACAATGAGAAGATACATCCGCAATTTCTTTGGCTGCAGGATGTGTGCAGAGCACTTTGAAGCGATGGCAGCTGAGTCTATGCATGAAGTGAAGAACAGGGACGAGGCTGTCCTGTGGCTTTGGTCAAGGCATAACAGGGTCAATGCTCGCTTGGCAGGTGAGGATTCTGCTCCCGGCAGCCTACTTTATGACCATTTTAACCAGCAGATATCCTGTTTCCCTAGCAATATATAGTCTTCCAGAAGCTTACGTGATTGTTGGGTTTGCCTCAGAAGAACAGTCCTTGGAGCTGTGCAGAAAGGGAACAAGCTCACCCATGAGCTTCCATGATTGAGGGTGGACTTTAATCTTCTCCATTGACTTTGGATATCGGAAGCTGACTGTGAAGGTTGCAAATGGCAATCCCATGACTATGGGATGCTACAACCTTCGTAAATGTGTGTTGGCTTCGAAGTGCCCAAATTGCAATCATGTGACTGCGGGGATTCTGCAGGTAGTTGCAACTTCAAGGACCAGTTATGAGTCTCTATTTCCAACACCCATCATATGGTCAAATGTCTGCTGAATAAGTGGTTGGTAAGCAACGACTACTGTATGTTCTGACTGAGTTCCATCTCATAGAACATAGAATAACTGAGTTGGAAGGGACATTGGAGATCTTCCATTCCACCCCCTGCTCAAGCAGGAGACCCTATACCAATTCAGACAAATGACTGTCCAGTCTCTTTTTGAAAGCCTCCAGTGATGGAGCATCACAACTTCTGGAGGCAAGCCATTCCATTGGTTGATTGCTCTCGCCATTAGGAAATGTCAAATATGAAAACTTTCATTTTAAGTATTATTCTGTAGCTCTCCTTGAAGACAATTGATGTTGAATATGTCTTGGGGAAATTGAATATAGGTAGTCTTGACTTACGACCACAACTGAGCCCCAAATTTCCACTGCTAAGCAAGACAGTTAAATGAGTTTTGCCCCATTTTACAATCTTTCTTGCCACAGTTGTTAAGTGAATCACTGCAGTTGTTAAGTTAGTAACATGGCTGTTAAGTAAATCTGGCTTCCCCATTGACTTTGTCAGAAGGTTGCCAAAGGTGATCACATGATCCCGGGACATTGCAACTGCCAAGCATCCAAATTTTGATCATGTGACCATACGGATGCTTCAACCCGTTGTAAGTGTGAAAAATGGTCACAAGTCACTTTTTTCAGTGCCCTTCTAACTTCGAATGGTCCCTAAATGAATGGTTGTAAGTTGAGGACTATCTGTAATAGCTTGTTTCTAGAACTGGTTGGCTTGGCTACCTTTTCATTCTGCACGTTAGTGCAGTTACCTTCCAGGATGCACTGGCCTTTTTAATAGCCATCTCACCTCTACTGGATTTATTGTTGTAATGCTGAGGTCTGAATAAAAAAAATAGGCAGTGACCAATTGATTCTGTATTGTGATGGCGCAAACTAAAAGTGATCAGAGTTTTTGATACGAGAAGCTTCCTCGTCCTTTTTTGTTAGTTTGCAGTCAAGGCCTGATTAAGGGAGAGATTGTTTCTTGATTTAAATAGTTTCAATTATAAATGGAAGCATTTTTGAAACACATACACAGAGAGAATTTTTATTTGACTGAGTTTACATGCTGCATCTGTTTCACTGACTCTAAAACAAAATAAATAACTTTTCTTTCTCAGAACACTTTGCTTAGAAGTCGATTAGGCCCGACAGGCTATATATTTCTAGCTTGCAGAGTCCTCTAGCTCCCTGGTTCAGCAGTGTTCCCTGAGGACACTGCAACTTGAAAAGAAACCTGAAAGGCACCTCACCACCCACCATGCTGAAGAAAACCACCCTCTCCTTCCCTACAAAAGGAGGAATGGCAGCAAAGTGTTGTAGGCAAGAGCATTGTGAGTTAACCCCTGCCTGCCATAGCAAAATAATAATAATAATAATCAGTGAAGAATACTTGGATCGGAAGAGGGCAGAGAGGGTCAGGCAGCAAACACCGATTCTTGTTGTCAGAAGGGAGTCAGCAGCTGGTGGTTTTGAACCAGAGACTTAGCTACTAAATCTTCTTCATCTTTTCTACTGGGGGCTTCTAAAGGCTGACACGTGCCTTTAGAGGACTTTCCTCCAGGGCTGCTGCCCAAATGCTGTGCTTCTCAACAGACAGATGCAGTCCCTTGTTCTACAGTCCTGTTTTCCCTGACAGGGGGAGGAGTGGGTGACTCCCCTTGACAGATGATTGTGAGAGGAGAAAGTAGAGGGACTCATTGACCAAGTCAGGGAATCAGTTATTTACTCTTTGTTCCTCTTGGGTTTTCCCACCCTCTCTGTCTATCCCTAGGGACATAATCTCTGATCTTCTGAGGCATATTTTCTTATTTTCTTTACACAGACACCCACCCATACATTTACTCCTTCAAGCCCAGGGTAAATAACAGCTACTAAACAGGCTAAATCCTCTTCAGAATTTCACCAGAGCCTTTAATAGATGCCTGTTAAAGCCAGTCTCTTAAATGCTTTGGACTGTCAACAGTCCAAGGGAATGTTGATGGCATATCTACTAACAATAGGGAAATGGCCCAATGAATGTAGACAGCAGATTCTTTATTGCAAGCATCTACTAAAATTGTGATGTTATGATTTCAAATATCCACAAGATGTTTCCACAATATGAATCTTTCTTTGTTGTTCTCAGCAGATTCTCCATATAGAATGCTTATCTGCATTTATCTTATCTGACCCTGCTGCACCTTCTTCTCCTTCTTATAGTCTATCGAATTGCTCTGGATTTAAAAACTATTTCAGCCCTTTTTGCCTAAATAGCAGTTCTTGTATATGTCTGTAAAGGTCATGTTCCTTTTCCTCTATAGTTAGAGGGTTTACCTGATATAATTGGATGTATTTCAAATATCAGATACTTAGAAAGAAATGATAAAAACTAGGTATCCTTGGCATGCCCTACTCTGAAAAATTTGGGGGAGGTAAAAATTTATTTATTTACCTTTGCTTATTCAAAACATTTATATGGCCATCCAACTCAAACAAAGCAACTTTGAATGGCGTATTAAACCATTAAACAAAAATACGAAAGGAAAACAGTGTGTGCCACTAAAACAAAATAAAACAGTTTAATGGTTTGTTGTACTCAAATATCAAATATGACCTCTGCTTATCTTGACTCAAGTGCTGGGGTTTTAACTGCTTAAAGTTCTTACTGTAGTGGTTCACTTTGGCAAAGGCAAGTCAGATGTTAGGTAATCTACATGGTGCTTTAAAAAAAAAACTGGCACCAAGGAAAGCAGATTCATTTGTAAGGTAGAAGCATGCAGTTTTACTTTTGTAAGTGAAAAAATAGTATTATTTCCAAATGGTGGCAATGATGATAATCTGCTGCAGCCATTCCACCACCACCCCTTAGGTGTAGCCTATAATTTAAATTTTGGAAGTTGCTCGCTTGCTTTTGTTGTGGGACCAGAATTATCTATATATGTGTAGGCATGTTACAGTATTCCAGTTTGCATTTCTAGTTCAGTAATGAAGCCCATAAAGTCGTACAGGACAGGACAACACCTTCAGTCAACTCATTGAATTGGAGCAAAGAAAATATTGGAAGACTTGTAATAACAAGTGAATAAATAAGGTTATTTTTGTCAGGGTTTTTTTTTCCATCCAAGATTTTACATCCTCATCTGGAGATGGATTATTGAAGCAATTTTGCGGTAGAATTTTTTTCTTGGCTAAGAACCAGGGAGTTCAAAAGTTTTGATTGCTTTCAAACTAATGAAGCAAATATTTTTATTTTTATTTTCTCTTCAAACCTGTTTCATTTTCAACCATTTTCAACATGCTTTTATGGAAAAGCAGTGTTAATATTTTGATGCATACTTCTCTTAATATTTTATGTCACAGTTATTGAAAATAGTAAAAATTGTTGAAAGCATTAGCTAAGTATTTCATAACTATTTCCATAAATATTTAGAGACATCTTCTTTGGGTTATCTTTCAGTTTTTGAAAATGAATAAGCATTGATCAGTTTTTAAAGCAAATCAGTATACAGTAATAGTTTTATTTAAGGTATGTTTATAATTAAACGCAGTACAGATAAATAAAATTATACACCATATACGCCGACATCATTGTAGGAAATTAGCTAGTGCAATATAATAATCAATATAAATGTTACCTAATACTAGCAAAACGTTTGTATAATCTACAGTGAATAATGAGTTAAGTTTTCTGACTTCATAAATATCCATAAAGAAGCATTTTAATGGCTTTTTAACAATAAGGTACCGGAGGCAGTAATTAATTAGGCATAAGTCAAACCAGTCGCTGGTTATAGACTAAGTAGCTTGTGAATGTTAATGTGTGTGAGAATATTATTTGAATAGCATGATAGTAAGATTTTTTTCCGGTTTTTTTGTTCAGGTACAGCAACTGATGATCCCAAATTTCCCAAGATCCAGTGGCCTCCCAAAAGCTTCTGCCCTTCATGCCATTACACCTCAACTGACAGTTCTTTGCAGGATGGGAAAAAGTCTATGTGGGATGAGAATCGAGTCTTGATGTTTCTCAAATGGCATTTTTCTGAAAAAAATATTTACATGGATTCTCCCCTGCAGCATCAAACAAGAAATGGTCGAAATGTTGCTCAGCAAAATTATGAAGCTGAGTGGAAGCTAGAAGGGGGAAGAAGAGGAGAAGAGAGTGACCAAGATAATCAAAAGGAACCAGACGAAGACAAGAAGACAGAGCAGCTAGAGACTGGGAAAGTAGAAAAGAAGAAATTTGATTTGGGAAAACCTGGTTCTCCAGAGTTGCATAAACCAAGCATTGTCAAGATGAACACAAAGGCAAAAGAAATGGTGGAGGATATTGTTGATCTTGATACATTTAGTGAGCAGCATTTTAAGAGCAAAGCCTTGAAACTGGCAAGACAGATTAGCATCAGGGAGAGGCGGACTAAGAGGGACACTCGGCTGTTCCTGATGGAGAATGAGGGCCGCCGCTCACTTGATTATATTAGAGAGTCCCTGAGGCATAAGAACTTGGGAGCCAGACAGTTCTCTGGCATCCAAGTGGAAAAGGAGAATACTTTGAGGAGAAACCAGTGGATCTATATCCTGGGAATGGGTTTCTCCCGGTTGGATGTCAGCTTGTGTGTTCTCTTGTATTTGCTTTCTTCTGTCTGCCTGTTGGGCATGTACACCTTCTTCCGCATGCGCATGAGTTACCGCAAGGCCCGGTTAGGCTACACATTGACATGAAATTGAAGGAGAGGTACTGCAGCCATTAGATAATGGAAGGGGTATGTGCATATCAGCTTGATGTGGTGATCTTTCACTAAACTAACAATTCCTATACTGAATGTACACAAATGCAAAAATACACAGATGATATATTGATTATGAAGGGTGCAAATTAGTAGAGTATACCGTGTTTCCCCAAAAATAAGACCCTGTCTTATATTTTTTTGAACCCTGAAATAAGCACTTGGCCTTATTGCCATGCACTCAAAAGCCCGATTGGGCTTATTATCAGGGGATGTCTTATTTTGGGGGAAAACAGGGTACTATTGGATCTCCTAAAATGCATGGAAATTGCTACTTCTATATATGAAAGAGTACCTAGTGAATAGGCAGGTCTGTTTTGTCACAGTTGCTAGATCATTTGTATATATTTGTGATTCTGTACCAGAATAAAATAGCTGAGTGTAGTGCCAAAAAGGGGCATCGGGTCATATTTCAGAGCACATGGTGACAGGCTGATTGTCTGAGGAATCAGGGGCTCTTTATTGTTCTTGGTTTGTGGTGGCGGGAAAGGATTAATAAGCAGAAAGGATTCAGATCTCATTAGATAAATGTAGTATGATCCTCTTTTCAACAGTCAGAATGTAATGCAAATACTGTTGCTGTTTTAAGAAGAAAAAAAGCATGACGAGTTTAGGACCAGCAACAAAGTGGTACTTCTGAAATCTTTGTGCCTTGTGTCTTGAGATATGTCCAAACCCTGTAACATTGTGAAGAAACCTAGTATACAAGCAGCCTAAAATATTGTGCTGGAAGAACTCTTGAACACTTTTAATCTCTTTTCCAAAGCTTCTAAAACTACCCTTAGTAAAACCAGCTATATGGTGTTGTTTGCCAATAGCGGTAATCAAGCAAAAAAAAAAGAATTAGGTTCTCCCTTCCATACCCATCTAAAATATAAATTGAGGGAGTTTGCTCTCCCTTCTGCATGACTTCTTGGGGTCCTGCATAGAATATACTTAGTGCTTTTGTCTGTATTTCCCATGCAGCCCAGCTTCTTCCCTTGATCAGATGACAGAAGACAAAACAGCCCTTGAGGTTTTTGAACTTGAACTCATAGTGTAAAGAATTAAAAGTAGTTGGCAACAAGTTCAGGTCAAGACTGCAGTGCAATAGATAGATCAGTGTGAGTCAAAACCTCCTAACCAGGGTAGCAGTTTTTACTGGCTGCTATGTTTGTTTCAGTCCTTTCGCTGTGCCCTTTGTCTTTCTCTCCATATCCTGGTAGCTTCAGCTTTGATGTCATTCCCCTTTTCTATCCTACTCTGTAAACCACAGGTGTCAAACTCGCTGTGTCACGTTGCCGTCACGTGACATATTGCAATGTTTTTTCCTTCGTGGGGCTGGGGTGGGTGTGACGCATCCGGCCCACGGGCCGCCAGTTTGACACCCCTGCTGTAAACTTACATCTGTACTAGTTTTTTAATCAGGTGATCTGTATCTTCATATTTTACATAATAGGAGAGAAGAAGTAAAAGCAAAGATGCATTTTTAGGAGTGCAGCTATCACTCCCTGAGCCATGAGTTGATGATTTTTGAAATTATTAGAATTATCCCTGTTGGGGTAACTGCATTCAACTGGAAAGAGTTCTGGAGGAGAGGGAATTAATCAGGACCTCTAAGGATCCTTTTGGCCATTAAGTTTGATTGCTGAGGATTACTTTCCAATTGTTTCTGAGCTGCCTCAGTGTGGAAAGAAATAGCCTAGTCTTGTTTAAAAAGAAAGAAGTTATTGGTAAGTCAGATAAAAAGTTAATCTAGCAAGATTTCTTCATTGGGGAAGAATGATAAGACCTTAGAAGATAGAAGACAAATGATACACTTAGATGTCTAATAAGACATTGCAAACTCCTGTTCATTGCAGTCACACCTGGTGCCATTACCCTAGGACGAGGATAAGCAACTATGGCAACTTTACAACCTGTGGACTTCAACTTCCAGAATTCCTGGCTCAGGAATTCTGGGAATTGAAATCCACAGATTGTAAAGTTGCCATAGTTGCCCACCCTTATACTAGGAGGAAAATGACTCCACCTGGCATTTAGAAAAATAGAAATATATGTAGCACAGGAAGATATTATTGAAGGTGCATTCCTTAGAAACTGACTTTTTTGTCCCCTAGAGTGCTACTTCTATCTTGGTTTGTCTCCTGTTGTCTTTGTAGGTGGATATTCATCTTTATGCAAGTGCCTTCTGAAACTTTATCCAGTCCAAGAGAGCTAATATGAGTAGGGCTTCAATAGTCTGTGATTCAAACCTCACATACAAATCTTACCTGATTGTCAGATATGTCCCCTCAAATAGAATAGATAGATAGATAGATAGATAGATAGATAGATAGATAGATAGATAGATAGATAGATAGATAGATAGATAGATAGATAGATAGATAGATAGATAGATAGATGATAGATAGATTGATTGATTGATTGATTGATTATAGCTCAATCAATGGATGATAGATGACAACAAAATTGATGCAGACTACTTGTATGAGTATTTAAAATCTACAAGAAATATGTATTGATATTACTCTTGGAATATCTGTTTTTCCTGGTAACCCTAATAGAAATTAAGGAGGAATAAATTTTCAAATACATCTTCCATTTTGGCTATTGAGAAATACTAATAGTTTTATTCAGCTTTATTTTAAATCCTGCTTTGGTATTTTGAAATAAACTAGTCTAAAAAGTAGTATCTTGGCAAAACATCTGAAGGGAATTAATCACTAGCATCCCTCAATTTCTTATATTTTTCCAGCTCATCAGGGATTGGATTTCTCATTTGATTAAGATCAGAGAAACCCATGGTCTGAATTATAGGATCATATTTAGGTTGGTTTGGGAGCTGGAACAATTTAATCCAATCTTAGCTAGGCTCTATAATGCTGATGTCAGGTAGCTGAGATGACCAGTATTTCTCTCTCTTTTTCAAATAATCATTAAGAATTACAAGTAGGAAGAAAACTTAACAACCTTAAGTTTTAACCCCTTTATATATAGTCCCAGATCTTGTTTTCTGTACATCTTTTTTTAACCCAAGAATATTTAAAACTTTAAAAGAGTTCTTTTGTACATCCAGCAACTAAAGTTTGTCCTTTTTAAAATCATTTCTCACCATGTCCTTCAAGACTTTAACAGATCTCTTTTGTAAGTCCAGTAAGAAAAAGTTATTTTTCTGATTTAAATGTATATCCTTTGGCCGTGAAATATCCAGTTTCATTTGCATATTCAGTATATCTTTATATATTTTTCTGCTTGACACAGTTAAATCCACATCCTAATTAATTTCATACTTATCCGTTGTAGCTTATTCTTCTTGTCTAACTTCATTGTCCCATGTTCCCTAATATCAAAAACTTTGACCAATATTCACAAAGAAGCATTAAAGCTTGTTGCTCCATTATTTATTTCTTTGTTAACAAAATGAATGCATTATCCTCTAGCTTCCTCTGATGTCAAACCTTCAAGGTCCCATTATCATGTTTCTTCTTTAAAAAGCCCAAACAATCGCCAATTCCGACAAGAAGAATTCTTCTAATTAATTCAGAATTGTAATTCCAAGTCTATCTGGACTTTTAATCCTTGTTACCATTCCAAAATCAAATTCTATACATATTTTTGCCATTTAATCAAAAATCAATATTTTTCCAGAGCCTTTAAAATCCCATTTAAAGCATCTTTCTCCAAGGAGAAGGCAACTCACTCAATGAATACAGCAAATATTTTCAGGACAATAAAAGAAATAATCCAAAAAGTGGTTAAGAAATGAGGGTCAGGCAGGCTTTATGTCTTTAAAAGGCTGTGTTACAAGTATGAGCTTGATAGTTCAGTATCCCTCAACTCTCAGCCACTCAACTCATAAGCTGACCTCGAAAGAAGTGTTCCTGTGATCTACTCACAAGGAGCAGCTGTCTGGAGTCACATGGATTATCTCAACAATCTCTCCTTCCTCCGGAGAGATTTTGCTGGTCTGGATCCATCTATTCAGCCACAAATTTCTTTGTACATCTGGTCCTGCTGCCAACAGAATGTTTCTCAACCTCAGGAACTTGCTGTCTGGACTTCAACTCCCAGAATTCACTAACCAGCTTCTTGAGGTTGAGAAACACTGGCCTAGACTAAATTTAATTAGACTGTGATATGAACTCTCTGATATTATTTAATGCTGAAGAATACTTAAGGCTTCCCTTGGCACAATGGCTTTCTAACAATTATGTGCCATATGACTATGTGTCTGAGGTAATAGTATGGTTAAAATAGAGAAACTAAGGGTCATTGAAATTACTACCCCCGATTAAAATATTATGGTCTGTGGATCAAAGATTTAACTATGAATCATATTTGCACTAAATGAGAAACTCTATAGACTTTTTCAGGTATCATATAGTTCAGAACTGTCTGGTTCCATGTTGTAGAAAAAAATTCAGAGTTTTGAAATACAGCTTTTTAATATAACAAGATATTTCTCTTATGGTTGTTTACAGTGACAATAAACACCAGAATTATATTTTGTTTGTTTAATGGGTGCATGGGTGTTCAAGGTAAGATGCACTCTAGATTTTCATTCAAATGATGTAAATGTCTTTCAGTGCATAGGCTTTGTGGTAAAAATAATGCTACCATTGCCTTGTTTCTTGTCTGTTAACATAATTGTAGTCTCAACTATTAATTTATTCAAGGGACAGTAGGTTTGAAAAACTATTCTAAAAAAACCTGTTAATTCTTCTTGGCTATCATCTGTTTAAGAGGTTATAATTCAGTGACCTTTTTAGTCAGATTTTAATAGCTAGAGTAGGAATAAATTCTTCTACTCTCAAGGAACATAGGAATACTATTCTCAAAAACTGTGTATTGCCTCAAAAATTAATTTCACAGTTCTTCAAGTCCTAGTATAGTTGGTGCCATCTAGTACAAACTGTACATGTATGAGAATATGTGTGCTTGGACAAGGATAGGGAGTTTAAATGATCTACCAAATGCAAAGGATTAATAGAAATAATAGAAGTATTCCTAATAACTCTATGTATTCCTTCTTTTCCCTTTATGAGCAAAACTGAGAACAGTTCTCTTCCATTCACACAGTATATGGTGATGAAGACACTTAGAAGCCAGAATGTATTCTAGTGATCAGATCTTTCCTGTAAACTGCCACTTGACTATCCTATAGTGACAAAGTGATGTCTTCTTCATTCCTTATAATGTAAAATGCAGATGAAGGTAAAGACTAAAAAACAAAATCACAGAGTAGACCTATAAGATTAAACAGTATGTCCTTCTTGATCAGATATATCTCCGACTCTTAACTAAATAAGAAGGAACATACTGATGGATGAGGTTTGCTGGTCACATTTTGCTTCATAACTAATGTGGTTCAGGCTGGGATGAAGGATGGGGAATCACCAAGCCATATATTTGTGCCACAGACTGACTGCCCAATAAATGAGTAAGTGTTGTAAGTATAGTATACACTTAAGTTGCTAATTACATGATCTCACAAATATGCCTTTTGTTTCCCAGAATTTCTGTGGCAGTCTACCTCAAAGGTCATTGCAGAAATAAACTGTCCTTAACCATCTTGCCATATGATATGACAATAAATTTGTCTGTTAGTCTTTTTCTCCTGTACCATAATGTTGATTGACTTGTAATGGAACACTGAAGAAGCCACTTTAAACAGGAAAGAAGATTTTTTGATTAGCTTTTAGTTCTTTAGAGCCATGTGTGGCTGGTTTATGGATCTAGGAAAACTTGGCATGGCCAGCTTGCCACAGTCAACTCGCTGTGGCCAACTCGCTGCAGGGAAACTCTCCATGGAACAAGAGTTACACTAATATCGAAGAAATGGTGGAATAAAGGATGCAAAAGGAGGGATAGAATGAAATTTGAATCACAAAAATTAAAATATTTTTAAATACTTAAATTGAATTGTTGAATTGTCCCATAGTGAGTTGTCCCAAGGCGAGTTGGCTGCGCCAAGTTGTCCCATTCCACTGGTTTACTGCCTTTTCTTTTTATTCCACCATGCTGTATGGAAATGATCCAAGAAGCCTCTGTTTACCCAAATTATTTGATCTAGTGGAATAAATTTATTTTTGCTAATAAATACATTTGTGTATGTAGCCTGTGTATTTGCTTTATGTTTCTAAGATTATGATACATTGCACTGACTAGTGGGAAGGACATGGGAAGTTTATGAACACACACACACACAGAGAGAGAGGGGGGGGGGTCTTTTGTTCTTTTTAAAAATAATTTTGTTAAAGATTATAATTGCAATAGTAAAAATATGCTAAAGAACTAAACTAAACTAAAGACAGGAGATTAGAAAGAGTACAAAGTATAAAGGAAAAGATAAGAATAAAAAAAGAAAAAAAAGAAAGAAATAACTTCCAACTTTAATCACAACTAGTATAAATAATTCTGTTTAATTCATTTCTTAATTTACAAACAATGAGATCTTCATCCCGTGCCCCATCTCTTACCTATAAGCACTGTCATTTCAATCCTAATGTCAGCAAAATTCCATTCAGGGTTATCAGAAATTACATATTTTAACCTTGATCAAATAAACCAACTTTATATTCCTGCCTTTTATTGTACTTCTGGCAATCTTAATCTTTAGTCCTTTCAAGAAATGTTGTAGAACTTGATTTTATTTCTTTTTTGCCCCTTCTCACAAGATTCATCCAACCTTTTAACAAACCTCTTTTGTAAATCCAATATAAAAGAATTACCAGGTATGCTCTTAGTTTATTATTTGTAATTCCCTTTTAATTTTCAATGAAACTTTTTCCATATTCTTGTAGCCTGTCATTTGTAGATCCATTTTCAGTGTCAACTCTGTCAGGTAAAACCTGTTCCTGGTCTGCCATTTCCTTCATAATATCTTTTAGACACAGTCTATTCATAGAAGTTAATTGCTATTAACATTGTTACTATTAACTTCTAATTCCATTTTTCAAAAGTGTCCTTCAGTATTTCCAATGTTACAATAGAGTTTGTTGCATCATTCTATACTTGTTAATCAGGTCCATGTATTCTCCTTTAATTAAAGTCTAGTTCCCTCTAATGTCCTATTTTTCAAATTACATATCTCTATTATGTGTTAAAAAAACAAAAAAACAAATCCATTTTCCCATGAGAAGGATTCTGTACAATTTATTCCAAAATCTTATTTCAAATTTATCTGGACCTTTAATTCATTTATAACATTCTGAAATCAAAGTCTTTAACTATTTGCTCTTTATTTCAAACATTTTAAAAATTAGTAAGCTTGTAGTTAATTTTTTTTTCTTTTATTAAGGATTGAAGGCAGACTCACTGGGAGCTTTCAGACATATTGATCCAAAAAAGTTTGAAATAGCTGAAAAGTAGATAAGAAGCAATTTCCAAATGCAATTAGAAAAGTATGTATGCAAACTTAGTGTCCTTTTTAAAGGCATCAACTGCAGACTGACTATTCCCTCATCTCCCAGTGCTCTAAATCCACAGGAGATTGCTAAGGAGCAACTGTCTAAAGCACTTGTGAGTGATCTCCCGTCTTCTTTCTATCCAGATAGGTTTGAAGAGACAGTTTACATATGAGCTCTTCATTCTTCACTGTGGTCATCAGGCCTGTTTTTTGCAGAACTATATTTGGTTCGCCATTTCTTCCTCCAGAAGTCAAGGATTTCCTTTGTTCTCATTGGGGACAAATTTGCCCATTAAGTGTATGGGCATTTAAATGTATGGTTAATACATGAAGTGGCTCTCGTTTTATCCGTGAACATGACTGCAGAGACTGAACAAAACAGCTGATAAGCTTATTTAGTAAGGGAAACCGCAATTAGTCTTAAAAATGACCATCGGTTACAAAACTTTTGTGTTTCAGAAACTCAACACTATTGATACTGTAGCTGAGCTGATTCAGCAACACAAGAAATTCGACTGCCCTATGTGCTATTTGTCTCTTAGCCAATAATGCAAAAAGGGGATATTAATTTTCAAGCAGGAAATTTTAGTTCTTTGGAACTTGCACATTTTATAATCAGTATAATATCAGACTTTTCCATCTCTTGTGTTATATGATAGTACTGAAACAGATTATACCACTGAAGTTCTGAATGTAATGCCAAGAACGTCTTTACCCTCAAACAGCTTCTTTGGTACATGCCATGCTTTATGATCCCCACCCCCTGACATTTTCTTTCTGTGATTGGCCAAGGTCACCAGAGCAGCTATTGTATGAATGAGCATCTTCTTTCATAACTGCCATCATCTCCATAACATGATGTCTAATTCCAAAGAGGCCTTCAGTCCTAAAGCTCGGAGAGGCCTATAATACAATATTAATGTAGTATGTATGAAAACAGATCACAGGTGAGAGTTGCTAGCCTATGCTGGAATATTACTATCATTAGTTTCCTTGATATCAATGTGAAGCTAGAGTAGCAGGAAAACATATCCTGCATGATATTCCCAACAAGTAATTGAGATGTTAGAGAAATGATGATGTTAGCAGATTTAAAATGGGCATCTTTTCACTGGGGAAAAATGTATTTGATGGCAGCTACTGACAAAGCCGTATAAAATTTAAAAACCTAAATTTTACTCTCGTTTATACTGCCAGACATGCTAAATAAAGTAAAAGAGGCCTGTTGAATCACGCTAAAAATCCATTTAGTCCAGTATTCTCTTCCCATCTTTGTCAATTGGATCCTTATAGAGATCTTGCAAGCAGGGACGTAAGTGTAAGAGCCCTTAGAAAACATATGAGCTGCGTGAACAGCTATTTTATTATCTGCCCTGAATGTCTCATTTTGCCTTTTTTTATATGTGCCTGGGTTCCAATATAATAAGAGGAAGGAAGCCTGTCAATTTCCTTTCAGTTTCTACCACTGTGGATTAATTTTATATATCTAATATCTCCCCTTCTAACTCAATTATTGTAAATTATCATCAAACAGAAGTTGTACCATTTCCTTGGACGCTTTGGTCGCCTACACCTTTTCCAGCTCTTCAGTAGCCTTTCTAAGGTAGGACTGAAACCATGCACAATATTCCCTGTATGGTGATTCCTTGGATTTGCATAAAACAAGCTATTTGTGTCTTTCTTTGTATTCATTCTTAATCATTTCCAGAAGAGAATTTCTGCTTTCACAACACTTGGAATAACGTTTCACTGAACACAGCAAGGTTTCTTTCTTTTGTGGTCGAATCACTGTTGAGCTCATCATTTTTTGCTCTGGGATGCATCACTTTACCCTGGTTCACACTGAACTGCATTTCCCATTTTAATTTATCTTTCCCAGGTTTGGAGACATTCTTCTGGAGTGCTACACATTTACCATTTTGTTTTAAGCACTCTGAATAATTTGTTGTCCTTAGGGAATTTGATCACCTCCTCCCTGTTCACATCCAGCGTGAGAGAAACCGCCAATCTCTTTCAGTGTAGAATGTTTCTATGGTGGGCTTTCCTCCCTTGTGCATCCAATTTACTTACTTTCAAGATAACTACTGTATCTGATTGCATTGAATTTGATGCGTCCATGTCTGAATTCCATTGTACACTGAATGGAGTCATCAAATGTTTGTGTGTGTGTCTGTGTAGTCAGTTATCTGCAAATTTAGAGGAACATCCCAGAAACAAATTGGGCATCCTAGTGAAAATTAGGCCAAAATCCTATTTTTTCTGGGATAATCAGAACTTAGGGTCTACAGTCTTTCCATTCCTGTTGCAAGGGTATGATTTTCTAAAGACTAGGATAACGCTTGTTGTCTCTACCATCCCCCATCTAAAATCCCAGAACCACTGCTCCCATTTCTCTTGTCCTTTTATCCTTGTTCCTAATAATTAAAGAAAATGGTTGTTTTCCAAAGCTGGAACTTTGGCCATCTGCTCCCTTGGTACTAGCTAAATCCTCCTGTAACCAATTCATTGGGATTACATTGACCTCTACTAATCCCGGCCCTTCCCCTGCTGTAGAGGATTTAAAAGGATTACAGACTGCTGATAATAAACTTTATTAAGGAGGCGGTAGTGGGTGTCAATCCGATTTGATGCCTTTCCCCCCTCCCCTTACATCTTCACTTTACTGAGAATCGGGGGTGGGAGAACCAAATGTAACAGCGCAACAGTGGAATTCTAAATGCAGTATATGGAGAGCTCTGTTTTCTTTACTTTTCAGCCAAAAAATGCTCCAAAGAAGGATAAAAAGAGTTAAGAGTTAAGAAAACTTTAGAAGTTCCAAAGAGTTGGTCATACTCCCCTGCCTTAAACAACAACACCAAACAAGAAAATGATGAGATAAATTGTGATATAAGCTATATTCAGACTAATAAATATTTTTCATTAGGACATATTGTCTAACTGCAACAATGGAATTAATTGTTTCTACTCTTCATGTCTTTCTGCATTCCCTACTCTCTTTTACCCCATGAAAGTCTCTTAAAGTTTGTCAATCAACTATATCAACTATTCTAATATTATTGCAGCAAGGTAAACACTTGTGCCTCTGACGTTTCTGTCAACATTACAGAAGTGCTTGTATGATTTTTGCCATGCTTTCAGGATTTCCGCCCCAACTTCCTAGTCTAGTCACAGCTCTGAAAGTTTTAACTGATCCCCAATCCAACTTCAACCACCCAATGCTTAACTTCTGAAATTAGCTAAGATTGGGTACTTTATTGTAAAGTAGGAAGAACTTGGAAGAACTTATGGAAGAACTTGGAAGAACTTTTATGGAAGACTTCCATCTATCTATCTATCTATCTATCTATCTATCTATCTATCTATCTATCTATCTAT
>QLTV01004293.1:239066-279479 GCA_003457575.1 Thermophis baileyi | reverse complement strand
CTTGCTGTCTGTCTATCTTTCTATCTAGCTATCTATCTATCTATCTATCTATCTATCGATCTATCAATCTATCGATCTATCTTCTATCGATCTATCGATCTATCATCTATCTATCTATCTATCTATCTATCTATCTATCTATCTATCTATCTATCTATCATCTATCTATCTATCTATCTATCTATCTATCTATCTATCTATCTATCTATCTATCATCTATCCATCCATCCATCCATCCATCCCTCTATCCCTCTCTAGGGTATAGGGTAAGAAGAAAGTCTTAATTTTAGGAGGAATTTCCTTTACTTTTTTAAAGCCCATGTAAGTTTCCTTCTTCCTTAGATTCTATCTCTAGTCTAATGTGTTTAACTACAAACATAATCATCCTTAAAGCCATTGCCTCCTGTTAGTTGATGTTAATGGATATGGCACTCCAAAACATCTGGAAGGGACCAAAATGTCTTGCTCCCATTAGAAGGGCAACAATGTGTTCTGGAGGCAACTCTTTAGCTTGGCTCCTGCTCCTTCTACCTGTGCCAGGCAGGACGAATAAAATTGTGGTGGAAGCCAACAGATGAGATTCTACACTAGCAGAAAGAAGCTGAGACACACCTTTTCTTTGCCCAGACCTCTTGGCATTCCCTCTTTCTCTGCTCTATTAAGCCTGAGATGTTTGCCCCTCCCCCCTTTTTCTTCTTCTCTGTAATATGGCTTGAATTTCTTGCTTATTATCAAGGTTAATTTGAGCTGCTGTCACTTTCTGTGCCCTGGTAGTCTTCATCTATGCAGTACCAAAGTCTGGTTTATACAGTCTGCTAGTATTCTGAATAGGGCCAAGCATTTTGATAAGTTGTTGATATTCACAATGCCATGTTTTATATGATACTTTCAGTTATTTTTGTTTATTCTTTTGTTGTTTTTAAATAAGACATCAACTTGCTTTAAGTCACATCTGGTATTTAATTGCGTAAGAACTCCTACAGTAATTTATGAGCACAGTGTTGGAGTCTTATGGCCTTTCCCAGCTTGGACCCTATCCAAGCCTGAGCATGATTGACAACATTGGGTGTTGTTTTTCCCCCCTCCGATGCCCCTGTGAGATTGCTTTCCTCTCATCCCCAGCCTAGCCTGTGAATGAGACAAGCTTACATCAACCTTACTCAACCAGGGTTGAAGTAGCATTCTCACACTTTCCCACACCATCTAAAATCTGTCTGGGTTTGTCCCCAATTACCTGGAAGGAAAGTCAAATGTCTGACATTAGCCTGAAAGAGAAGCAATAGAGATAGGATAGGGATCGACAATGGAAGTAGCAAATTTCATGTGGGAATATTTTTCAGAGTGGAGAGCATTTCCTTGCAGCCATGTCTTTCCCTTTTATTTACATACAGATATACTCCTACCTTTGCTTGCTGGCTTATCTTTTGCAGTAGCCTGACTCACAGAGATTTAACAGATGATTTTTTCTTACTGCCTTGAAGGATACAGAAAGCCTCACTTAATTAACATCTCAAGGCACATATAAATGGCATTGTGTGCAGCTGACCCTGTTAGCTTTATTTTAATTAGAATTTTGGTGAGATTCTGATCCAGATCCAGATCCCCTTCCACACTTGGGGAACAGTTCAAGTCTGTCTCTTCTTCCCCTGCTTTGGTTAAGCATCTTTTTCCACAAGTTAAAAAGAAAATAGGAATGGATCCTATGGAGGCTAGGATTCTATGTGCTCCTTCTAATGTCAGTGAAAACGGAGAGGGGTTAGCAGTTCTTTTTATGTAATTTTCTATGTTTCTATTGGGAAGAAATCCTCACTCAGTTCAAAATGAAAGCTAGAATTCTGGAAGCACCCTAATGGGATTTGTGGGTGCATCAAAAACTGGTCCCCACAAACATTTAAACAAAACTGTCTGAAGTTACAGCAATGCAAGAGCTTACAAGGTTGGTGCCCATATCTCTGAATCAATTCCTGCTCTGTGGTGGGCTGTCTCATGGGCACTGGCCTGGCCTGCCTCCTGCTCAGTGCTCAGATTGATAAATAGGGTGCAAGTGGATGTCTCCTTAGCATTAGCAGAGCTGCCATAGCTGCCTTTCACCCTGATTTCCCCTGGGCACATGTCAGCAATAGCAGTAATAAGCCAAAGGTTTTACATGCCCACCCACCTGTCTCCATTTCTACACAAGGATTTCTTTCTCCCCCTTCAGCCATTTTCTTTAAAAAAAAAAAGTGGGGGAAGCTTTATAACATTAAAAATAAAAACACATAACCATGGGTAATTGATATACCAGTTCTCTATCTCCCTCTTACACACACACACACACACACACACACACACACACACACACACACACACACACACACACACACGGAGGGAGGGGGAGGGGGAGGGGGGATGAATAGGGTTTCAAACCCAGGAATAAAGAAACAATGTCCTTTTTAAAAAAAATGCTTGGCTGTTCTGTCATAATAGCTGTGTGTTGTTATGTTCTATGCAAAATGCATGAGGAAAAGGGAGCCCTCTCCTCCTTCTCCCAAACCAGGACATTTGCCATGTCTTGTGCAGGGGACAAGAACATCCACTGCCCCTCCCCCCCACCGGCCAGCCCCTTGCTTTGTTCACCCTAACATTCAGCTCCTTCTCAAAACCTGACCACCTGCCCCCCAGTCAGTGGGTCAATGCCACAATGCAGCACATCCTCCAGAGTTTCCTCTTTTCTCCCCCCAGCTGTCCTCCAGTTTAACCCCAATCAATCTCTGTCCAGCCCCATTGCTTCCTCACCCAGCCCTGCTCCTGCCCTGTGTCCCCGTCCTTTGGAATTCTTAAAGTTGCCCAGCCTCGTCTGCTGCGTATTTATAATCTGCCCTGCCCTGCCCTGCCCTGCCCTGCCCTGCCCTGCCCTGCCCTGCCCTGCCCTGCCCTGCCCTAGACCCATTCAGAATTATCCCCACTTACAGAAATCGGGACCAACAACTGTGGTGGATGTGATCAGTATCAGATTCAAGGATAGGACAGGACAGCAAAAAATTGTCCTTTCTAGAAGGGCATGGGTAGAAGGGAAAAGACTCCTACGCCTTTCACAACCAGGCAGAATTGAGATTTTGGCAGCTGTAATGTGTCTTATAGCTTGGATAAAAGCTTTACCTGTTGGACTTCCCTCTTCAAAGAAAGCATATTCAGCAATCCTGTGTTAGGAAAGCAGCTTTTGGATTTCTCGGCATCGAATTTGTTTATTTATTCTAGAAAATAGTTATGGCCATCCATCTGACACAGAAACTCTAGGTGGCTAACAACAATCAACAACAAAGACAATATAATAAAACCTTGATAAATCAGAATTAAGATCACCATAATACAATAACCAAGATGCAGTATAATATAGGTAGTCTTCGACCACAACTGAGCCCAAAATTTCTGTTGCTAAGTGAGACATTTGTTAAGTGAATTTTGCCCCATTTTATGACTTTTCTTGCCACAGTTGTTAAGTGAATCACTGCAGGTGTTAAGTTAGTAACACAGTTGTTAAGTGAATCTGGCTTCCCCATTAACTTTGCTTATCAGAAGGTTACAAAAGGTGACGCATGAACCTGGGATACTGTAACTGTCATAAATACGAGTCAGTTGCCAAGCATCTGAATTTTGATCACATGATCATGAGGGATGCTGCAATGGTCATAAGTGTGAAAAATGGTCATAAGTCACTTTTTTCAGTGCTGTTGCAACTTCAAACGGTCACTAAATAAACTGTTGTAAGTCAAAGACTACCTGTAAACTCCACTTCACAAACCACACAAATCTCCACTACTACACTGGGCTCATCAAACTTCCTGGCCCACCTTCTGGGGGAATTCAGTTTTTATAACCTTCAGAACAGTGGTGGGTTGCTGCTGGTTTGGACCGCTTTGCCCGTACCGGTGGCGAAAATTTGCACCCGCTCACCGAACTGGCAGCGATGGCCGTCTGTCCACGCCCCCGAACTGGTCCTCCGGTCGCCGCGGCTGGCAAAGAACCCTATGCGCATTAGCAGAGGGTCATTTCCCCGACGTGACGCACTTCCGTCGCGATGCGAACCGGTAGGGAAGGTAAGTGGAACCCACCCCTGCTTCAGAAGCCCAAGAGCGCTGGTGGGGCACTCCTGATCTCAGGGGAAAATATATTATTGTTGTAATTGTTACTAATATTTAGAACAGGGGTGTCAAACTCGCGTCATCATGGCGGCGTCACGTGACGTATTAGGACTTTTTCCCCCTTCGCTAAACCAGGCGGCGTGGCCAGCATGTGATGCATCCGGCCCGCGGGCCAGGAGTTTGACAGCCCTGATTTAGAATTATTATAGACACTTCCCAAAACTCTGTGTCATAAGGCAAGCATGGGAAACATCAGCATTAAAAAAAACCCTTCTGGATTATCTTTATATGGTTTCATGGAAGCTAATCCAGGAGATGGAAGAGAAATAGAAATAGATGGGACTAACACTTTTCTTTTACCATGATAAGCTATTGACAGGCAAACATTTTAGGATGGAGAGCACATCATGTTGTAGATTGTAGATGTCTTTCAAACTTGGCACTATTAAGATGTGTAGACTTCAACTCCCAGAATTCCCCATCTAGCATGCTGGGAGTTGAGGTCCACACATCTTAAGGTTGCCAAGTTTAAAAACACTGTGCTAGACGATGTCCCAGAATGGACATCATGGCAGAAGGTTTATCTATTCACAACATAGATGCCTTTATAGGACTGGGGGCTGAAATTATTGCATCACTGGCTACACTTTGCAATTCTTTTTAATGGAAGTGCAGCCCCCAGCTGCAAAAAAAAAAATTGCCACTCCTTTCTTAGTGCTTGACATTTTGCTAGGATATCCGTGCAGGAGAGTGGCAGACCTAAATGGTATCACAGCATCAGGATATAAACGTTTCTTCCCAATTAAAATATTTAGAGAACCTTCTAAAATAATAAAAAAAATGGCTAGAGGTGAAAAGCCAGATAAGTGCTAAAGTTTCCGGGTTCTGTCAGTTTTTAACTGAAAAGCCTATCTTAGGGCTGGCTCTGTGGTTTTCTATATGCTTCTCAGTTAAAACTGGCAGGAAACTGTATCACGGTGAATCACATTCCCCCCCCTTTTTTTTTTAGCTTCTGCTTGTTTTAAATTGACTCTTTAACTTTCTGTCTGTACAGTTTGAGTTTTATTTGAATTGTGTGGTTCTTTTATGTACCTTCAGAACAATTCTTATAAGAGCAACACAAATTGAATAACTAAATAAGATTAGGATGTGAATAAGATTAGGAAACTGGTTAGGAACCAAAAAGGTTCCCCCCCCCCGCTCTCTCAGAGCAGACTGTCAAATGGCAGCCTCTATTCCATAATAACCTGGCTTGGAGCTGAGCCAGGCAATTTAAAAGCTCCAAGTTTTCCTCATTCCACAAAGCTGCTTTTCATCTCGTGTTTCTCTAACCTGTACTGCAGGGGTGGGTTCCTCCCGGTTCGGACCGGTTCGCCCAAACTGGTAGCGGCCCGCTGGTGATGTCACGATGATGTCACTGAACCGGATCGGTTGGTGCCGGTCCGTGGGGGCCGCCATCTTTGTTTAATTTTTTGGGGGGGAATTTATTTTATTTCCTTCTGAGCATGCGCAGAAGCCGACTTCCAGCACTGTGCATGCGGTCGTCATCTTTTTTTGGGCTTTTAAATTTTTTTTAAATTTTTTGGGGATTTTTTGCTACTGCACATGTGCGCGTGCGCAAAGCGCGCATGCGCCCACGAGGTACGCCCATGCGGCACGGGAGGGAGCGAACCGGCAGCGAGGTAAGTTGGAACCCACCCCTGCTGTACTGACTAAAAAAGTAGCTTCACACATCACAACCATAGGCAAATTGCACAGTAAGGAAATAAAATTATAGACACTTTTAAGTGGCATCCGAACACTTAATTCAGAATTCCAAGTTAGGTGTACACAGTAACTTAAAAGACATAGGCTTACTACATTTTATGGCTTTCTCAGAGTAATTATTACATGCATAACTACCTTGGATATACAGGCTTAGAGGAGTGGACAGCAGATACAGAAAAGAGAACAAAACAAAAACAAAAACAAAAAAACAGGCAGCAATAGCAGAGGAAACAGACGAACTTTCACCAGGCATTCTGGCCCCAAAGACAGTGAAATACTGAGATTGAACCAAGTAGGAAAGATGAAAATTGCTAGCACATGCATAAGAAAAATAGTCTAATCAGTGGAATTTCTATCATCCTGTTTCGTACATCTCTAGTCCTCTGGAATGCTAGGTCTTTGTGGTCAGGAATGAACATGCCAAGAGTGCCTTTTGATTTAATCACATTTAAGACTTCTCTCCCTTGGCAGTACTCTATAGGAATGGTAACAAGGGACCTCCACAATATCAAAATGTTATCCTCACTCCACCAGTTGTATCACATGCCAAGCAAAATAGCAGAAGCTTATTACATAATGAAAAGCTGACCGGGACATTTTCCTCTCTCATTTTCATGTTTATTGATTGTCACTTATAGAATCATTGGGACATTGGAAGGTTTCAAGTTCAACCTCCTGCCTGGGGCAGGAATCCTCAGAGCATTCCAGACAAATGGCTGTCCAGACTTTGCTTGAAAACCTCCAGAAATACAGCCCACAGGACAGGACTCCAGGAGGCAAGCAGTTCCATTGCTTAGTAGCTATCATAGTGAAGAAATTGCTCCTTGTTTGGAGTTTCGATCACTCTGTGTAAAGCTGCCACCATTGGTTCTTGTTCTGCTCCCGGGCATTACAGAGAATAAATCCATACCCATATCCTTATGGCAGTTGTTTAAACATTGGAAGACTGCTACCATGTCTCTCCTCGGCCTTGTAATCTTTAGACTGAACATACCCAGTTCTTTAACTATCTTCCATGGGATTTACAGTATCTTACAAGTCTCTAACTTCTTTGATAATTGCTTCTGCACTCTTTCCAGCTCCTCATCAGCCTTTTTGTATTTTGAAGAACAAAACTGGAACTGGCTGGGGAATTCTGGAAATTGAAGTCCACCCGTCTTCAAGCTGCCAAGGTTGAGAAACACTCTTCTAGATGATTTCTCATCACCTTTGCCCATTTTGACATGCATTTTTTTTCTTCCCCACATTGGGCAAGTTCTTAGAGGGCCTTTTTTTACTTTTGCAAAAAGACAGATGCAAAACAGAATTAAGCACTTCAGCCTTCTTTCTTTCTCTCTCACCATCATGGGAACTTCTCCAACCAGCAAATCAATGTCTCATCCCACATCTCAGCCATGTGGTTAACTAATATTTTATCATCATTCGCCTGGCCTTTAAAATATACCAACAGAGCCATTATCACTTTTTTTACCTTTCATATTCACCCAAAAATCTTTGGCATGGTTTTTCATTTGGTGTAATGAATGTCCATCAAGGTATACATTGTTTATATATAATGTGCCTCTCCTTTCTTCCCTTCTGTTTCTGTGGAACAAACTACTTCCTTCTAATGCAGTATTCCAATCATGAGTTCCTTCCGCTAGATTTTCCATTAACAATGTCAACTTTGTCTGCTCCCCCACCCACCCACCCAATATTAGGATTTCAACTTTTTGGTCCTCATACTCTGCATGTTGGTGTACAGGCAACTAAGACCTTTATTACTGCCCTTCATAGATTTGACTGCTTGCACTTCAGGGTGTATTCCTGAGTATCCCTCCCTTCTGATCACTTCCTTCCCTGTTGTAACTTGGAGTTTATTCTTTGAGAGTGGTTCAGAGGTGGGTTCCTACCTGTTCGGACCGGTTCTATAGAACCGTTAGTAACATGTCGGCCTGGGTCGCTGGAACCGGCAGCGACCCAGGCCTGCCACACCCCCGAGCCGGTTCTTGTTTTTTGCGCATGCGCAGCTTTTTTTAAGTATTGCGCATGCACGCGCCCGCACCTGCGCGGTGCATCCCTGAGCGAACCGGCAGTACCTGAATCTGGAACCCACCCCTGGAGTGGTTCTATGTATTCATGATTTTCCCCCTCTCCAGATTTAGGTTAAAACCTATCAGAGGGCATGGGGAATACAATCTTCCAAACATGTTCTTCACAGACTTTGTGAGGGACAGTCTATCTCTCAATAATCTCTCTGATTCTCCAGGAATCCAATATTTTCTTAATAATATTGTCTCTTGAGCCAGTGGTTCAACTCCAGAATCTTCCGTTCTTTCCTTGGACCACAACCTCCATTCAGAATTGTAGACAAAAACACCACCTGTGCTCCAACTCTTTTGTCTCCTGTCTAGTTCTTTGTACTCCCTTGATATTCTTTCCAGGTTATTTCTAGAAGTATCTTTTATTCCAAGATGAAATTTTAAAAAGGGATGGTGATCAGTATGTTTGTTTAGTCAGGTCAGCTTCTCCATTATGTCCTGGATCTTCACACCTGGGAGACAACACCCTTTCCCTGATATCCAATGTGGTCTGCAGACTCTGCTCATCTCAGCATCAAGTCACCCATCACCACCACATACATTTTCCTCTTTGGACCTGCAAGTCACCCTCCAAGAGGAAGAACTAGAGTTGACTACAAAGTTTCAGTAACAGAGAATGTCTCTTGGTTTTCTTAGTCTTCTGAATTATATGCTGCCAGGCTTTTTCCTCCAGAATTTCTGCTTCCTTTACCTTGTCAAGGAACTCTTCATCTTCCCCAGTTAGGCTGAATATGGCCAGATATTCTTCCAGACCCTCTATTTTCTTCTCTAATAATGTGATAAGTTTGAACTTGGTTCAGGCATTGTTGGGCTCATGTGGACTAGTGGCACATGACTTGGTCCAAAACAAATGGATCCAGAGGCATCCCTTTCAGTTACTAAGGATTCAAATTGGATCATTCTTTTGATTCAGACATTCTATCAAACTGCTCTTGAATTCATTCTCAAAATCAACCCAGAGACGATGTGAAGATTAAAACCATTATAGTGAAAACAACAATACAGGCCCCAGCATTTTCCCCAAAACATCCATAAAGCTGACCAAAATCTGCACTCCGGGGGTTTTGGCATCCTATGGGATGGCTTATTTTCTCTATGCAATCACGGAGGTGAATTGGCTTGTTGCAATCTAAAAGAATACAAAATTAATTTTTAAAATCTTATGATTTATATCCTACCAATCAATCAAGTACTGAAGGTATAATTGTAGTTACTGGCAAGCTAAATGATCAATGCAGTTGAAAGTATTTAATTTCCCTGCCCTATTCCATATATAGTCTTCAAAAAGATCCAAATGTTGGATTCTCAAAGAGCAGGAAAGATCTAGTTATATTTTATTATAGCAGAAAATATCAATGCCAAGTTAAAGTAAAGCAGGATGGACTTTAAAGAAATAATCATATGTCCTTTACACACACACATACTGGCTCTCATTGCTATCATGCATTTTAATACCTCAACAAAGCTTGCATTAAAAAGAGCACCCCAAGCTTTCAGATTGAGATGCTGCAATGGTTATTTGGTATCTCCGGGTCAATGTATCTTTCAGTTATATCTTCTCCCCCACTATTGTGGACATAGAAAAAATGCCAACAGCTTAATTTCTTTATTTCAAATGTTTTTTTTGTGGTGGGAAACCAGCCATTCTGAGTAGGGCCACTGAAAGGAAAGACGGGTCAATGGGCTTTCTCTTCCTTTTTAGTGAACTGATCAGTGGTGGGTTTCTACCGGTTCGCCCCAGTTCGGGTGAACCGGTAGCAGCGGCGGTGGGAGGCTCCGCCCACCTGCACGGACGTCATCACGGACGTCCTGCGCATGCGCAGGAGGTTCTGCGCATGTGCAGAAGTGCCCCACGTGCACGCTCCCATTCCCGAACCGGTAGCAAAGGTAAGTGAAACCCACCACTGGAACTGATGTACGACCTTGGTTTTTTACTGCCATTAGCAAAAAGGAAGCAAGTCTGGAACTTGGTCAGCTATCAGGTTGGGAAAAGTGGGAAGGACTGTCCAGGCTGCACTGGCTGCAGCTAAAAGCGGTGGCTTTTACCAGGTGGTTCCTGATTAATCTGCCTAGACCTGGAGCAGCAGCAGTTCACACCATAAGCAGAAAACTCTAGTAAATTGAAATTTGCCAAGCAAGAGGGAACTTAGCAACATGAGAAACAGATCACCAATTACAGGAAGCATTTAACTGCAGTTAAAAGCAGTACAACTAGTTACTAAATCTGAAAGGGTGGTTACTTTTTTTCATGCTGGCACATATTGTGTGTTAGGAGATTTTGAGAAATAAATGAAGCAAGCACCCAATTTTGAGTTAATTTTTCAGTCAGATTCCCTTTCTAGATCAATAAGAGAAATGTGGAATTTTGATAGTGTTCAGGAGCAAAGATATATGCAGAAAGAGACAAGCATCTTTCTACAGAAATGTATAAAGAAAGGAACGTTGAATTCTGTGAACCACTATCACCTAACCCTGACATGGCACTGCCCAGTGGCATATGTTTAACTTATCAGTGTGCTCACAGAGTCTAAAAGCTTTATTTTGTCACCAGAGAATAAGAGAAGCAGGAATTCTGGATAGCAAACTATAGAGGGTGGGAGCCAAGGGAATTAAAGGAAGCGTCAGTTTAAGTTGAGGAGTGGGGTTAGAAAAGAAGGGCTAGAAAATCACTTTTAACAGGATCAAAGATTGGGTGACATAACACATTGAGCAAGAAACTCACATTAAAAGCAGTGCCATTTTAAACTCCCGCTTTACATGTGGTTTTTCACTGGGTGTATTTGCACAACACGCTTCATCAGACCAATTAGAGATCAGGCAGCTACATTTCAACTTACGAAACTTGATTTAATTGTGGCACATGTATATTAATGTGTTGTGTAAATCTACTCTTCTTGCTCAGTTTGCAATTCAAAGTATTGTATAATCCTTCTAAAAATGGGTTAATTCAATAACTGAGCTACACATGTTGTATGAACATAGTGTAACTAGAACTTGTTGTAAGGAATATCCTTCTGGGTTCGATTCCAAGTGGGGAAAAAGACACTGGAAGCATGGAAGCTGTTTGGAAAGATGGTTTAATGGTGGACAGCAGGACCACATGGTTTGAGGTCCTGGGGAAAAGGGGGATCACATGCCTGGAAGAAGAAGAAGAGAAAAAGGGCGTTGCTGAGAGTCCCTGAGTTTTTTATACCCTCTGTTGGGCCCCACCTCAGAGTTTCCTGTTCCTGTATAAGAAATGCACTCTGATTGGTGGTCAGATTCCCAGGGGGCGGGGGTCTTAGCTAACTCCATAGGCTTTTTGTCTGTGTCCCACCAGGCTTGGCTGATGTAATCTTCTCAGGTGCCATGTGGTAAGATGGCTTTGGGATTCCTATTATGGTTCTTCTTTGTTATGTAGAATAGACTGCCCATTGACAAAGTGGGGGGGGAATGAGTGAGCTGGGCTCAGGCTTTGATGGTCCATTGACAAAGGTGGGGGCTACTAAGAGTGAGTCTTTTTCTGCCTAAAAACATGTTTCTCCATTTTCTCATCCAGGGAAATATAAGATTCTGCCTTTTTAAATAATTCCTAAAATATTTCATTCCTCTAGGAGGGGGTAGGTGCTAACTTCCTACAAACTCTAAACAAGTGCCATTCAGGATCTCTTTTACCTTGACGGGGTAACCTTCAACCAACCATACGGAGCAGAAGCTAAAGATCACAAGAACAAATCTTACAAGACACTTCCAGGCAATTCTATCAGGAGCCTTTGGATATAAATTAGGTTACAGACTAAGAGGCACGGGTCATTTACATCATAGTTAAGCATTTTGCAGGGATAATTTCAACAAATGGCCAATCCCTGTAGCAAAATCTGAAAGACATAAAAATCCCACTAATGTTTAATTTATGCAGATGTTTAATTTAAAGTTAAGTGTGGAATGCACGACTCACACTGGCTCCTGGGCCCCGTAACCATACGAGACCAATTTAGGCTTAAGGCCCTATAATTTACAGTAGGGCAGATTTAATTTTCCTAAACCAAACTCCTAGCTCCTTGGTAGCAAGTAGGGGGCTGGGGTTGCAAAGGCTCCTGCTCCCTGAAGCCAGGAGAAAGCTAGGCCTGTGATCAGTCAAACCAGGCCTGCACGACCAACTCCTGGATGGCTATTCCTGTCCTGCAACTAATTACCTAAATGGATGCAGGCTGTTGAGAGACAGTCACTATTCCCTAATAGAATTTGCCCTCAAGTGCAATTTAATTTTCTCAGAGGTTGTTTTCCACCCCCCTCCTTCTTTCTCTTCTACTGACCCACACACAGAATCACTTTCTCCACTCTACACCGTGGAGATCACAGCACCTTCTCTGCAGGGAGACCTGACACCCTTTGCCTCTTCCTCTTTCACACTTTTTGGCTTCTCCTCCCCTTTTAAGTCCTAGTCTCTCCCATAGTATTTTAATCTGCTCCTTCATAATTTCTGTGGAAGAAAACAAGCCCATCCAGAGGGGAGGGGGGAAGGGGAATTAAATGCCAGGCAGCAGGTCTGCTGTGCTACAAACAAGTTTCACTTCTCAAGGTTAGGTTATTATCCTCTACGTTTCTTGAAAGACCTACCTTCCTTTTATCACTGGTAAGTACAGCCATTCTTATTATGTACAGCTAATTCTGGACATCTGAAAGTTTTCTTGGATGAAATCGTTTAAAGTTAGGAACATCAAGTTTAGAAAGAAATACAGGAATGTTCTTGTACTGAAACTAGGCGCTTGATGGAGCCGGTGTAGGGAAATTTCCTGATGGTTTGGGGCCCATATTTCTATCAGCAAGTAATTGCACTTTTCTTACAAAGAAAAAATGGAGTCTGTATCAAGAAAAAGCTTACAAAAATGCCTATATCAGTGATGAGACATTTTTCTTCCTGTATCAAGACCAAGGGGAGCAGCTTCAGATCTGGGGACCTTTTCTGTTGTGGTTGGGACTGGACATGGTATATGCAGCTTACTGAGATGTAATTTTTAAGATGTATTTTTTTCATAAGAGGTAGGATTCAGCGTTTTCTGTACCTCTGCATTGCTATTGCTTAATTTGCACATGTTCCTTGTTAGGATGCTTTTCTTCCAGGTTTTCCAATGGGGGTGGTGGTGCTTGGTTTATGTGTTATTAGTATTTATATTTTATATCACTTCCATTTGATAAAGTCGCCAAGGCAGTACTCCACAAACTGAAAAAAGAATAAAAGCACTTTGTTATGAAACAATATAATGCAATCAATCATTTTACTGAAGACTTTCAAGAAATAGGTCCCTGGTTTCTCTTAAAGCAAAAGAAGCATCTTTAAATAACTAGAATGATTCCATCAGCTGCCAAATCTTCGTACCAATTTCTCTGAAATTATTTCTCAGTGCTGACATGAGGTGTGCTGCAGCCTTTTTAGATGAGAGAGAATTAATGGCCGCTGGCCAGGGAGGAAAAGAAATCTATGAGCAACACTAATAATCAAGCACACTAATGAATTTTAGACTAATTATGCTAAGTAATCCCATGCCCACACGCCAGCTATGTGAAGATGCGAAGACTGAGAGATGATGATGACACCCAGGGAATTTCGTGGCTTAACAGGAATTTAGATTTGTTCTTCTGTATCCAAAACTCTACCTGCTGCCCCAAGTCAGATCACAATCTAAATGGCTTCAGGCTTTTTCCTCAAATTATAATCTCAGTATGCTTTAATTAATAAAAGGGTAAAGGTAGAGCACAAGTGGTTCAAGCCCCTAAAAATATATATGCCAGGGTTGCTGGTTTAAAGTCTTGTAGCATATTCGGTTCAGATGTGTTTCTTCTCTTAAGGGTTGGATATTCTCCTCTAAAGAATATCTCTGATATATCTATGAGAGCCAGTTTGGTCTAGTGCTTAAGGTACATTGCTAGACAGCAGAAGACCGTTAGTTCAAATTTAGCCTTAATCACAAATCCAGCTGGGTAACCTTGGGCCAGTCACTCTCTCCGAGCCCAGTCCACCTCACTGAGTTGTTGTTGTGGGGAAAATAGGAAGAGGAAGATATGTTGGATATGTTTGCTGCCTTGAGTTATCTGTAAAAATAATAAAGATGTGGATACAAATTAAATAAATAGAATGGAGACTAACCTTAGCAAATTTCTCAGTGACACACACAGTGATGTGCTCTAATCAAGGTGACAGATCTTTACTACCTTGAATATGAACACTATGACAGCTTCACATTTTGATGTCTTTAAAAGAAAATAAGTTTATTCTCTGCTTTGCATTAAATCTTAAATTAAGGTTTTACATAGGTAGATTAATTACAGCGCAAGAAGGAGGAATTTCAGAAAAGGGGGCATATAGAATCCAAAATGTTAACTTTTGAAAGCACTTTTACAGTATGTACCGTAGTTTCCCAATTGTTAAGCTCTACTTTTTTTAAACATAGTTATTTATGCTTTATACTGTACTCAGTTTTTGAGAGTTTGGAATGGAAAGCAAAAGTAGCTTTTTCAAATAATGAATTAATGTACAAATGAGGAAATGTTGTCTCTTGGAAAAAATAGCCAATGTGCATCAAAGTAAAACATTCAGAGAGAAACCTAAAGTATCGATGTTGGGGTATATATGAAGAGAGATATTTAAATTCATAAAACATTTGTTCGAGATTTTACTGTGTTTGTTTTCAAAGAAAAGAAAATGATTGTGATGTCTTTAGTTGATACAATAAACTGGTTTTAACTATACAAGAATTCATAGTTTATGTGAAGGTTAATTCTTTTCTTACAAGCGTATCATGATAACACATTTTAGAATGAAGCATAAGGAACACAAAATGATGTGGTTCGTGCATATGTCTTTAAAATATTTTTCTTGATCAGGAGTTTTTTTTTTTTAAAATTGGCTTTATATTTTGCCTTTTGGGTTGTGTAGCCACCAACCTTGCTTGCAAATTGTGCTAGCCAGGATTAGGATACAAACTAGAAGTGAAGTGACTTTGAAGTAGAAAGTGCAGGAGAAATAACAGAAAACGGTTATCCCAACCAGGGTGGGCACCTTCTATGAAATTGCTTTTTCCTGTGTGGTTCAGTTGTGTATTGTCCTATGTACAGTACTCCTGCAGAAGGATTCTATTTCTGTTTTGCCTTTTCTTTTCTGAACAGTTTTCCTTTGATAAGAAAACAAACAAACAGAAAAACCAGAAAAGCTTAGCTTACAGTGTCATCTGGTCCTTCCCTAAAACTGTCTTGGGAGGCATGGGTTTAATGTACGGTAATTCCTAATGTAAGAATTGTGTTGCTCAAATTGATCAGAGTTTCTTCTGCCTCAGAATGCTGGTCACATCAAAATTAGTAGTGCATGTGGACACGGTGCACTTTTCAAAGTACTTTGGGATCCAGAAGGGTATTGCTTCTTAACATGGAGGGTCAGTGTTTACCTAATATTCATCCATAGATTTATCCCCTGGAAACTGATTTAATCTAGTGACTTGTTAAACCTGAGGTCTGCCTGGAAAGAAGAAAAGGTGAAAAGGTTAGGATCTGTTCTGCTTCTGAAAAGCAACATTGAAAGACAGATGAATTAGCAGGCTTTCTGCTGTGAGGAAAAAAAAACTTCCCCTGGTAGAGTTAAAATATTCTCAGCTCTCCAGCTAATTAAATTTCTAGAACAGCTATGCAACCACAAGGGAGAATCTTAGGAATGATTATAAAAAGTGTATCTTTTGTATTTGTAACTACACTCACATACACACATCTTATTTCTCTGGCACCTGCACAGGCAAAATAACCAACCTGGAGGGAGAATGCTCTACTTTCAGATACTTCTCTGGTGGTTGGGGACAGAGAGACGGTATAGATACCATGCTGTACCTTCTCTGTTAGTTCAGAGATGATCTTTCCATGGTCTTAATGTAGTCCAAATCAAAACTGAAAGGATCTTCTGGGCAAAGGTGTCCCTCTCCCATGACAATGGATAATCACTGCCTTTCCCATCTCTCTCTACCATTCCCCCTCCCTCTGCTTTTCCAACCGGTTTCCCTAATTATTCCATTCTGCCAAGGAGCTGGTTCATCATTCTTCTCCCAGCATCCTTTGATTTATCTTTCTGTCTGAAGCACAGCTCTCTCCTCCTCCTCCTCTTTCTCCCACGGGAATTCAATTTTCATTCATTTTTCTGCTTTGCTAGATTGATATAGACCCTCTGCCCTGGTCCATATTACTCACTGCAACCGGGAGCGCAATACTGCAGAGAAGCTAGCTTTGAAGGGAGATTTTTTTTCCATACGCAAGAAAAGGGCAAGAACCTTCACTGCAGAAGAATGAGATATGGTTTTTACCCTTCTGATTTTTCTTCCACCTTCGCTAAATGTAACCCTTCATAATATTTCTTGGATCTTATTTATGGCTATTTTAAATATATGTCTCTGTGTGTGTTTTCTGATCTCTCTCTCTCTCTCTCTCTCACACACACACACACACACAAACTAGATCTTGGTTGGAAGTAAAAAATAAAAACCATGAGTATCATAAAACTTTTCTATAGTGGTCATCACTAGGGATTTCTAAATCTGGGTGGATAAAACCAAAACCTGACCCTAGCAACAGTGAGTATTTGAAAATGAGCATACAGGTGAAAAAATGGCAGTGCCATTTTTGCACTGCCGGGTTTGCTGACTCTCTTTCTTCAGGATTTTTTAAAATTCTGTCTCGTTGCAGAAATGTCTTCTCTTAGAAAATGAATCTCTTCTTGCAAATTGCAATATTGATATCATCATTTTAATTTCGTTTGGAGTGCTGTATGTGTGCTGCAAAATCAGGACAAACTCTAGAGGCAGCAGGGAGTTCAAAAGGCCCATTTCTCTTTGCTGCCATCTAGTGGTTGCATGATTTTTGCAGCCAAGTTATGGTAATCCTCGTGCATGTCAAAAAGAAAAAGAGAGCTGACTTTTGGAAGATCACGTTAACCTTCATTTTTTTTTCTCTCATTAGAGCACCATAGTTAAACATATTGGGAAGGCCATTACACAACTCCATCTGGTGTGTCCATTGCACTTTTTCCTAGATTTGGGAGCCTTTAGGCAGTAATGCCCTAGTCAACTCATGGCTTGACTACTGCAACACGGTCTATATGGGGTTGCCCCTGAAGGCCTCACAGAAGCTTTAACTGACCCAGAAGGTGGCAGCACAAGCAGTGATGGACATGCCTTGATATGTCCATGAAACATATTAGCTTTTCAGGCTGCACTGATTTCCAGTTTGCTTCCGGGTGTGATTCAAGGTGCTGGTTGTTACCTACATGGCTTACTTGAGGGATGCTTGTTAGCATCTGCCCACCAATTCAGTTCCGCAGGCTCTGGTTTCCTTTCATTAAACAATGTCATTTATTGCAATCCTGGAAACACACTTTCTCTATATCAGTGTCTGCCCTCTGGAATGAGGTTTCCCCCAAGAAAAGGATGACACCCATTCTGCTATTTCTTAGAAAAGTCGCGAAGACCTGGCTCTCCACCCAGTCCTTTGGCAAGGGTGAGTGTGACCCCCTCACTTTATTCCATCTGGTCCATCATGCTTGTCAACTTTTATCTTTAATTGATTTTATTGTGCTTTCTTTGATTGTTCTGTGAGCCACCCAGAGTCATTGAGAGTTGGGTGGCATGCAAATTAAATAAATTATTATTAATTATTGTTATTCCTATTACCTCAGCGCCTCCATTTTGCAGATTCTTAAGACTAAAATAAATTTGTCAGTCAGTGAATGCAGACACTTAGTCAGAGATCAACCAATTCCTTCATGAATTAAATTTCGTTTTAATCTGTCTTACACACATTCCAACTGCAATTCCTTCCTTACTGATTCAAGCAAGAGAACAGGTGTAGAGGTTCTCCTCTGTGCCCCTGCTCCTTATGGACAAAAGAGAACTATATAAATATTTCAGATATTCTATTGAAAGGCACGGACCTGTGAGTTTTTAGCGTCATGAATCGTATCAGCCTGATCTGGCTATTTGATTCTAATTGATTCTGAAGTCTAAAACAAATCAGACTGGTTTTCCACAGCAACCATTTGAATCAGTCTAGGCTTGATTGCCACAGGCCTACTAAAAGCACACTCTGTAGGGAAAAGGCCAGCACTGTTCACCATACACGCGTACACACACACACACACAGAGTGTCAGATGACGCTAAGCTTGTAAGGTCTGTTGGGACCATAAGCTTCAGCATTTACATGCTGGGTGGGAAATTCTGGGATTTGTAGTCCTAAAATATCCAAGGGGCTAGAGGAAAGTTTTTGGAGATTGAAGAGGGCCCACCTATACAATTGGTCTATTGGATGATTTTGAGGAGCATCATTGGAGACAATATTTCCAATGTCCCATGAGGTCATTCCTTCTTGTTCCTGCTTTCCCAGAATATGTACTTCCTGCCTCTGTTGGATGCAGATATTGTATATCTCACATAAAATGAAATAATTCTCAATTATGCATGCTTGGGGAAAAAATTGGAACTGAGTTCATCTTGATGATGCCTTCATGAGCTTCTGTGATCTGAGCAATGCATTCTAGCAACTCCAAAGTCACGAATAAGAAAAAGTTTGTAATCCTCATGTGGAACAAACACAAACATGCAATTTTTTGCTGAGGGCCAAAATAAAAAGCCTGTTCTTTTAATCCTGTATTTCAGCAGGGGGTGCCGAACTTGGGTTCTACTTGCCATGGCATTATTTCTTAGACAATTGTGCTTTAGTGATTTGGCTTGTGCATCAGCTCCAGTATGGCTATCTAATTCTCATAGCTGTTGCTAGGATTGCTTTTATGAAATTGACTATAGTTCTCCTGCCAAGATGTAGCTGCATTAGAAGGAGTGCTGATCCTTATTGCAGAGTGGTGTGTGTGTGTGTGGTGTGTGTGTGTGTGTAAGTAATAGATATATAAATTAAATTTATATGTCAATACACTTAGGAGGCTGTTGTATGGGGAGGGCCTCTTGCCACACTAAAGAGACCCTGCAGTTCTGCTCTTCCCCTGGACAGCTGACTCCTAGAGCTAATCGTGCTTGGAAGGTCTGCAGCTCAGTTCCCAGTAGATTCATATTTTGGCCCTCTGGGCCTCCACTGGCACACTTTAACTCTGAGGCTGACTTGGGCTAAGAGTCATTAGCTTTGATGCTCCCATGCTGGCTGGATGATGATCCTATACATCAGCAGGGAATGCTCCAGTGAGTCCTTTCTTTTTCATTAGGCAGCAATTGAACGCAAGGTTTTAAAGATGTCATTTTCAAGAGTTTGGCAGCTGTTTTCAGCCTGAATTCCAGATGCTTTTTTGCAAAATAAGCCAAGTGGCCGTTTGGAGAAGGGGGGAAATGGGAGGAGTATGTATAAAAATAGGATTAACAGATCTGGGCTGCAAGAATCCGGAAGACCAAACCGTGGCAACAATGAGTACAGAGACCCTTGATAGCCCAATTTTTTTAAAAAGTAGATGGAGCTTAAAATACATTCCAATGGCACAAAACTAGAAATTGATCTTAGAGGGTTATAAAGACATCAAAGCAACCCACTATGACACCAGTAATATTTTACATCGAATATGGTACCTACCCTAGAAGATAAATTCTTGCGACATCCAGCTACAAAAGAAAAGGTCAGAGACTTTTCATTCTACAGTGTGATATATAAGTGGATGTGGGTGGAAACGAGGAAGTGAGATGTATGGCCATTCATCCAAAATTTCTTTAATCCTTTACTTTCCATTTCATAAACTACAAAATAAGACTGATTATTTACACCTTGAGGGTCAAACAAGACATGTATACACATAAGGGTTGTAATCACGACAGCAGTTAGTAGGTACAAATGTTCCTCCATAAACGGTAGACCATTAACCTTGGTAGCTCTGAGTAGAAAAGATAATGAGATGCTCAAGGACACTTGTCTCATCTAGGCCTCACCAGAGTATTGGCCTTCACATCCCACAATCTCTAGACAGCTTAGTCTGGGTGTTGCAGATCTGTGGATCTGCAACAGGAGGGACCATAGGTTATCTGTTATCTGTTATCTGTTAGTTTTATTTCTATGCCGCCCAACTCCCGGAGGACTCTGGGCGGCTTACAACAATAAAAACATTATAAAAATATAAAAACTATTAACAAGAAACATATTAAAAACATTCAACAACAACTAAAAACCCATACACACCGTTTCGTGGCCGGATCTCGCCAAATTACAGAGGTGAGATCAACAGCCCCAAGCCTGCCGGAACAGCCAGGTCTTCACGGCTTTCCGGAAGTCCAGCAGGGTGGGGGTGGTCCGGATCTCAGGAGGTAACTGGTTCCAGAGGGCCGGGGCAGCCACAGAGAAGGCCCTCCCCTGCGGGCCCGCCAGCCGGCACTGTTTAGCTGATGGGACCTGGAGGAGCCCAACCCTGTGGGATCTTACCGGTCGCTGGGAGCTATGCGGTCGAAGGCGGTCTCGAAGATATCGCGGTCTCGAAGGCGGTCTCGAAGGTTGGGGAAAGCTGGTCAGAATACCTTACAAGTAACTCTCAACTTACGACCACAATTGACCCCAAAATTTCTGCTGCTAAGCAAAACATGGGTTAAGTGAGTCTTGCCCCCCTTTGTACGACCTTTCTTGCCACAGTTGTTAAGCGAATCACTGCAGTTGTTAAGGAATCTGGCTTCCCCATTGACTTTGCTTGTCAGAAGGTTGCAAAAGGGGATCACATGAACCCGGGACACTGTGACCATGATAAATACGAGTCAGTTGCCAAGCGTCTGAATTGTGACCATGGGGACGCTGCAACGGTCGTAAGTGTGAAAAACGGTCACAAGTCACTTTTTTCAATGCCGTTGTAACTTTGAATGGTCTCTAAATGAACTGTTGTAAGGCGAGGATTACCTGTATAAGCAGAGGGGATGCTATAGTCAAGAATGTATTGGAATGTTGCCCCATGAGAAAAATTATTTCATTGTATTATTTCCTCCAAAAGACATGGGGTGTGGCTGTCACATGATGTCATCACTACAAATGGAATGAGATTTTTGGCTTTTGTGAGGTTGAAAAGGCTTTCTTGTTTTTTAAAAAAATGAAATAGGTATGTTAAGCCTATTGAAAACGTATCATATTTATTTTGCTAATGACTATGATGTTTAATCTCAGTGAAATATTTTAGGACTGAGAATAATACTTTACTATGGAAATACACTCTATTTTGAAAACGTCTCATAATGCAAGATTGTCTGTAGTTACTCATCAGTCAGGGCCACTCAATATTATCAGATTCTCTGCTCTATATTGTTTCTCTGTGGGTGAGCAATATACTTAACTCAATTACTGAATCAGTCCATTAATTCAATTTCTGAACTAACCTATTTTTAATTTGTTGAATATTTAACTAACTAAAAGGACTGTGATTTCACAACACTACACACACACACCCCAAATTAACCAACGTTAAAATTAATCAAGATCGCCATGCTGTGTGAAGGCAACATGGTTAGGCATGTGATGTAAATCCAGGCATGGTATTTAAGAAAAACTGTAAGAAGTAAAGTTTAAATTCAGTGTCACACTGTATGTAATATTTGCTGAAAAAGAAATTCTTCAATACTACGTATGAGCAGGAGGGTAGAGTTAAGTATCAAAATCTGATATGTAAGACTTCCAAAACATGATCATCCTGGACCAATAAGGAATACCCCTTCAATCAAAGCACAACAGATCCTAATAGTATAAGCAGAGGTTTAGTTGCTGTTTGTAGCTAGATCATCTAGTGAGGCAAAAAAACCTAGGAGAAGATTCAGAACTTCAACCTCCTAATAATTCAGCCTCTTGCAGCCTGCCTGCCATATTTATCCATTGTGCCACTAAATTTACCTCTTTCAGGGACGGAATTCATTTTTTAACCAGCTACACTGGAAATCTGCAAATATGTACCTATTCTACATTTTCTTGGCATCGGTCTAACATCAAATATTTATTTTCTTCTGGAAAGGGCTGCAGATCCAAGTTTACAATGCCAGGATGCTCTATATCAGCGTTTCTCAGCATCTTTCAGATGTGTGGTCTTCAGCTCCCAGAATTCCCCACCAATTGAGTTAAGTTGTTTTACATTAAGAACCAGGAGCCTGTGCTAGCCCTTCTTAGCACTCCCCCCCCCTGCTACTCTAATGAGTAGCCCACATTTCAGGGGACCCATTTTCCCCCCTGAACTGAACCATTCCCTGGGTTGCCTAGGCCATAGAGAAATACGCTGTGCTCTTTTCCAAATACAGTTGTTATCTTAGACTTACAGATTATTATCTTGCTTGCATTCTGTAGAACAATCTACTTGCACTTTAAACTCAGATCTTCTCCCTGAAAGTCCCCTGGAATCACTATTTTTGCATTTGATTTGGAGCCTTGGGGACCTGAGTGTTATACTATATTGCCTGTAAATTGTTATAATACAGCATATAATTCTGCCTTCCATCCATTTTCTATCTATGTATCATCTGTCTGTCTGTCTGTCTGTCTGTCTGTCTGTCTGTCTGTCTGTCTGTCTGTCTGTCTGTCTGTCTCTATCTATCTATCTATCTATCTATCTATCTATCTATCTATCTATCTATCTATCTATCTATCTATCTATTGTATCTATCAATCTATCTCATCACATTTAAGTGATTAAATGGAACTTTCCATAGTAATGGATATCAAAAGCCTAGAGCAGTGGGGCTGAGTTTTTCAGTTAATACTCTACACCCGTGATGGCGAACCTATGGCACACGTGCCCAAAGTGGCACGTGAAGCCATGTCACCCGGCACACGTGGCCTTGCCTGTTTGTCTTCCGGGTTTCTGGCGTGCATGCACATGCGATGATCAGCTGTCCTTTGTGCGCGTGGCAGTGCCAAAAACCAGCCTGCGCATGTGTGCCGGCCAGCTGATCATCGGGCGTGCATGTGCGCTAGAACCCAGAAGTTCAGCTTTTACGGAGCACGGCCTCAATGAGCACGCATGCACGCGCGTGACATTTCCGCGCGACCTTTTCAGCAGTCGGTGCCGAAAAGTTTCGCCATCACTGCTCTACACTCTTAGGGAGCTTCCCTTTCTTGCTTTCTTTCCCCACAGATCACCTCTCTCTCCCCGTTTGGAATTTCCCCCAAATTGTTCTGGGTCCAAAAGAAAATGTCATTTTTAGACTCCTCATTTTCAATGCTGTCCTGTGGAGAGGAGATAATTCCCTGGACCACAGTGATCAATTTATACAGCATTTTGTCAACAAAGTCAGTCACTTGTGACTGGGATGTTAGCTCATCCTGCTGTCTGGGATTTCTTTTTCCTCTAAGGAAATGGGTAGGGTGCTCTATTGGATGCCCTTTGGCACATGCCCTTTGGACCTCTCCTGGTTTGCTCAGGAAGTGGATAAAGTGATGACCCCCTTGGATTTGGGAAACTCTCAGTTCCTCATTGCTGAGGGTGGAGTTCCAGACACCTTGTAAGAGACTGTGGTCCGCCCCCCCACCTTCTTGAAAAAGCCATCCCTTGATCCAAGTTTGAAATGAAGATTATGTTAGAGCATAGATATTAGGAAGCAAGTTCACCTAGACTCCTAGAGGATCCTTTTGGATCCATGGCTCCTGCTGAAACAGCAAATAGAAGGTGTGCCGGGGGGGGGCTATTCCTAGTTTCAGCTGGTGTGTCAGTTACAACCTTACCTGAAGCAAGTGGATCTAGATACAGTAACTCTTATCCGTACCCAGTTGGACTATGTAATCATGCAAGAGCCGAGGTGGCGCAGTGGTTAGAGTGCAGCACTGCAGGCTACTTCAGCTGACTGCTAGCTGCAGTTCACCGGTTCAAATCTCACCGGCTCAAGGTTGACTCAGCCTTCCATCCTTCCGAGGTGGGTAAAATGAGGACCCAGATTGTTGGGGGCAATATGCTAACTCTGTAAACCGCTTAGAGAGGGCTGTAAAGCACTATGAAGCGGTATATAAGTCTAACTGCTATTGCTATTCTACTTGAGCCTTCCCTCAAAAACTACTCAGAAATGACAGTTGGTTCAAAATGCAGCAGCCTCTGGTACTAGAGCATAATACTAGTTTTGTGAACCCTGTATTGCTTGTTGATTGGTTTGGATGCACAATTTAAGGTGCTTAGCATCTAAAGCCTTCTATTGCTTGAAGTCCCAATATCTGCAGAACAGTTTATTGCAAACAGTACTGGGCCAACTTATTAGATCAAACAAGGAGAAACTGTTATTGATCTGCATTTTTTTAGTGGATCGGTGGGCTGAAATGAGAAGGCATACTATTCTGTGGCAATGCCGATATTATGCAACATCCACCCAGTAAGGATCAAGCTAGCCCCTTCTTTGATAATGTTTTCAAAGCTACGAAAGACATCTGTTTCAAAGGGTTCTTTCCTTATTTTATCATGCTATCTCCAACTGCTATTTTTTTCCCTTGTTTTCATTCTTATGTTTGGTTGGTGCTTTTTTAAATCAAAGTTTGTACTTAATAAACCATTGGCTATTTCTATAGTTTTCTCAAAGGTTTATTGTGGATACTTTAATTGTTTTTTATATTCTATGTAATTTGCTGAGAGGGTGTGTTTTTTTTGGGGGGGGGGTTATTGCAGCAGGATAGACTTCTGTAAAATAAATAGATACATAAACTTCATTACCAAATTGTAGGAGTCCCTCATAACAATTCACTGTCCATTACTGCTTGAGCTTTGAGTAACTTTGAGTAACATCAGTCTTGGATTATACCAAAATGAATGGATCAGAAATTAACCTGAGCATATTATGACTGCCTAAGTATGTGCAACCAGCTATGAAATGAAGTTACCTCATCTCCTAACTTTGATAGGTGTACTACAGCATAATCCCATGTTTCCTGCATTTCTGAGTTTAGTGTAATCTTCAGTGATACAGATGAAACAATTGCTTATGCTGATAATACAAAAACAAAAATAGAATGACTTATTCAGAGGACAACAGGACAAACAGCTTCTGTTAAAAGGAAAGAAGGTGACTATAAAGTCATATGGGGGGGATGTGTACATTTAAACAACTAAGGATTTTCAAATAACTGGATCATGGGAATGCATATCTTAGATGCACAGCCCAATATTGATCCATTAATTGCTACCAAGACCTTAGCTGACAGATGTTTCAATTAACTATACTGAACCTACAATAGTAGCTTTGCCAAGTGGTTTTCCAAGGTCAGAAATATGAGCTTCTGTATGTCAAAGCTAACTAAAGGCATCACTCTTTTTCCATCTTCTACTTGCCCATTGACTGCATTCCAATGATCTATCAAGTCAGTTATGGTATCAAGAAAACAAATACAAATCAGTATTTGGTTGGGGCAAATGTCTTCTGGGAAATAGTAATCTCTGCTTCCCCATTTTAATACCCAGATATTACTAGTACAGGAAGTTGTTTGACGATGGTCATGATAATAGATGTGCTACAGCATTCCATGAATAAGAATCAAACTATAGGTTATAAGCTATAGTTGGTATAACAAGCAATGTGATAATTAGAAGGCTCTGGGGTATTTAGATAAAACCCGCTTTCTATGTTTTAGAGCCATACTGGCTGAGGAATGGTACATTCATAAACCAAGACTTTCTCCAAATGCCTAGGACAAAAGAGCATCCTATGCTCACAAATGCTGTGTATAAATGCAAATCTTGCTTTTCCTCACGGTGTGCACAAGTCAAGCTCTTCCACGGCTAGTTTGAATGAAGTCTTAATCATTTTTTACATAGCAATACACAGAGCACTCTGTCGACCTGATCTCTTTCAGAAGCAGTAGGGCTGCAACTAATTCCCAACTGGGGAAAAAAAAAATCTGTGAGTTCTACTTCCAATTTGTCTGGAAAGCATCAACTTAGAAAATTAAGATAAAAAGTTGGTTACTGTTACATCAGGATCACGTTCATTTGATTCTAGCCAAAATTATATATTACCTGTAGCATTTAGGATTTTTTTATTTTTATTTTTTGCATTTTCCTGTTTCTTTTCAAGCCTTTTAGCCAAGTAACTATTTTGTTTTTCTTTGTTGTTAATACTCTTTATTGTTAATACAAGCCATCTACAACACGGTCCCTTCTAGAGTGTGGGACTATGTCTTATATCATCCTGAAAGTGAATTTGCATGGTGTAATGACTTGAACCTCTGACCAGGGGCAGAGCAAACCAGGTTTAAATTCTGATTTATTTACTTTTGAGGATTCAAGTGGAACAATCACAATCTCTCAATTAATGCATCTCATAAGTGTGTGGGAATAACTTGGAGGAAGAAGAGAACTATATACTTGTCCTTCATTATCTTGGAGGAAATATGAGTTTCATATATAATGAATTTCTCTATTTCTCCAAGAATAGTGATCTAAGTAGTACTATTCTTAAAAGCCCTCTCTATTCCCTTATCTCCGCACATCTTCCTCTATTTTTTAAAATAAAGAGAAGTTTTATTTTTATATAATTTTAGGGGAAGGGGAGGTGGAGAAATCCATAATGAATCTGAGCATGTGTTGACTTACATGCCAGGAAGGTGAAGAACGATTATTTTGCTTGATGCTGTTTGTGGATTTGATGGTGCTGACAACCTGTGATACAGGATGGTTGCGAAGTTTTTATCTGCATGTTAATATACTGGTCTGTCAGTGAAATCTGTCTTTGTGGTCGTGACAGCTACATGCCTCTTCACTTGAAATTATGAGGAAATAATATACTAAAGATCTAAAATTCCTGGGCACAGTCCAACCAACGATAAGTGTTTTAAAACTTAATTTTAAATTATTGGTTAAATGGGTTTATCTGCATCACCACAGTGGTCTTCCAACAAAATGGAAGGGCTTCAATTGCAGATCAAAAATGTTACAGTATGTGAAAGTGAGAATTATCAACCTCCTAAGGAGTTTGATCCCATGCCTCTATTTTTGCACGAACTGTGATGTGTCTCAAAGTAAAGGAACCTAGGGCACAGGCTTATAGGTCGTGTCCTCTGAGAAAAGATAAATCGTGCTGAAGAATGGAATTGTCTTTTAACTTCATTTTACTTTGTGCCAGCTATTTTACCTTGCCTGATTATCATGTAGTGTATCTGAAATATGTGTAATAGATAACGTGTCTACTCATTATGGGTGCTAATTGAAAGGAGACAAGGCCAGAGTAATTAATCATGCCGAAGTGTGATGAGCAGCCTCTTCTGGGATTGCATATTTTGGGTTCATATGAGTGGTCAATCATTAAATTTATTTATTGTGATGCAAGCAGTTGCACACAATTTACAAATTACTCTTGTAGCTGCCCCGGTTAAATCAGGAGAATTGGAAACGCATCCCAGGATGGATCTTGCTTGATGCGCAGACAGTGTCCTTGACTCTGCTGGGCTTCCCCACCCCCACCCCAGGGGTATCTGAACCGTGTCTCTGCTGGTGGCCAACTCGCCACTTTCTAGTGTTTCTGTTGTTGCAATATCTTTGTCGGGGGGGGGGGTGGGGTGACAGTAACCCTCTTTCAGGTCTTATGCAGAGAGGAGCAAGCTTAAATATTGAAATCTGTTTCACTCAACGCTATCACATTTATAGATGTAAGCACAGCATTTCAAGTATCTGTTTTCAATATAAATTCAGAAAATTTGGAAAATTCTTCTCGAAGCAAGATCTTTCTCCCTCTTGGCATCTACCTTAGTGGGCACTCCGATGGAGTTAGGAAGAAGGAAATGAAATGTTACATATATATATATTTTTTAAAACCAGATATAGAAATGAACTGCAGTCACTATGGTTGCATTTTTTTTTAACCAAATGTGTTGAAATTTTATTTGGTAAATTTATTTCGCATAAGGTTCCTCTCCCTCCCACCCCCTTATGATATTCAAATGTTCTGAGAATTTAATTCTTAATTATACTGGGAGATTCTACCCCTGCCTCCATTCTAGAAAAACGCTCTCGGCCACTTATCTAATGCCTGAAAAGAATTGAGCAATTTGTAACCGTTGATGTTAACATTTTAACACTATGGAAAGACGACAAATGTCCCTTTCCGCTGATTGAAAAGGGAAGGTTTTGCCTCCTTGTCAATTTCCTTAAACGCATCAGCTCAATTCCAGCCAAACAAAACCGAAGTGGAAGCTCAACATTGTTAAAAGTAGCCAGAATATTGCCCAGAGAAAAATCTCATTTTCCAAGCTTCCATCTGAGTCCTGATTTTCGATTGCGGGGAAAAAAAGAAAAGCTGTGTTTCAGGAGCCGGGTTTCTGTTCGCCAGCAATGTCTTTTCTTGGTTCTTGCTGTTCCCTGCGCCCAGCCCATCACTTCAGCCCTGCCACATTCATTCATCGCCAGTTGAGGTTCTCTGCAGATTTAATCGCAGCGTTATTTGTGGTTGATCATATCCATCTACCTGGTACTTGCCTCCGTTTCCCTGCTGAGTTAAGCCCGGACAGGAGTAGAACAGTTACACACAAAGAATTGGGTTAGAAATAAATGTAATGGCAAAGAAAGGCTGCGATATAACCCTTCAAACGGCAGGGAATCCTACATAGCGAAAAGAAGCGTGTAAGCCAGGCTTACTCCTGTTTCGGAAACGCGCATTTACCGCGAACCCTAAAAAGGAAGCCCGGCCAGGGAAAGAGCCTCGGGATCCGAACGAAAGGCGGTCCCTGCAGTTGAACTAAGAATGAAAAAGCTGGGAAGTGGCCTGCCTCTTTAAAAGCTCTCTTTTCTCAGTGATGGCCGAGGTAGTTAATTGCAAGCAGAAATGAATCTCTCCTTCCGTTTCTGATCCGCTTATTACCTACACACACACACACACACACACACACTTCAGCGCGCACACAAGCGTGAACGCCGTCACCTGATCGGCTGCGAGTTTGAGAGAGAGAGGGAGAGAGAGGGAGAGAGAGAGAGAGAGAGGGAGAAAGGGAGAGAGAGAAGAAGGAGAGGGCAGAAGAGAGGTGGGGGGGGAGGGGAGGGCATGGAATGGAATGGAATTGTTCTCTTGTTCTCTTCCCCATCCCCAAATGCTCTTCTAGGAGAGAGAGAGGAGAGAGAGAGAGAGAGAGAGAGAGAGAGAGGAACGAATTTTGCAGCGCGCTTGCTTTCAACTTTCGATCAAGAAGCGAGTGCTCTCTCCGTCTCGTCTCAACTTTTTCTTTTCCCGCGGAACCGGAGGCAAGGCCTTTTTTTTTTTTGCCCCGGAGTTGGCAGTGGGTCAGAAGCTAGCAAAAAAAAAGAGAGTTTTGGGGTTCGTGGGAACTGAAGAAGCAAAACAAAATGCAAATTTTACCTCAAGTCTTTAGGTTCATAAACCACCCCGGTTTCTTGAAACAGACCGGGATAGGCTCAACTTATTTTCTCCACCACAGCCTTAAAACAATGGATCGAGTGAGTCTCTTTACCGAAGAGGGGGGTGTGAGGGAGAGAGAGAGGGGAGGGAGGGAGGAGGGAGGTTGGGCCAAGCTCTTAAACAAGAGTTTTAGTCAGGCTTCCTAATTCAACCTGGTTTGAGAAAGGGAAAAGGGGTCGAAGCGAAGACTACCTGGTCGGTAGGAGGCGGAGAACAGGCCCATCACCCCAGCGCAAAGCTGCTTCTCCGCGCTCAGGGCCTAGGAGAGACCCGAAACGCTCAGACTTCGTGCTCGCTGAGAGGGAAGGAAAAATCCCTTTCGCTGAGCCTGGCAGAGAGCGCTAAGCGCTTCTTGCGAGTGGTCCTCCTTGGGGGGAAGGGGGGAAAGAATCGTACACCGTTGGAAAGGAAAGCGTGTTTATTTTCGTTGCCTCGAGCGTCAAAATGCAGGTGATGAACCTTTCAGGGCAGAAAAATGCCCTCTTTTGAAGACATCCTTAAAAACTAGAGATGGGGGTGGCTGGATGAGCTGGGCTCGTGAAGAAAGAGGTGCTTAAGAGGCGTCCTCCTGCGTTGAGCGGAAAGGGCTTGGGTTCCCTTGGCTGGGCAGCTCAGAAAGAGAGAAAATCCAGGGGAGAGATTTTGGATGGAGAGGCGACGGTGCAACTCCCCTGGAAAGGGATCCAGTGTCTCTCCAGATGCCTCGCCTATGGTGCGAAAAGACTAAAAGAAGAGGGACCCGACGGGACGGGACGGGACGCTGTTGCTGGCAGAGCCTCCCAGCCCAAAGGCAAAAAGCAGACACGGCTTGCGGGGGGGGGGGTCTTCTCGGCTCGGCGGCATCCCCGAGACGCTCCAAGATCTCTTTGGGGTCCATTTTCCCCGCCCAGATTTTTTGAAAGGAGGCGCAGCGGGATTGGCTGTGGGGGCGGGGCTTCCCTGCGGAAAGTGACGTCACGCCCTCTCCCTGCAGTGTGAATGAATCAAAGCTGCGTTCTCTGGACCAGCACTCGGCTAGCAGGCGACTGCTGCAGCATCACTTTCCAACCAGGATACAGTCAAGCTGGAATAGCAGGAGACTCCAAGGGGATCTGAAACCAATTGGGGCCAACCTTCTGCAAATCGAGAAGGATCGGTCCCGAATATACTTCATTTTTTTTTTATTCTGAGTTTTTTTCCATTTATTATTATTTTTTTAAATAACAATCCCCTTGGGTGTTTCCCCCCCCCCCTTCACCCAGCGTTTTCGTCTTCTCTGTATATTGAAATAAAACGATGCAAAGCTCAGCACTCGCCACGGAAGGTTCTGTCAAGGGGCTTCCAGAAATTCTTGGTGTGCCAATGCAACGTAAGGAATCTTCTTTTTTTCTCCCTTCTCTCTCTCTCTCTCTCTCTCTCTCTCTCTTCCACGTTAATTTAATAATCAAGAAATGTGGCAGTTTGGAGAGCTTGAATGGTGCAGGGAGGATAGCTATTCAAACCAGCTGCGTTGTCCACGTTAGGAACAGGGGTAGTAGAAGATTCTGCCTGGCGACATATGTACATTAGCGTGTGTCTCTTAGGGGGCCTTGTGCGAGCGATCTTCCAAGGCTGTGACCAGGAGGAGGACAGGTTGTTTTCGCAGGGTTGTCTTTTTGCCTTATGGATCAATAAATCCTAGCGCTGAAAACAACATGCCAGATGGCGAGTGGTAGCAGCTCGCAGCTTACTATACTCACACAGGAGTGAGTCCCGCTGAGTTTCATGGGTCTCTCCCCCAGATAGGCGGGTGGGGTGGGCAGGAGGTTAATGGGCAGGATGTTGGGCAGACGCGAGAATGGAGTAGGGAGGGCTGAACAGCGGCTTGCCAGAAGTTTGCCTCTGTCTTCTCGCTTGTGAGCCCATCGTTCCCCTTTTCCATTGCCCTTCAGTTCATTTGCAGTCTTGTTTTGAGTCCCTTTGCTGGGCCGGATGTTGCTTGCGTTTGGGGCATCTCCGGGTGGTGGTGGTGGTGGTGGTGGTGGGGTTAGCTTCCTTCAGCGGAGAGGAGAATGAGAAGCAGCCGGGCCTGCATTTGCTGCAGACCCGAGAAAATGAGGGGCGTCTATGCTGGGTCGTGAGAAGGCGTCTCTTTCACCCTGCAAAGAGGGGACGGGTTAATTGCTGAAATCTCCCCTTGGAGATTCCGCGGATCCCATGAGGTGCGTCAAGGAAGAGGGAAGTGGATTGCAAACCGGTGGCAGAAGCGGGAGCAACCACGCATGCAAGGAATAAGGGGAAAGGGCAGGGGTCTCTCGGGAATATTTCATACGTACACCTCTCTCCTCTGATGAGCGTACTTTTTCCAACCTGAGCTCTGCTATGAATTGGGCCTTCGTGAGCAACAAGCTTCTGTTGGCCTCGGTTCCCCTTCCTTGTGTCCCGCCGGATCTGAAGCAGTGTTGAGTCAGAAGCAAGTCCCTCTGATTTTAAACGGGGCGGACCTTTGGGAAGAACCCCGCTCGGGCAGGGCTCGCCTTACCAGAGGTGCCTTCTTGGAGGTGCGTCAACCTCGCTTCCAAGTCAGAGAGGTTGCTTCCTGGGGGGAAAAAGGAACTCGGTCGGGAAACTTCCTCCTGGAGGAAAAAGCCACTCTTTGGCCTCTGTAAAAATTAGGGGCTTTGAGAGGAGCGATTAAGCAAGCCAGGAATGCATAGGTGGTGCGGATGGGAGCTTTCCGTTTTCTAGGCAGAAGGTGAGGCGAAGGGCTCGGTCCCAGGCTGGAACAGGGTCTCCTCCTCCTTAAAGACTCTGGAGAAGGGGGGATTTCCACCGCGGGCTGCCAGCCTCCGCTAGTTTGTCTCAACGCCATCGCAGAACGTCGGACGGAGGGCCTGGCGGCTGCGCTTTGGCCGGAAGGAGGGAGCGCGGTAGGGAATCTGAGTCTTCCCAGACAGGCCCCGGTGGAGCCAAAGCGAAGGGCCTTCAGGTTCACGTCAGGTCAAGGGAAGCCTAGGAGGGGGAAAGTTAGGCGGAGCATATGCGGCAGGTAAAATTATCCTCGCGAGGTAGCTCGGCATCGCACCCTTCCTCCCTTTCTGCATGGCTTCGAGGGGAGCCAACCCTCCCCTCAGCCTGAAGGTCAAAGGGGCCGAGAGTCTCCTGGGTAGCAACAGCGGCGCTGGGGCTTGGCCAGGACGGATCAACTGCTCCCCACCACCACCACCCCTTGTGCTGCTTGGGGCTCAGCGTGGCGCTCTGAGCGCGCAAGGTGGCCGGAGCAGCGCTGCGGTCCCGCAAAAGTTGGCCAGGTCCTGCCCAGCAGCGGTGCGAACGGGGTCGTTGCTTATCGAGCTGCCCTGCCGCAGAGTCCTGTTTCCGACACTCTGTCCTCGGCTGGCCGTGGTTGATTTCCCGGCCTCTTCGGGTTCTTCTCTCGTCCACCGCTTCGGACGGCCTTCGTTGCGCTGGACTGAGCGCTCTCGCCGGGCGGCGCAGGCTCCTTCGCCAGGGCGAGCCGGGTGCTTCCCGTAGGCGTCCTTCTCCCAGAGGAGAGCTCCCCGCGAGAGGGGGCTCCGGTTGGCTTCCAGTCTATAGGAGATGAGGGTCGCCTCCGTCCCCGCCCGTTGTACGGAGGGTCAAAGGGGATTTGGGGACTTGTCTCGAGGAGGAGGCAGGTTCGCTGGCCCCAGGAAGAGGGAGGTTGGTTTGGGGTGGGGATCCCAGCCCCGCCCTTCATAAGCAAGGCAGCCCCGTCCACACCGACCCTGTCCCCGCTGAGCGGCTTTTTGCCACCGCCCCTCCATTTCCTCCCAAGCCTGCTTCACTTAGGGCAATTGTTGCCGATTTCGGAAGTTCCAGTGTGGAAACAGCAGGAGGGCGACCTTCTAGTGGATCAGGCTGCCCGGTAAGGAACCTGGCCGGGTTCTCGGCCTCGTCACCGGCCTCAGCCCCAACCATTGCCCGAAAAGCGCTGGCGGGCAGGTGAATTGCCCTGAGAACCACCTTTCTCAGGTTTGGGCAGCAACACCTTGGCGCCTCACCTAAGCTAGAACCTGACTTGGGTTGAGTTGGTTTCGCACCTCGAGTGAAGTCAGCCATTTTGAACCAAGGCGTTGCGCCATGTCTGAACCCAGTGGTATTGGCTGGTCAAGCAACCAGAGTTGAAACACCATGAATTTTAGGGCGATTGATGCCCTGACTTTTGCCTCCAAAACGCGAGGATCTTACCCCATCCCCCACAAGTCTAGATTTTATATATTTATTTTTATATTTATTTATTTGTCAAGTACGTATTTGGTAATATACATAGGTATTAACATTATTTATATACATAAGATGGGTACAACTAAAAGGGAACGTTTGGACAGGGGCTGTAGGCACGCTGGTGCGCTTATGCACGCCCCTTACTGACCTCTTAGGAATGGGGTGAGGTCAACAGTAGACAGTCTAAGGTTAAAGTTTTGGGGATTTGGGGAGGAAACCACAGAGTCAGGTAGTGAGTTCCAGGCATGAACCACTCTGTTGCTGAAGTCGTGTTTTACTGGATTTTACTGGAAAGAGACTTCCGAGGGTTGATTTCACCGCATTGTCTTGATGCGGCCAACCTCTTAGAAGGCAAAACGGGAAGTTGTGAAACACGCGAACTGTGAAACCCGGGTCTGGCATGATTTGACGTGAGGTAGACCCGAGATTGGCAGGAAGACTTTGTTTGTTGTTAACGTCGAACCGGCTTCGTTTCTTCATATCTTACCTCCTCCTGCTTTAATTTCTTTCCCGGCACCCGGCGTTTATTCCAATCAAGAATCCTTTCTTGATTCTCCTCTTGGTGGAAAACCGTCCTTACCTTCTTCTTTAAAATGCCACTGCAGGACAAGTCCTTTTATTTTCTTGGAAACCGGTTCCCACTAAATTAGGGAGGAGGAACCGACTGAGAGCAGAAAGGCAACTCGGGAACTCGCTGAAAACCACGTGCCCCAAATTTATAGCCTGGGTCACTGCTCGAGTTTGTCTAATGGAGAGTCAATTGGTTCCATTCAATTAGGCCTAGAATATAACTCAGAAAGTCCGTTAAATTCCAATTATCTAACCGCTGATGTGTGTGCATTCTCACTTTTTCACCTGCCTTGCTTTCCATGCCAACAGCCGTTTACTTATCAATCGGCATTTTTCTCTCCTCAGTTAACAGTGGGGTGCGCATCTCTTCCTCTCCATAGATATGCTCATATACATGCACACTCTTTTTGTACCTTTGCACACACAATCCAATGTCAAGTTCAATGCGCCTAAAGCATACTAATGCCGTATCAGCACGAGAGCTGTAGGTAACTGGTGTAATGTACTTCGCATACCTTCCACACCTTCGCAGCTTTCCCTTTTCTTTTCTGACTACAAATGTGAGAACTGACAGCAGGAGTCATCGAAAGACTGACGTTTTACCTCTGTTTTGTTGGTTTGGTGGGATATTTTAGTAGCAGTTTTTCTGCGCTCCCTTTCTCCAGGGTCTGCACCTTCCTAGCTTTTCACACTCTATTTCTCTCCTTTCAAAGCTGCCCTGCCCAAAAAGCCGTCTTGGTTCCCATCAGTTCTGGCCTTTCCCAGTTCTTTCTCATGCAGGAGATGTGGGGCGCTCTGACATGGGGCCTTTCATTGGTGGCTCCTCACTTGGAGGCAGAGTCAGATCCTTTCCTAATTATCCCTTCCTCTCTCCGCCGAAAACGTAATTCTGGAGAGAAAGCCCCGCTTGGGTGCGTCAGGTTTCCAAAGGACGGTGGATTGTGGACTCAGGTCGGCTTTTCCCAATATGGTGCTCCCAGTTTAGGAAAGGTTGGGTTGGCCTTCCTTTGGGAAACAGATGGGTGAGGCGGGGTGGGGTATGGGATGTCTTTGGATTTGTTTTGAGCTCCCGAGTATTGCTGGAATAAGATCCCCAAAACATCTCCTTACTTCGCGGAGAGGGAGTTGAACATGGGAGTCAGTTTCCTTTCACTTTTTCTAATTAACAGGAAGTAATCCTGGTTCCAAAGCCCAAGATTGGTGGTCCCAAATCAAGCCCCTCTCTTTCTGTCTTTCTTCATCGTTTATCTCTTTCTTTCCTTCCCCCCTTCGACGTATCTCCAAGGCAAACGGGCTGATATGAAGCAGAGGAACGAAAGGGCCTTCATGTGGGAGTCCAGCCTTTTCCCCAGGGCAGAGCCCCCTCGGGGCAAAAGGCGCTGCAGTGGAGAGGCAATTCTTCCCTTAGCACAGCTGACCTCTGCTCTAATCCGCTGTAATTGCTGGAAGCCTAACTGGGACCTGGAAAATTTGTGGAAAATCAGCAAATTTTCCTTAACTGTATGTGAGCCAATAACACATCCCTCTCCCCGGGGTGGGGAATAAAATCGATTTTCCGGCTTTCCCTCCCCCGTCGCTTTCCCGGGATTTTCTGACCTGCACATGGCTTAGAAATGGAGCAAAGACTCCGTTTGCCACCCTCCAACCAGGCGCAACAATCAGCCGCGCTCCGTTTATTTTCTATTAGCGAAAAGCGAGGAGGGGCTAAGAGCTGGAACAAGCCGTGGTTAATAAGAAGCCGGCGATGCGTAATTTGCTTGACTTTTCCAGTCACATTGTTCTCCAACCGATTCGATGCAAATGTGCGTTAATTCGAGCAAAATGCCAAGCTTGCCCTCCGTGGAGAGAAAAACAGGGCAAGCAGGTGGGATGACTTCCTTGGGTGATCCCGTGTCTTGCTGTAGATAAACTGCTTGGGGGAGGGAGGGAGGGAAGAAAGTCTGAGAAAATCCACCTTTCACGGTCGTGGGATCAAACAGATTCATCTAAGACTACGATGTCATTTGCTTGCTATAAGCAATATGAGAATCTGAACATTATGTTCTATCCAAGAAACCCAGTTTGAGCGAAGCCTGATTGGGCGAGATATGTAAATGCGTCCATTGGCTTTAATTCTAATTACACACGGGAAGGACACATGTGTACATATTTCGATTGTTCTCTCGGATGGAAAGCTCATTTCTTCTCCACCTTGGTGGGTAGGGCATAAGTAGACTAACCGCTTTGCATTTTCAAGATAGATTCAACCATTCTCTCCTGCAACCCCTCTAGTTCCTCGAAATAGACTTCGGTGTGGAACCCGGATTTCAGCTTAACTATCCCCTTCTTCTCTTTCTTCCGATGTGATAGGAGGGAGAATTTCAACCTTTCGAGACAGATTAGATTCGAAGCAAAGGCTGCCCCTGGTTCATCACAGCTGGGATCTGCCTCGGTCTTTTAGGAATAGCTTTCCGAGTTCCGAAAAGATTCGGATTAACCGAAATAGCTGCCGTGCTCTTCTCTGCTTTCCTGTCCAATCTTGATTCGGTTTTAGCGAGTTTCGGTTGTATGAGTTCCGCAATTTATTTAACCGACAGTTCCTTTAAGTCAGTTAGTTAGGGCAATCAATAGATACAACAAGCAGCTTAGATACCAACCACCAGAAGCAAAAGATTAAACCAAGAGTGAAGGACGTAATAATGGAAAGAAAGGTAGGTAGAGGGGCAGCACTCAGCGTGGCAAATACCTTTTTTTTTTTTTAAATGGTATGCAACATACACTCTAACATGCACTTTTCCAAGTTTTTATTGCGCCACCATGCAAGTGGATCGGGACACTTATGCAGCTGGGATGTGCCTGTAAGTGCAGGTCCCATGTTAAGCGCGGGAAAAATCACACTCGCGGGGAGCTGCAGCCCGTCACATCCTGGAGGCTTTGCGTGCTCGGCTGCTTGGCGGTTTTAGGAAAAATCGGATCTTATCGGCAGGGAGGGGCTTCTTTGGGGTTGCTTGCAATCGTTTCCTCCTTGTAGTGTCTACAATGCTTTGTGTAAAATCGCAATTCCAGTTAGAGTCTGAGAGAACAGCCTGAAATAGCATTTCTAACCTTAAGCGAAATACTGATCTGGCACGTTTGCTGCAATGTACCTTTCCTCCCTCAAATTAGTGTATTTTAATTTCATTTGGGAACTTTACCGACCCAGAAAGAATACCGGAAGGAGGGGGAAGTTATCTTCAAATTAAAGAAACATGGAAATAAATCGCTGGCACATTTTTAAAGATATGCTAATCTTCATCTTTCTCACCTTTTGTTTGGGAGAAGCTACAGGGGGAAAAAAAGTCGCTCGAATTGAATTATCGAGACCAAAACAAATTAAAAAAAAAATACTCCTTGTATTTTCAAAACTATAGTTTGGAAGCATAAACATTACAATTAAAAACACATTCTTTTTGAAAGTCATATTTGCGTGGGAAGGAGGAATAGATATATGGAATTTAATTATTGCTCGGTGTGTCAAAGAGATCGTGAGCCTCTCCCAAAAACAACGAAACAGCGCTTCGTCTCTCCCTCATCCCCAGGCGGGACGAAAGAATCCCGACCATTTTGGATCTTTGCTTGCGCCCAGACGAGTCCCTGTCCTCTGCAGGTGATGCTGACCCGGACGGGTGTTGGAAGGAAGGGAACGGTCTCGGAGGCTCGCACCCGTAACCAGGGATCGGTCCTTCTTCAAGGGCCTTTACCGCTGGCGAACTTAATTCTCTCTTGCAGACGAAGGGCTCCCGCCAATTCATTTTTGTTGAATTTTGTTTTGGCCCCCGGTAGAAAGAGCACGGATGCCGCGCTCCCGCCTTCCCAGCCTAGCCTTCTCTGGGACGGGCGGAACAGCGGCGGCCGAGCTCCAGGAGGCGAGTACACCAATTCACTTCTAGGGGTCGGGATGGCGAAGGTTTCCTCGGGAGGTTCGACCGACGCTCTTCGTCGCTTATAGGGGAGGCTCGAGGGAGCACTAGGAGAGGCAGCCCGGGCAACATCGGGGAAGGAGAGCAACTTCGAAGGGAAAGGCAACCGAGAAGCCGTCCTGTTCCTTCAACGGCAGCCCGGAGCAAACCCTTCGTTTCGCCAGTCAAGAAGCCGCCGAAACCTCCCTGCTGCTTTTCTGCCCCCAGCGCTCCTCTGGAGACTGGCCCAGGCAGGCCTGTTTTTCTAACCTCCGTGGGATTCGTAATGAAACTGGGTTCGCCCAGCTTCTAAGGAAAATCCGGAGGGGAAAGGAGCCGCCGTAGGATGTGGAAACCCTGCTCGCCTTCACTTCTGACAGGCGGGGGCAGACATGGAAGTCCGTAAAATGCAAATGAATTCAAATATATTTGCGCTTCGCGACCGAGAGAGTGAGCGCCGTGGAAAGGGAAGAGGCGGCCTGCCACCCCCTCCGGCTCCGGGGAAACTATTCCGCGTCTCTCGGACGAGAGGCCGGCCTTCCCTTCTACCGAGTCCCGCGAGGCTGAAGGAAGCGTTCAGCTCCGTTAGAGGCCCGGTAGGTGGCCATTTGGACGAGCGATAAGAGCGCGTGGCAGGCGGAGAGGCCTTTTACCTCACGGGGAAGGAGCGCTAACCTCGCTGTGCTGAGGGAGGGGGCGGGGGCTCGAAACGAAGTAATGCTGCCCCCGTTTCGGAAGCGCCCCAGAAATTCGAAGCGAAGAGTGACGAGGCCTTCGGGTGCTTCCCCCCCCCCCTTTGGTCTCCTCCGAGGTGTTTTGGGCCCAGTGCGGCCTAAGAGGACCGAGATCCTTCGCTTTCCTAGATGAGAGAGCAGCACTTGCTTCTCTCCTCTAAGGTTTAATGGGTTTAATGGCCGGGTTCTCCGGCAGGCCTCGAATAAGCGCTTGTCCTGAATTCAGCCATCTTCACCTTTCGTTTGCTTTCCTTTTGATTTGTGGTTGTTTTTTTTTTTAAACAAGCTTGTTTTTTTATCTGAAGTTTTAGTCTCTTATTGGAGAAGAGAACCAGCCAAAACAGACCATGAAACAGATGAGATGATGAAATGATAATAATAATAATTACTGCCTCCCAATTCCCTCTTCTCCTTTTATTGCAACAAAGTTCTGTCCTGAATTCAACAAATACTGCAGAGCCTAAGGGTAGCCAACAAATCAAAAAGAGATTACTCAAGAGTTGGTCTGTAGGGTTGGTTTTTTTTGTTCTCAGAGCAATGACTAGAAGGACAAATCAAGATCAATTTCAATAAATCTTGCCCTCTGGTGACACTAGAGGCATCACACCCAAAGTGGTTTGAAAAGCATGCAGCTTCTGTCCTAGAGAAGTCATGCTCAGCTCTAATGAAAGAGATCACTCACTGATTGTATGTCAAAAATTTGTGATAAGTAGTTATAAGTTGATCTATGGTATCAGAATCTTAACAAAGAACACACATCTTACTCCATATATAAGTTTCTAAATACTTTCTGAATATTGGACAATTAATTTGCTTCATTTCTATTTTATATATCTTTAAGAATAAGTTTTAATTAATTTGGGTCTATGGAGGATTAGTTTTTGCAAATAATACATTTAGGATTTTTCCATGAACTTCGTGGCAGATCTCTAATTGCTGTTGCAATTGTACCAACAGGTCCTTAAGCTTAGCTTAGTGTGTTTTGGATCGGAGGCATGATTCAGTGGTGCAGATTGTAGATCAATTTAAGATTAATCTTCATGCATTTATTCTCTTCATTCAGCAAAGTGGTATCTTGGAAAAAAGAACTGTGTTGTGTTGGAACAAATATGATTTTATTGTAGGAAAGGAACTTTTAAAAACAAAATGAGCAGATGAAACCATTTATATCTCAGTTATCTAATTTAGGACAATAATATAAAAAAAAAATCAGAAGAAAGAACGCTGAAGAGACCAGTACTTAACTCCCTTGTAACTAGGTATTTTTGATAAAGTCAGTGTAAATTTAACCATATCAAATGGATCCTGTGGTCCTTCTTGTAGTACTTTTGTCCTTTAAATGAATTAACATTTGTTTGAGTTTCAGAGCCTGTGTAGAAAATTCTCACAGTCTTTTCTCTCCAACCCCCTCTAATTAACCTGAGGCTTAGTCTGTTGGGAGGGTTCCTAGGTGGACCATAATTGAAGCCCATAAAAGCTGATCCATCATGCTGTGATGGTTTTCCTGAACCTATCCTTCAAATCAAATGATGGAGACTGGCATAAATGTTTTCCTGAGCTTGTTTATAAAGTCTAGTGAATGTTGTCTGGTAGATCAGTTCTGCTTTTCTCCACAATCCTGGCTAGAAAGTTAAAAAAAAAGAAGGGAAAAAAACTAGAAACAGAA
>QLTV01004293.1:221068-231877 GCA_003457575.1 Thermophis baileyi | reverse complement strand
CGCTGGAGTTGACATAGGGGAATGCCTCGCGTGCCCTCTGATATGGCTCCGCGTGCCACCTGGGGCACGCGTGCCATAGGTTCGCCATCACTGTGTTAGGCTTTCTGTTTTACTCTGACTTGAAACTTACATCTTAAAATAAGGGATAGACTGAGCAGTTGGAGTGAGAAAGATGATCTTCTGATGAAAGAACAAGGAAAAGAAAGATAAAAACTGGGGAAAGCATATTTGAAGAACCAATAGAATAAAATAAGTGCTTTTTTTCAAGAAGGTGTTTATATTTCACTTATTTGATTTATTCTGGCATTAAATATTCTGTTATATAATACTTCATATAATTTTATTTTACATTATAAAAAGGCAAAATAAAAGAATATATGTGTAAAAATTAAGGTAAATATAACTTTTGGATTTCTTAGTGAAAATCTATCAATCTCAGATAATGTAAAACCCGTAATATTTTGGAACATAGTTGACTTAGTCCTCTCTTAACCACCTGCCCAGAAGGAAATTCTTCAATGATAGGAGACAGTCTGATCAGTATTAGTACATCAAAGAGATGTAGACACTATGAGATGTTGCACCTTGCTTGATGTGTCCAAATTGTTTCAGGCATGTTGTTTTAATTACTGTGTTTCAATACAAATTGATAGATTTTATTATTTAATTTATTACTATTATTTATTGTTTGTACATACTTCAAGTAACATGCTGTTGGTAGAGATTACAGCATGAATATTGCCATCCCCATCTCCATAATGGTAAGGACCATACAGAAATGTACAAGAGTCATGTTCTAATGTCTATAAAAGTTTTAACATTCAAAGTACTATATGAATGCTAAATTGCTATAAATAAATAAATTTAAATCTTAGGGTAAATAAATTAATCTACTAATTAAATCGGGTAGCCCTAATTTTCCTGCGTTCCATACTGCTCTAATTTCTAACTTGCAAAGTATGAATGATGTCATTAAAATACTCTACTTCCTGTTATGTACACAACAACTTCCTGTCACTGACTAGGACAAGTCATTGCCAACTTTGGCTCCAGCTCAAGGAGAACTATCATTTCCTTCAAGCCGTACTTTTGGGTGATGTTCAAGTTCTGCCCATTTGAGCGACATCACTGTTTCTATGGTAACTAATGCACTTCAAGGAGAAACCATTATTGGATTTTATTTTCTTTTAAAAAGGGGAACTAAAATTGGTGGCATAAACAAAATCTGCAATGTCAGTGATGCTATAAAGTTTTCATTGCCACTTATGGGGAAGAGCTGTATAACTCACTGACATCTTGGGAAGCCTACGCAGTCTCAACTAAGGGAAATAAAACATTTATAGAGCTGAATTCTGCATTAATTATGGCACTGTCACCATATTCCTCATCAAAATACATGAGGAGGCCCCCCAAATAAGGCAATGAGCATAACTTGCAATCTCCTTTTGCCAGGATCTGCAGAACACTAAGAGAAAACTGCACCATCTAATGAGTGCAAATGAATGAGTTCATACCAGTATCTACTTTCCAGGGGTGTGGGGTTTTTTTTAACTTCCCAGCAACTTGACTGACTATATCTTCTTGCCAAATTTAACCATAAGTTTAGTTATGGCCTTTTTACAATATATCTATCTCCTAGTTGGTCCTCAGAATGGCAACTGGTGTTCTCTCCGGAGATTTTTGAACCTGTTTCTAAACTGATGAGTGAACCATTGGTGCCTTCATCAATCACTAGGAGTCTTTTTCATTGTATGGGCAGGATAAACAAAAAGACCAAGAAAAAGGTGGGTGGAAGAAGGTGCAAATCATTGACAAATTAAAGGAAAATCCCCAATTTCCATCTGGAAAGCATATCTACAAATTATAACATGTATATTTTGATTTCTGTTTTTTCCCTGTCTATTTTACTTGGGCTATTATATTTCCCTTCCTCCTCATTTTTTCATTGCCTATTTATTTATATGACCTTGTTACCACATTGTTACAAAGAAATGCTTATATTTCTTTTTAAAATCATTTGTTAATTCAGAAGTTAATTCAGATGAACGTCAGTTCATCAAAAGCCTTGAAAATGATGAATACTGAATGCCTGGGACCCAAAAATAGTTAAAGTGGAGCTTTGGTTGGACATACAACAGACATCCTGAATTGAGGAAACCAGAAAGGAAAGAATCATTATTTCCAAAATTTCAAAAGTTTCTGTGTCACTTTCAAGAGCTTAATTAATATCACTTTTTACTAACATAAACCTGCCCTGGATAAAATGCCACAAGACTCTAAAAGCAAGGTAGAGGTGAGAGGAGTCAAAATCACAATTCACAGGTAGAATTACAAAGGCAGATATGTGCAAAATTGAAATGGTGTTGAAGTGCGTATAGCAGCCCTACCTTTTCTTGCTACAATATTCAGATCTTTTCCATCCTAGAGGGAAAAGTTGACAGAACCAGAGAGGACATGTAAAGGAGAATAAAAATAGTCTTGAAGGAAGAATTTAACAGGCATTAGTTAAACACTAACTTAACTCTGGAGGAGGAGTGAGTGACAAAGAAACTCAAGATTGTGTTCCACCTTGATTTTCTTTGATGTAGGAAGGGGGAGAAAGAATCCAGATCAGGCGTTCAAGATTCTCTTATTACACGTGGCAGCAATAAAGTGATAAAATAGTCTTTGTAGAATTTATTCCTTGACCTGGCCTACCTCTCAGTGCTGACAGAAGAAAAAGTGAGGTGTGGGATGTATTGCTAACTCCCTCCAGTTTGGCACTTAGCTACTAGAGACACAACAGATGTTACAAAAGAAAACCCAGATGCAGTCAACAACCTGGATGAATTTAGAGCAGCAGAACCTTCTGCCAACCTAAGGAAGGATGAGCAGGATTCTAAACCATTAGTAAAATGGCCTTAGTGCGGGGGTGTCAAACTCACGTCATCACGTGATGCAGGGGTGGGTTCTAACTTACTTCGCTACCAGTTCGCTTCCTCCTGCGCGCGCGCATGCGCAGTGCAAAAAATAAAATAAAAAAAAGCCGAAAACAAGGTGGCGACGTATGCGCAGTGCCGGAAACTCGGCTTCTGCACATGCGCAGAAGAAAAAAATAAAATAAAAAATAAATTAAAAAAATTAAAAAAAAAAGATGGCGGCGCCCACGGACCGGCACCGACCGAACTGGATCCATGACATCATGACGTCACCAGTGGGTCGCTACCGGTTCAGGCGAACCGGGAGGAACCCACCTCTGACGTGATGTATCGCAACTTTTCCCCCCTTCGCTAAACCGGGTATGGGTGTGGCTAGTGCGTGATACATCTTGCCCATGGGCCACGAGTTTGACAGCCCTGCCGTAATGTGTTTCAGTACTTTGGTCCATCATACGGTCCATCAGTGCAATAAATATAGGCAAGCAAAGTGCATATGATCTTTGATAGTAAAGGGCTGAAAACAAGAAAAATCCCTGTGAAACATTTTTAGTATGCAAAAGACCAATGTATCTCAGAAGTGTGGTTGACATGATCAAAGAAAAAGATACAATGTTTATCTGTTTAAAATAGGGACCAGCATATAGCAGATGTAACTTGTTTCATTTCTACAATATAAAAGCACATTTTAAAATGTTTAATGGCACTTATTTTATTTCTTTAATGCTGAAAGTCAAATTAGATGAAGAACATGAAACCAATATACAGTAATATATTAAATATCTTGATGCTATCAAAATAACTATTAATACAGCATGAGCTAAAATTCCTATGCTCCACGTTTTTTAATAGAAGTTATATCACTGCATTTGGAAGGAAGAGTAATAGTGAATTCATAAGATATTTTTGCACTAAAGACAATTCGGCATGGTCTCATCTCAAAATCTTGTCCCATTTCCTTCCAAAGCAACAGATAGACAGATATATTGGTGGACTCAAAGCTTAATTTAGACATCTCTCCCCACTTCTGTTTCTGATTTTGTCCCCACACAAATTCCATCCAGCCCAGTAAAAATATTGTTTGAGTAGAAAGAAGTGGAAAGAGAGCTAACATAATCTGTTGTCTCTTGGGCAGTGGGGGAGGGAGTGTGTTTGGAGTGGGAGGCTCTTCCCACAAACTCATCTTCTTGGATGTTTCAACTGTGTTTGACTTAGGGTTAAAAGAGTAGGTCCATTAGCTGGTAACCTAATCAAATCTGTGGCCACTGAAAGCAAGTTCAGAACATATAACTCTCTGTATATTGCAAAGAAAAAGGCTAACAGATTTGTTGGAAATAAGAGGCAGGTCTGTGGTTTGTGTTTGTGAAACAGATGTGATCATTTATTAAAAAAAATGGTAGAAGAATCAAGACAGAAATGTGTCTATATTTTATATTGTAAAGAGACAGTTACTTTCTCTGCAATTTGTTTAGCTTTTTTCTTAAAGAAAACATTTTTTTTTGTTATTTAAGTCCACAGCTCCATAGTTGGTATCCTGCTTCTGATATATTTAAGCAACAGCTTTTTTCACACAGTTCATTACCCTGCTGACAGCTTCTTGGATTTGAGTGTTTTTCCTAAATTATAATATATTGTTTTGGTCTTGAGTGATCTCCAAGCATACTTTGAGATCAGGGGTGGGTTCTAATTTACCTTGCTGCCGGTTCGCTTCCTCCCGCACCGCGTGGCCACGCGCGCGTGCATGCGCAGTGCAAAAAAATAAAAAAAAATTGAAAAAAATTCAAAAAGCCAAAAACAAGATGGCGACGCATGTGCAGTGCTGGAAACTCGGCTTCTGCGCATGTGCAGAAGAAAAAAAAATTAAAAAAAGATGGCGGTGCCCACGGACCAGCACCGACCGAACCAGATCCGCGATGTCATCGTGACGTCACCAGCGGGTCACTACCGGTTCGGGCGAACCGGTCCGAACCGGGAGGAACCCATCTCTATTTGAGATATGATATTGCTGATTTTCCCTTTCCTCTTTAACACTCTTCTCATTTTTGAGACATTTCCTCTTAATTATTTAAATTTGCTCATAAATTAAGAGTAGGATTTGGGGAAAGGATACTTATACCATTTATCTCAAATGATGTCACTGAGCAGCTTTCTGTAGTACTAACTATATACAGTACTCCCCAACTGTTCAGGACTACATTTCCCACCATTCCTAGCTAGCTCATCAAAGGGCATGGCAGGTCCTAATTTGGAGAAGATATTTGGAAGGCATTATCTAATAAATTGTTGTGAACTGAAATCATATTTCATATAGTGCTCACTACTGATACATATGCCACTGCTGAGACTGTTGGTCAGAAGGAATCCATTTCCCAGTGGCAGATTATCACAATCTTTGTTGCTGGAACAATGCAGTGTCATTTCAAAGGTCTTCTGTGGAATGGAGTTGATGTTTTCTCCAACAACGGAATAACAATTGCATATTCCATGCCCTAAGCATCCATGAAAGAGTCCCTACCAACTTATAGCTCCATTCGGGAACCTTTGTTTTGTTACCATCTGACATTCTGAAAGACAGCGAGGCATTTTGAAATTTCAGAAGCAAGGTATACAGGATGTTCTAATATTAACGATGTATAAAGTGCCTGATTAAGACTCTTTTGAAATCCCTAATCATTTCTGAGAATTTTGGCCAGTTTATGGCCAATCTATGTCATATTTAGCATTCTAATGTTTCCTATTTATTTTTCAGTCCAATACTGAACAAAAGTCCATTTTAAAAAAACCAGATATAGGAATTTCAAAAGGAATTGTCACAAACCTCCTAAGTTTTAAGCAAAACCTTCTGTTAAAAATTTAAGACTTGCAACTCCCTGAGCAGGGAATTTTCCACTTCACTTGTACTGAAAACTCTGGAAAGAAACAGCTTTCAAAGGATTCCACAATGCTTCATTACAATTTCAGGGCCAGGAACTGAAGAGGTAATTTGGCTTTGAAAAACAAGATTGATAACATGACTTGGGGCTCAAGAACTTAGCTCTTTACCCAGTGGCACTAGTTTGTAACTGGTCAATTAAACAGCAATACAAATCTAATTCCACTGGGCTGGATAATTGTCTATTCTTAACAAACACAAAAGAAGCTTCTTTACTCTAATAAAGTACTATATTGTAAAGATAAAGTAAACATTTCATATTATAAACATTAAGTGGAAATATTTGTTGCATTAAAGCATTAGATTTTAATCTGATCACAAGGTATAATTTCACTAACTATTACTATTATAGTTAAAATAAATTACATAATTTCTAGATGGAAAGATAGGAGAATAGATCAGCAAGATTTCTCAGGACAGATAATTATACTTAGAAAGTCAAAGCGGGCATATAGAATTTTCACTGAAGCCTTGTTTTATTTTCATGTTTTGCTAGTCATTGGAGGGAAATGGATTTTATAGTTTGGTTGATTTATTTCCTGTCATATGGAACAACCAAGTTTTAAAGAAAGAAAAATCAAGTCTGAATAGTTTTACATGTTATCTCTTTACTGATAGAAATGGTATTGGAGGTATTGGAGGTTCGGACCGGTTCTCCCAAACTGGTAGCAGCCCGCTGGTGACATCACGATGATGTCACCGAACAGGATCGGTCGGTGCCGGTCCGTGGGGGCCGCCATCTTTTTTTTGAATTTTTTTCATTTTTTCCCCCGATTTTTTTTCCGATTTTTTTCCTTCTGAGCATGCGCAGAAGCTGACTTCCGGCACTGTGCATGTGGTTGCCATCTTTTTTTCGGCTTTATTTTTTTTATTTTTTTTTTTCGGATTTTTTGTTACTGTGCATGCACGCACACGCAAGGCATGCGCATGCCCACGCGGCACACCCACGCGGTGCGGGAGGGAGCGAACCGGCAGCAAGGTAAGTTGGAACCCACCCCTGGGTAAGGATACCTCCATAGGAGGATTCTGTGCCAGTTTGAAAGCAGTTCCTGATTTGTTCATACTCATAATATAGACAATATTGGTGAATGAGACAATTTATTTCCAACTCAGCTGATCTGGAACTCAACCCTAACAGTTCTAATTTTATTCTTGCTGAACATTAGCAGAAAATCTTGCTTCACCACACCGCCTAGCTCATGAATTCAAGAGAAGCTTACTCTTTCTCTCTTTTACCTGCTTCTGCCAGCTTTAGTATAAAAGGCAAGTATAACAATACATCCCTAAGCAGTAGCCTGGTCTTCTGGTGAAGCAAAAGGAGAAGGAATTCAAATTCACCTTTGCCGCCTTTGTCTGGGCTAATAAACACCCTAGAGATGGTTTCAGGGATCTGCAATTAGTTAAACAGCCTAGAATCTAGATCAAACTTGGCTATGATCTCTGGCTGCAAAAATGCTGATGTGCTATTCTTTTGGCTTCATAGTTCATAGTAGTTTTTAAACAGAAAGAATGGCTCTTTGAAGCCAAGGAAGTTATCCTTGTAGCAATGGCTCAGATTGAGGTGGGTGGATGGGTGACATTGACCACAAAAACTCACAGCTTGTATTGAAAATGAGGAGGCATGACACACTAGCTACCTGTTTCCTTTAAATTTGGGGTGGAATGGTGGAAATTGATTTTGGTTAGTTCAGTAACTGTTACTGTTAATCCCAACCCTAAGACATGCTCAGACAATAATTATATATCTTCATTTAATAGATATCCTAAATAGCAATCCAAGAATTACATGGATAGTGAATTAATAGGGCATCTTGGGATACTGAATGATCAATTAGAATTTTTAATGCCATTTTGCAAGCTCTTTAAATCTTATAGAGAGATCTCTGTAAAATCTTGTCATTTTTGGAAAAGATGGCAAAAAGCATTCAACGAGGGTGGACAATATATGTTCAATGTTTAATGTTGATTCTGTATATGTTGTGCACATTTTAAATTATTTTTTCTTCTTCTTTTGCCTTGTCTGTAATTTTTGTTTTTATTGTCTTTGTAGTTGTTTGTTTTAAATGTAATATCCTGTTTTTGAAATAAAATGTTTCATGGGAAAAAGTGAAATCTTGATCTTTAAAAAACAAACAATTTATTTATTTATCAAGAAAGAAAGAAAGAAAAATGGCAAAAAGTCAGGATTTTACTTTGCCATAGAATATATTAACTTTCATTGCCACCTGCCCCTGTTTAGAGGCTTTTTCAGATTCCTGACCTATTTTAGTTAATGCAACAGGCATTCTGCTTTAAAACAACCAACTTCTGTATTGGGATTTTGTTTAATCGAGCCGAGGTGGCGCAGTGGTTAGAGGGCAGCACTGCAGGCTACTTCAGCTGACTGCTAGCTGCAGTTCGGCAGTTCAAGTCTCACCGGCTCAAGGTTGACTCAGCCTTCCATCCTTCCGAGGTGGGTAAAATGAGGACCCAGATTGTTGGGGGGCAATATGCTGACTCTGTGAACCGCTTAGAGAGGGCTGTAAAGCACTGTGAAGCGGTATATAAGTCTAAGTGCTATTGCTATTGCTATATTAATACATATATATTATCATCTAAAAGCTGAAGTTTATGTTGTTCCTTTGTCAAACTGTGGCTGGCTTTACATAATGCTGCACTGCTAACCAGGATTTTAAAAATGAGCATTTGGAATAACAGTCATAATAATAAACGATGCTGAAACGAAATGCATGCACAATGATGCCGTCATGGAAGTTCATCTTTACATAATTACATCCTGATACAAGCTCGTAAGTCATGACATTTGTATATGAGATCATTGCACATGGATCTAACTAGGTAACCATTTTACAGAGAAAAGTATTATGCAAAATCAATCTTGTCTTGCAGGTTGGAGGTATAGATGCCTATGTATTGCAGTGAACCTGTGGCACTAAATGATTAGTTTCAAAACTGACATTAAACCATTAAGAGGCTTGGTTTTTGGCACAGTCTGGTGAGTGAATCTATCCATGATGACCCAGCAATATAAGCAAATCAGGACACTACAGATTGCCCTAAAACCACAATTTAACCAAAGAATCTTGACCTAAGGTTATGGGAAGGCAGTTATTCTCAGACTAGATCATATTAAAATTGTAATGAAAATAAAATGGGATGATTCCTTACAGGAAAGTTGAGATAAAAGTTTAATTAATACAAAAATTCAGGAGGAGAGGAGGCTCAATTTACTTCATAATGTGATTTGGAATCTCATTTGGAGAGTTGCAATGAATAAAGTTTCTGCCTTCTCCCTATTTTATTATTTGGGTTTTTCTTTCATTCTTCATAACTTAAATTGCTTGGCAATTGAACAGCTTTAGAAATTGAATTACAGTAATAAGATAGAGAGTTCATTTATATTATAAATGCCTTTCATTTTTTTTTTTTTTTTGGTAAGGCTGGTTAGAGAGGAATCTCAGATATAAAATGGCCAGAAGATCCACTGAAAAGAAAGGTGAGAGGTTCAGGGATTTTCATGAAACCAAGAAGAAAAGGCGAATATGATGAAGAATAATGCAAATGTGTTTATTTAAAAAGCCCTGTGCATTATAGCCTGCATTCAACACTTCAGAGGCAACTTTTATAACCTCTGTAAAAAAAATGTAATAATGAGCATATTCCAGATTCACTTAAAAAATTTTTTTCCTACTGCGTATTCATATCCAGGAATTCCCTGTTCTTTTGAATTTTTATTTTGAACTTTGCAATGGCACATAGCATTTTATTGCAAGTTTTATGGATTAGACCAATGAATTAAACTGAATTGAAATATTAGAGTTATCTTGCAGATATTAAATTCCGCATAGGTTTTCTAGCAGGCAACCCATGCAACCTTCCAAATTGGAGTGTCAGACAGGAAAGACAAGTTCTTTTAGTTGATATGTGTGTCAGAGCACACAAGGAGGGTGCTCTCAAAAATCTATCCTTGAGGGAGAGAGGTGTTTTAGGGAGGGTGAAAAAAAGAGCATCAAATGTTTGGAAAAGAGAAAATTTTCTCACAATCAGATTTAACATTCCTAACACAGAGCAATTAAATTTTGGTAAGAAAAAAGGCAGGCAGTTGGCATTAATGGACGTTCTTTTTCTTCAAAGCTTAAATGCCAACATTGTGGAAGGGGATAAGAAGCACTTTTTAAAAATTTCAGCATGTGTGTGTGTGTAGCCGTTATTTTTGTCTTCATAGCTGCAATCCCCAAATCTTCCTTATTTTCATTCAGACCAAGGCAAAAAAAATCCCAAACCGTTCCAGTAATGCCGATGGACAATTGAGGTCCAGAGATCTTGGTGTGGGATTGATCCCCATGCTTGCTCCCTGTTTTTCTTATCGCTGAAAATAAACTAGTGTTGAGAAAATTTTATGTGGGGTAAAAAGCATGATCTGGTGGTGAACTGTATTTAATATGAAAACCATGGAATAAGAGTCTATAGCAGTGGTTCCCAAACTTTTTCAGTCCACCGCCCCCTTAGTGCTACAAACTCATCCTCAGTGCCCCACCCCCACCCCACCCCTTCAGGTGGGCGTGGCTTGGTGGTCAGGTGACCGGGTGGGCGTGGCCAACTTTTAAAATGTAGTGAAACTCACTTAACAACACTCTTGCTTAGCAACCAAAATTTTGGGCTCAATTGTGGTCATAAGTCTTTCTTTCTTTCTTTCTTTCTTTCTTTCTTTCTCTCTCTCTCTCTCTTTCTTTCTTTCTTTCTTTTTTCTTTCTTTCGAGTTTTGTTCAGGATATTTTTATTACTTCATGCAGCCGCACCAGCAGGTCCTCGCCCGGAGGTCCCGCCCCATGCTCCTTTCCTGCTGATCGGGGGAGGCACTGCTGCGTTTGCTGCTGCCAGATCCATCCGGGCTCGAGATCCCGGGGCTCAGGTAAGCGCCCCGAGTTTCTCTTTCTTGGCTGCTTGTTGTGTGGTTTGTTG
>QLTV01004293.1:203624-220968 GCA_003457575.1 Thermophis baileyi | reverse complement strand
CCTTCCTCTTCCTTCTTCCTTCCTTCCTTCCTACCTTTCTTCCTTCCTTCCTTCCTTCCTTCCTTCCTTCCTTCCTTCCTTCCTTCCTTCCTTCCTTCCTTCCTTCCTTCCTTCCTTCCTTCCTTCCTACCATCTTTCTTTCTTTCTTTCTTTTCTTTCTTTCTGTCTGTCTTTCTTCCTTCCTAACATCTTTCTTTCTTTCATGGCGGGAGAGCCAGCAGTAGGCTTACCTTCCTGGCGAGGCTCGGAGACTGCCCGGCACGCCCATCCGCTGGCTCTCCACTTTCTGCCTGCCCCGCCAAGGCCCCCGTCAGCCCGGAGCCCGGCGGACCCTGAGGCCGGCGGAGCTCCATAGGTGCGCATCCCAACGCGCACCAAAGTTCCCGGAGCCAAAGCCGGGAAGGCGAGAGGGGCGGCGGCGGCAGCAACCGCACTCTGGCAGTGTCGTGTCCTGTGTCATGTGCCGTCCGGGAGCGCGGTCTCCGGGCTGGCGGGGGCCTTCCTCGCCCAGAGACCGCGCTCCAGGACGGCACATGACAGGGGACGCGATGCTGCCGGAGCGCGGTTGTTGCCACCGTCGCCCCTCTCGCCTTCCCGGCTTCGGCTCTGGGACCTTTGCGCACCTATGGAGCTCTGCCGGCCTCAGAGCTCTGCGGGACTTGGGGCTCTGAAGCAGCCCACTGACTTCCAACCCGGCGCCGCTGTCCGAGTTCCCAGAGTGGTGCCTGCGGTCGGCTGGGCTGTTCCGCAAAGAGAGCAGGCAGGTGGCCGGTTGAGAAGCCAGTGGGCTGCTTTGGAGCCACAAAGCGCCGCGGAGCCGGCATGGGTGAAAGGTTGCCTTTTCTGCAGCATCCTGCTCCCCTCTTTGGATCTCCCTGCAAAGGGGGGGGTTCTGCCTTTGCAGAAACGGGGCAGGCGATTCTGCAGCAGCCCCTCTCAGCGTCTGCATTTCCAAGGGCCGCCCACCCACCCAGTGGCCGGGCCGGGCTGGACGCCGACCTCAGAAGGCAAGCGGGTGTGGGGGACCACCAGGAAGGCCGCGTGGAAGGCCGCCAAGTATGGCAGGGCTGCGGGGAAGGGAGTAGGCTGCAACCCCCCTTCCTCGACATGCTTTCCTGCCTTCCACGTGGCCTTCTGCTTGCCTGCCTTTGCAAGCTGGCCATGGGGACACCAGGAAGGCCCCGTGGAAGGCAGGAAAGCATGTCGGGGCTGCAGGCCACGGGGAATAGAGTAGGAAAGGCAGGCTAGGATGGTGGGTTGCAGGGGCAGCTAGGTAGGCCGTGACTTCGCAGGCTTACCTGGCAGGCAGATCAGGGGCGCAGTGCTTCAGGCAGGCAAGCTGCAGAGCAGAGACTGGGCGGGGCAGGGCGAGCGAGCAGCGACCGGGGCGTTGGCAAGGTAAGGCGAGGTGAGGTGTCGGCGAAGCGAATGCCCGTGTGGCAAAGGGGAACAAGTTATATAGGCCGGGGGTGGGGTGGGTGGGCTGGAAGCGCCTAGTGGCAGGAAAAACGTGGCGGGAAAAGTGGCGAGCGGGCGATTGGGTGGACATGGGCGGCAGGGGCGCAGGGACAGGACCGGTTTGGTGAACCACCTGCCGCCCCCTTGCCCCTCTTAGCGCCTCCCTGCTGCCACCCTTGCCTCTTAGCGCCCCCCTAAGTCATCCCACCGCCCCCCAGGGGGTGGTACCGTCCACTTTGGGAACCACTGGTCTATAGCATGTTTGTATGTTTTTGAAAAAGGCCACTTTCCAATAGGCCCACGTTTGCAGCTGGAGACAACTGTTTTAGGAATGGAAGGTTATATCATATCGGCATAATTTCCCATTGTATATACAATTCTTTTCTCTTGCAGCTTTCTATGTACTGCAAAACCTTGCATTAATCTATAAGCAAGCCTATAGAGTAGATGTTGAAAATGCACAAAAGGCCTGGCTTTTATTAGGTAGCCATCTTAGGGGAAGAAATTAATGGTAGGAGTTGGAAGACAGAGCAGAACTGAGAAAGAACACACTCTTTAAGACAGCCAGCTAACCTCAGGAGAATGCTCTGCTACCATCATTGCTGAAACCTGATTTTAAATCCTGGTCTGGTCTGGTCTGTCCCTGGGACCCTCCTTGTTATTTCAGCCAGCCAACGGAAGGTGGGGGGTAATGATGGGTTCATGATTCCACTTTCAGTCCTCTTGAGAATTAGAATCTTTTTTCAGCAATAGAATACTCCTCAGTAAATAAGCCAATCAGTGCTTCTGTTTCATTGGGATTTCAATACAAAAGCTTCTGAGATGCCTTTCTGGCCATCCAGAGGATTTGTAGTGGCATAAAAAGGCAACAAATTCTTCATATTTACTGTGAGTCGGTCTCCTGCCATTCTAAAACTGCCTCCTTTCCCCAAAAAAGGAGGGAAAAAAGGGGGAAGGAATAGAAAGAAACCTCTGATGCATAAACATCTCTTGAAATATTACACCATATCTGCTCTGTGGTTTGCTTCTTCAGAAATCAATCTTTTCTTCAGACATATATATTAGAATTTATGTGCATTGCTTTTACTGGGAAATCTCCCCTGGCAGACTTTACAACATCTTCCATTATTTGGAACTATAGGCAGATAGAAAGAGACATGAACTCACAGCTCTTTGCAGCTGTATACCCTACCTATTTCTCCTGCAGACAGATGACTCATGTAGAGACAGAGTGCACAATCAGATTATGTTTTACTGGTCTGACTAATAAACCTGAACTTGGTCATGCAAGCAGGATAGTGGTCAAAATTCAGCAAAATGGTACCTTCGGCCAGGCTTTACCCACTTAGCAGCCTTTTGACCCAGCACTTCGCATCCTTGACTCTCCAGTCTTGGCCCCACATAAACAAAGAATTGGCAGTCCTGTCTATGTTTATTTATAACCATTGAAGAGCCATCTTTAATTTATGCACGGCATGTCAGAAGAATACAAAGATTACACCAATTCTAGGAAACTCTGCAGTGTTTCTCTAACATATATGTTAGGTATTGTAAAACTGAATTTAAACAGTGCTGGGTTTTATCTTGTCTCTGGTTTGTTTCCCAAGAACAAATATTTTTGATTTGTTAGACATGTGTTATCTATGTAGATTTTTGGCACTGATTTCAATCACATGTGGAAATAAATCCTTCATGTGTTGTAAATATGTACCAAAGCCCTAATAAAGGTTAAGAAGGTTGGAACATCTTATGGAGGCAAAACCATCCATCCAATTTTTCTAATCTCCAGCTGTCCTGAATGCTGGATCTGTTTAAATACTAAGATCATTTATTTCTCTGTACCTTGTTAAAATGGTTGATAAAGTATAGGATGATCATGTGTCCTGTTTTACATACTGTAGGACAATCCTTTATTTGAAGAGCTGTTGAGTACAAAGTCTGGTTTAAACATGAAGCATAACATGAAGACTGGGTACATGAAGCCATAAAAGTCACCATCCTTATTTGCTCTCTGGATTGAATAGGCACACAAGGCACAGCCTCTCCCACTATGGTGAAATGTACTGCATTTCTGTCGTAATATTATGTCCATTTTTACCTTTTTCTTGGGAAAATGTAGGTCACCTCATTAATTACAGGATTTCTCAGGATGGAATCCAAACTTAGTGTGCTATTTTTTCCAAACCATTTCTTGCTAGCTTTTAGTGACAGAAATCAGTCAGACAGAAATTAGCAGGTGAAGTTTCCTGGGGTATGAAAATGATTGCAGTAGAACTGTCATTTATTAAATGTCTGGATTCCACAGTTTGACTCAAGGAATTGTGCCAAAAGGGAGGGAGGGAGGGAAGAAGGGAAAGAAGGAAGGAAGGAAGGAAGGAAGGAAGGAAGGAAGGAAGGAAGGAAGGAAGGAAGGAAGGAAGGAAGTGTTGAATTTGGAAAGGATTTTAAAAGGAGGATGGTTAGTATAGTCACTACAACTAATTCTTCAGAGCAGAATGATCAACGTGATAGAAAGAAGGAACAAAAAAACCCCCCCATCCGTTAATAATATGAAGATCTTACATTGCGAAAATAGAAAACCTCTGAAAAGAGAGTTGTCATGACAATATTTAAAAAATCCTAAAGCCTTTAAAAGCAATAGTTTTATTTTCACTGAATCAACATGGTTTTTTTCCATGTTGCATTTTCTAGTTTAGAAAACTAAGGATCTGCATATTTTTACAATGCTGCACTGCCTTAATGGCCAGCGGAGACTATGAAGTTGTGTGTTATGCTGTGAGTCATTTTGTCTGGCTACTGTTTTAATCAAGATTTGATAAAATGTTTGCCCACAGTTCCATATGATAAGAAAAACAGAAATGATTTTAGATGGCACGAAACTGAAACAGTCCACACCGTAATGTTACTTTTCTTTTGAATTTTGGTCATGATCCAAAGTGATAAGAATGTATTATGGAAGTTTCTGAATATCCTTAATAAACATGGTTTGCCTTGGCAAAAATCTGAACATTCCAGCTTTAATTTCAGAAAAGAAATCACAAACTAAAATTGGGGGAAAAGGAACATACTGTAGATCCTACATGAGTTTCTTGTTCCTACTTATTATGTGTTTTCCAGTTTTACCCTGGCTTTGATGTCTTGCTCTTTAATTTTTGTGAGCTGCATCAATACATATTACATCCTCCCAAATTTGACTACAGAATTTGGGCTTTTCTAGCTGCAGAGCCTAAAATGTTTAAAAATTACCAATGGTTTATGGATGAATAGATGATAGAACTTGTATTCGGTCTTACATTGGGTAAGGCTAAATACAGGTAATCCTCAACTTACGACTACAATGAAGCCCAAAATTTCTGTTGTTAAGTGAGACATTTGTTAAGTGAGTTTTGTCCCATTTTACGACTTTTCTTGCCACAGTTGTTAAGTGAATCACTGCAGCTGATAATTTAGTATCCTGGTTGTTAAGTGAATCTGGCTTCCCCATTGACTTTGCTTATCAGAAGGTGCAAAAAGTGATCACATGACCTTGGGACACAGCAACTGTCTTAAATATGAACTAGTGGCCAATCGTCTGAATTTTGATCACGTGATCATGGGGATGCTGCAAAGGTCGTAACTCTGAAAAATGGTCATAAATCACATTTTTCTGTGCCGTTGTAGCTTTGAACGGTCATTAAACGAATTGTTGTAAGTTGAGGAGTACCTGTAAATGAATTTCAGGCTGAACCTGGATTATAAAAGTTTCCAAGCTTTTTAAATGATACAAAACAAGCAAGATGTTGACTTTAAACAGGCCAGATTTGTTTGTAAAGTATAGAAGCCATTGAATCTTCTCCAGTCATACTATTATACTAACTAGAATCTACATGGAAATGATGGTGGTGGAGGTGGTGGCGTGGAATTGTTGCTGCTTAGAATTTAATAGCAGCAAGTGGGGCTGATAATAACTGGAGGAAACCAGTTGCACTTTTGCATTTTTCCCCCTGTTAAAAATGGACATTCCATGTGATCTTCACGTTCAGGTTCCTGCAGGTTCCCCTCACTGGGGAAAAATGTGGGAAAGAGAATTTTAAGTTGGAAACAATAAAACAGGGTTAAACTTACAACCTCATTCCCATGTGCTTCAAGTACCTCCTTCATATTTAGTTGTGCACAATTAAATCCCCCCCAGTCCCCTCCACCAATCAGATGTGCCTGCTCGCTGCAGTCTTTTCATGCTTTGCAGAAATGTTTGTCGTTTGTTGCTGATATTGTTCTTGTCCTTCCTTTGCCAGAGATCCCCCAGTGTGCTGGCTGCAACCAGCACATCTTGGATAAGTTCATCCTGAAAGTCCTTGATCGACACTGGCACGGCTCCTGCCTCAAGTGTGCAGATTGCCAGATGCAGCTGGCAGAACGTTGCTTTTCCAGATCTGGAAGTGTCTATTGCAAAGAAGACTTCTTCAAGTAGGTACAGAATAGCTATCCAAGATGCCTTGGAAGGCTTGCAGGACTACTGTCTGGCCAGGGGCAATGGCCTGAAATGCCCTTGTTTTGGGGAGGTGGCAAGGGGGTAATTGAGGGATGCTATAGTGGGGTTGTTAAAAGGGCGAGCTAAAAAGATGCTAATTTAAATGTCAGTGCAGTCCTAAAATGGCATTGCCTCTGGCAAACTATGCTGATGATTGAGATCAGACTTACAAGATCTTTTGAAAATACTATTGCTATGAGATTTTTTAAAAAAAATTATTCATACTCTCTTATCCTGATGCTATGATGACTTCTATATGTAATGCTATTTTGGAAGGGTATTCTTAATACGATATAACCTATGACTTCAGCCAAGAATACCTATTCCTGTCTTATATTGGGAAGGTGGGGGAATGTATTTGATTTGGATTCTCTAGTCAACATTTTCTTGGTGTTGGTTATTCAGGCTGTAATTCCATGTGCCTTTCAGTTGAATTCTGTTGCTTTTTTTTCTGTACTGACCCATATAGGATTGCCTTTTCAAGGCCCCACAATCCTATTCCTTTAAGATAGAGTCCCTTAGGATGCTTGGACCATCTGCTTGGTCTTCTGGTGCTAATTCCTAAATAAGCCTAGAGCTGGGAGGGGAGGAGGCAGGCAGGGGAGAGGCCAGGAATAATGTTTGTTCGTAAGTCACAAGCCCTGCATTGGAAGGGGAACAGTAACTGTAAGAGAGAGCAAAAAACTTAGAGCAAACATCCCACCCGAAGAAAGCTTAATCCAAGACACCCTCCAGCATTTACCAACCCCTTTTGCATTGAAAATGAATTCTTTTGAATTTAATAATTTGTTAATCAAACCCTGATTTACTTTGTGCAGCTGCTTTGCCCCCAGGAGAAAATCTAGGCATGAGATGAGTTGGCTGGAAGAAGGGCATGGCCTCTGAGATTAGTACCAAGGAACTCAGTGGCCTTGATAGTTTGGCAGGCAGCCAGGTCGGGTCTAGGACTGGCAGAAAAAAAAAAGTAGGTAAAGTATGTCCACTCTGGAATCAGTGGGGGAAAGGCCACCTAATCCACTTGGTTATTTTGATGGACAATCCCAGTTATTAACATTTTGGGTCTCGGTATTTAATATTTATTTGAATGTAAATTAACAGAAAATAAATGCTAGTTCGCTAATTATTCCATCTGTAAAGTAAATAAACATTTCTAGCCTGCCGCTAGTAAATAACTAGTTCCTTCAGAATTAATTGTTTACAAAGGTAGTCTAGAAATATTTGATTATTTTACAGAACTGCAGAAAAAAATAATGTGTGCGCTTAGGGTTTTGTTTTGTGTTAGTGGCGCATTGCTATCAATCTGTCATAATCCAGATTATTTATTTGCATAATTTATATCCTGCCCAAGTCTACAAACCTTGAGCAGCTCACATAAAAACATCATAAATATCATAAAACAATCAATTTAAAACAACAGGGATCATTAAAGTAGCACAGCACATCTAACAAAACAGCCCTCCTGAATTCTAAAAGCGCCAGCACCATATACAAGGTTTTATAGCTCAAAACCAACATTGAGACTTGGAAGCATCCTGGAAAAGCTGCTGATCCTTTATCCCTCTGTGCTGAAAGCTCAGTTGGAGAACCATGCCTTAGATTAGAAAGACCCAGAATTGCATACTTACATGAACATAACTCTTGTAAAAGTTATATGTTTATATGTTTGCATTTATCAGATATTCTTGCATCTGCTAATCTTGGGGAGGTCCAATGGCTACATAGAAATCTTATTCTTCAGCATCAAAATGCACCTGTGGCCAGAGTTTTCTTAAAACCTTTTCCTCTCTGTGATCACTCCCAGTCACTAAAGAGAAAGACTTGCTTTTAAAAAACTGACAGTGAAAATGTTCAGGAAACTACCCTTGCTATGCACCAAAGCAAAGCCTAGGCTTTTGCTGCATATGGGTGATGATTCACAGTACCCTTCCCTCTGGAAGTCTCCCACTTGCCCAATTTGCTCCAGGTATGAATCTAGAAAGAGAAATGCTCTTGTAAAGTAGATTCCCAAGTACACGAAACATACATATTGCTGGCCAGATGATTTATATCTGTAGGGTAGAACCAGCCCAGCTCAGTATACAAGTGAAAGGAAAGTGTAACCCAGGAAATGATGCCCCCTTCTCTCTTTTCCATTATTTGGCTGTATTGCTTGATATCAAAAGCATCTGCCTGACAACCTTCCCTCCCTCCCTTGCCATTAGCAAGGGAAGAACTGACTGAGAATGTGACTGAGCAGATGCTGAATGCAGAGAGCCTTTGAAGTCATCATGTAGAGTTGGTGGTTGCATGTACGTATGCAGGGGATTAGAGAAAAGAGAGAGAGAGAGAGAGAGAGAGAGGGAGGGAGGGAGGGAGAGAGAGAGAGAGTAATAGTTTTCTGCAGATTTATAGAGTGTCATGATGATGATGATGCTTTCAAGATGCAGCTTTTAGGGTTGTTGAAGGGATGGTTGCAACAAAAAAGAAGGTATTCCTAATTTGACTGATTAGCTTGATCAATATGGTTAAACATGAGGTGGCAGCAGGGGTGGGTTTCTCTTACCTTCCCTACCGGTTCGGAAGTGCGCGTGTCGCATCAGAAGTGCGTGCTTCACACGTATGCATGTGTCACATCCGGGTACTGACCCTCTGCGCATGGGCAGAAGCCTTTGCGCATGCGCAGAGGGTTATTTGCCAGCCGCTTTCAAGCAACGGTGACCGGGGAACCGGTTCAGGGGTGTGGCAAGCCGGCCTTCACTCCAGTTTGGCAAACAGGGCCGAATTTCTGCCACCGGTTCTTGTGAACCGGTCCGAACCGGTAGCAACCCACCACTGGGTGGCAGCATCCAGAAATGGGAGACTAAGCATACCAGGTAGGCTAGTGTCATTTTGGAGTTCTCTCTTACAACCTTTTTACTACATGTGTATCTGCTTATTAACTGCAGGGGATTTTATTAACTGCAGAGGGTCTTGCAACTACCGGTAGCAGCCTAAAGGCATGCCATCACCCCCCACCATTTCATTCTGCTGGCACTGTGTAGACCAGGTCCAACAATTGGGCAAGGAGTGGGAAGAAGATTGTCCATGCAAAATGTCTTAATGGAAGTGCCTGTTGCAGTCATGGGCATTCAGAGAGCCTGTTGGACACACTGTAAGCAAGGGGTAGATTACCCTAGAAGAGAAGAGGAGGAAGCAAGTGAGGGATCTCCAGAAGGAAGATCTAAAACACAAGTGAAAAAAAGGAATGGGGTGCATGTGCTTTCCCCTTTGCATTTAGGGACCCTGGTGGTAAATAAACAGGATGCACAATTTATGTACTGTTTGACAATGGAGCTGGTCCTGGGTTTGTGAGCTGAATCCCCCAGAGATTTTCCAAGCAGAAATTCTTGTAGCTCTTGGATTATTTACTCATCAAGCCTGCTGCCAACCCAAAGGGGGAGTTCTAACAGTGGACCTCCCTCCCTTTTAGGCCATCTAAGTAAGCCACTCTTAACCTTGCTCCCCCATTCCATAATGTGCTCATTATGTTCCTCAGCTAAGCTATAGCTCTTGCAGTAAATCTTCAGGCCATTTTTTTTTCTCTTCCTGGGTCAAATTTCTAAACTGCTTCTCAGCTCCTAACATATAAACTCCCTGAGTTTTGCATCACATGGACACAGCAGCCAATTTTTGATCTGGCATTTCTTGCACAAAACCTCATGTCTTACTTCTTCATCTCTTGTTCATGAGTTTTGCCATGAGTAATCTTGCTGTCATGAGGAAGAGGGTGGGGGTGGGGAGTCTCTGCTAGTTCCAAATACAATTCATTTCCTCCTTCTCATTCCTCCTTGTCTCTCCCTCCTTCCTGCCATACCCAAAGTTGAGGTTTTACATATGTTTCTGTCTCTTCCCCTAATAGATTCCCATTGCAGTATTCTTTTTATTTCTCCTAGCTATTTCATCCATGCTTGGTGTCACTCTGGTCAAACTCTTGCTTGCATCAATCAGTCTCTCTAAGTTTGGGTGGACCCACAACTCCACATTTTTTAATTTCTTTTTCAAATGTTTAAGTTTTATTTCTCCTTGTCAGTTCTATGGATTACCTCCCCTTTTGAATATAAGGCCCCAATTCATATATCTTTGTAGGATTTTCTGTGGTCTGGTGAAAAACTACCTTATTTCCATCTGTAATTTCTATATTTATTTCTCCTTGTTTATTTATGCATCATTTTTCTCTGTCCTGCCTCCCTGGGTACCCAAATTCTTAACATCTGAGGGAGAAATTTTCCCTCTCAGAACGGGTTCGCAATTTGGGTGTCCTCCTAGACTCACAGCTAAGATTAGATCAACATCTGACAGCTGTAGCTAGGGGGATTTTTGCACAGATTCGCCTGGTGCACCAATTGCGACCCTACTTGGATCAAGAGGCTCTCCTCACAGTCACTCATGCCCTTGTCACCTCACGGTTAGATTATTGCAACGTGCTCTACATGGGGCTACCCTTGAAGAGTGTTCGGAGACTACAGTTGGTCCAGAATGCAGCTGCGCGAGCTGTCATGGGTGCACCTAGGTACACCCATATTACACCAATTCTCCGCGAGCTGCACTGGCTCCCTATTGGTCTCCAGGCACAATTCAAGGTGTTGGTTATTACCTTTAAAGCCCTATATGGCTCAGGACCAGGCTATCCTTGAGACTGCCTTCTACCCACCCTATTGGCCTTCCAGAAAGCTGTGAAGACCTGGCTTTTCCGGCAGGCCTGGGGCCGCTGATCTCAATGTTACAATCTGTGAGATCTGGCCATGAATGGTGTGTATGGCTTTTTAAATCGTTTTTTAATATTTATATTGTTTTAATGTTTTTATACTTCTGTTGTAAGCCGCCCAGAGTCCCTTGGGAGTTGGGTGGCATAAAAATGCAATAAATAAATAAATAAATAATGAATAAACAAACAAACAAACAAACAAACATCCAAATTATTTCCTTACTTTTCATACAATCCCTAAATGAGTGAAATTGCCCCAATTTCAGTCATTTTTCCCAACTTTACTACAACTCCTTGGTTAAATTCACTGTTAATGCATACATACTTAGTTATTTACTTACTTATTTATTGACTTCCTAATGACAAAACACTATCGGCCTTGAGTTCAAAGAAATAATACACATGAATAAAAGAGGGAGACATGGAAACCAGACCGCTCCGCAAATTCACACCCCCACCTTCCTTAAGGGAATCTCAGTTCCAGACAATAACTCTCTAAATCCATGCCTGTTTCTCCTTAAATGGTACCAAAATGGCTGGCCCTGTGTAACATGTGCAGCCTTTACGTCTGTCTGCAGGGGTCTTCCATAAAATGTCTTTACATATGGCTGCAGGTAATACTTTTCTCTGGGAGTCTATAGCTTTTTAATCCAGCAGTTAATATCCCATTCATTTTATCAGTTATTTGGATCTCTCTGGAGAATGGGAATGGAAGTAAAAAAAAATGGCTGCTTGATTTGCTGAGCATAACTGCATGTTTCCTTTTAGTTAAAACCTCTCTAATGGCATTACATAAGCCAGTTTTAAAGGAAGTAATGGCTCTCGTGTGGGCACCAGTCAGCATAAGCTTTAGAGCCAATTCCATATTTAATTCAATGGAATAATATTGTTGGACAAATAAGCATTAAATTGTCATGAAAAATGAAATGTATATAGGAAAGGGAAAATGGTTAAAGCTGAGGAACTTTTCTTACAAATACAATTCTATTGGTACAACTCTCTATTGTTGAAATGTTCCCTTTACCTAGCTCATCTTGTCAAGCTTTCTCCTATATAATATCTGGCTATTTCTCCTATATAATATCTGGCTATTTCCTGACCTCATGTATAGCAATAAAATATTACTTCTGATTTAATATTCTTCAGCAGATATGGAAAGCAGATTCAGGATCCCCCTTCCCTATAGTGATAGAACCTATCCTTGTGACGTGGGTGCTTTTGAAATTTTGCAGTACATCATGCTTTATTGTCCCTTTTCTAAGGACCTAATGTTACCTCTGATTAGGAATATTGTTGGGACCTGATGAATTTTTCATTGACTGTTGAGGGTATGAAAATGTTTTGAATTTGGTTTTGAATGTAAATGCCCTATTTTGAGTTTGAAACAGTTGTTTTCAATTCAGTATGGGTTATTTGAATAATCTTGGAAGCATTTCAATCTTGAAGCAACTGCTTGAAGCTCAAAACACTTCCAGAAAGGTAGGAACATTGTGTTTGGAATGCAAAATTATTGTTCCAAGGTGCAAAATAGGGCATTTTAAATTCAGAACTGTTTGAAACTAGAGCATTTTGTACATCATTATCCGATACCTTCTGAATGACCAAAAACCAAATACCATATCACACTCCAAACTGCTAGGTTTTCTTATTCCAAATTGCTAGGTTTTGTTACTTATTTGTTAGCAAGTAAAGTTGTTGTTGTTAGTTGCGAAGTCGTGTTCGGCCCATCGCGACCCCATGGACAACATTCCTCCTGGCCTTCCTGTTTTCTACCATCCTCTGGTGTCCATTTAATTCATCTTCAGGATCTGGCCTTCTAAAGAGCAGTCAGAGTTGATCTCCTCTAGGACTGACCAGTTTGATTGCCTTGCAGTCCAAGGGACTCGCAGGAGTCTTCTCCAGCACCATAGTTCAGAGGCCTCAATTCTTTGGCGCTCAGCCTTTCTTATGGTCCAACTTTCACAGCCATACATTGCAACTGGGAAAACCATAGCCTTGACTATACGCACTTTTGTTGGCAGGGTGATGTCTCTGCTTTTTAGTATGCTGTCTAGTATGCTGTATTTTTAGTATGCAAGTAAAGTATGGCTGCATATATATCAGAAATCAGAATCTCCTGCTTATAATATCTTTTACCATAATGTTGATATATAACACATATCCTAAAACAAATATATTCAACTTAATCCACCACTAGCAGTGAAACTGCTTTGCATTTATTTTTGCTTCCTATATTAATTCATACCTTGCACAAATGACAGGTTTATCCATGCAAAGCTATCTTATAGCAACTTAAATCTCTGAAGGATGTGTATATGTGCTTTTCTTGCTTATTTATTAAAAATATTTTTAAAATGAGGGTTAAAGTTGGGACTTTCTGCACAGCAGGCATTTTCTTTGCCACAGAATGAGAACAGGCTATTCTTCTGTAAGCAAACAAAAATGTTATAAAAGATGTATACTAAGGAGATCTTATATATCACATGGATCCCAGTGGATGTGTTGCATGCCTATAGCATCAGGATGAAAGAGAGATCATGCAAATTTATCTCCACATACTGCACAGTATCAAATGACAGAAGTTACAATTTCATGTGCATGTTTCAAGGTGAGCAACCTCTCTTCCAACACCCTAAAATTCAGAAACAAAATAGTTGATTTTCCGAGATGCAATCCCCACTTTTTAAATATCAGTTTTATTATATTTTATATAGATAGAAAGTAAACATGAACAAATATATGAAGAAAGGTTAACAATTTCCCACTTTGTTAAAGACAAGGACAGGTATGGAACCAGAAGGAATGGGATGCAAACTGGTCCTATTCCAGCAACAAAGCCCCACGAAATAGCTTAAAATATACCCAGATTTTTATTATTTTGTGTGGGGAGAATTGCTAATGGTGGAAATGAGAATGGTTTCCTTCCAAGATTCCTCCTGCTCCCATTCCCGCTGCTAAAAGGCTATGGGATAGGGAATGAGAAACCCCAAATATACCCTGAACCTTCTATTAAAACAGAGGTCACTGAAAAGACTTTTGCATTTGAAGTGAGTTGTGGTCCCCAGGTTGGGAAGTTGCCCACCCATGATGTAGGAAAAAGTATATAAAATGCTGTTTATAATGGTGTAATTGAGGAAGTGCTACAGCTGCTTCTCCTGGCTTACAATCACAATGTTTGGTTCAGGGGCAAATTCATCTCAAGTCTCAAATGAAACTCATTAGCTCTAGCCTCACTTAGACGTTTTCAGAACTGAATATCATCCTGTCACCACTTTTCTGTAATCAGGACTTGGCTTCTATTTCTAGATGATCTCTCTAGAGTAGGCTTTCTTTATTATTCTGCAGAGGTCGGATTTTTAGTTTCATTAGTTCTCAATTAATATGGAAATGGAAGCCCAACATATCTCACATATTTTTTTTTAAACTGTTTTATAAAGGTTATCACACTGATAGCATTATATACAGCTGTGGCAGCATCTCAAACAATGGCCAAGCTCTAAGGGTCAGCAGAAGTGGAAGCTATGGCCACTGGACTTCACGGTACATTTCCCTATGAAAAGCAGTCTATGCTCAGATGCTTGACTTGTGTGTAGCTTATTAGAGTTAGTATATATCAGAGGTGGGTTCTTACCAGTTCTATCCGGTTCTTTAGAACTGTTAGTAACTTGGCGATGATGTCATGGAGCCAGTTCTGTCGGTGTCTATGTGGGCGCCGCCATCTTGAATTTTGCTTCTGTGCATGCGCAGAAGCTAATTTTTGATTGCTGCAAGTGCACGCACACGGCGCGAACCTGAGCAAACCGGCAGCAAAAGGATCCAGAACCCACCCCTGGTATATATGTGTTATTTTCAAAATGAATTGAGATTTCTGAAGTTCTTAATTGACTGCGTGTATCCGAGAGTAGATTTGCCAGGCTGATATAGCTGCTTTCAATTATATTCATTAATATCTTCAGCCTGTTGGGCTTCACAGCAAACCAAAACAAAAGTTTATGTAGAATTTTTAAAAATCGTTTTACATTAACATCTGCAATGGTATGGGGGAATGATCTTGGGAGACAGGAAGAAGAGGCACAGATTGAACAACATGTAAAAGATTTCTCAGCTCACAAAAGGAGAGGAGAAGTAATGGGAAGCATTTCAGAAGAGACCCTCCCTAGTTTCCTAGAGAGTAAAATAAGGGACGTGGAAATACTTTCAGTCTTGCAAGGTTCTGTTAATATAACCTTATAATAAAGATAAGAGCAAATACATACAGAGGTGCTTCTTGAGTGGACTATCTTGAAGGGCTAATCCTCATATATTGTTTGCATAGTGTTTCAAAAAAGTGAGCAAATGATAGTTCCCTGTCCTGAGGAATTTGCAATTTAAATCAGACATGAAATGGAAAGAAAAATGAGAGGAAACAAGATGCAATGATCCCAAGGGATGAATTTAAGCTTCTGGTATGTGTCCTACATTATATGTATATCAGCAGTATGGTGTAGAGCTAAATGCTTTGTGAACAGTCCGTTTGAGCAACACAACTGAACCAGTATATGCGATCCCCTGCAAATTCATTGGCTGCTGAACATTAGTGTTACAGCTAACCATTCCCTTTCAGGGGCCTGGCTATTACTATATTACCCAGAGGGGTATTTGCTGGGGGAGGAATTGAATGAATTTTCCATGTTAATGTGTTTATGCCACCATATATCCTATTATTAATTTGCCTTTTAAAAACTGATTGATGTGATGTCCAGCGGTTGCTGCTCCTGCCCAAAATAACAAATGGCATTATTTACTTAGCCACATTTTCTGATGGTTGATAGGCTCTGACAGATGCCATTAAAAGACATGTTTTTTACAAGAGCAGAACATTTTTCACACCATGTGAATGGAAGCAAAAAAATGTATTAAAATGTAATCATGGTGCCTGGAGTTTCTGGCTATCCAGGTAGGAAGGACTGTACTAAATCAGTGGGTCTGAGGCTTAGATGAGGAAGTAGATATTGGAAAGTCTAGTTTGATACCGCCAGCTGTAAAAAAAAAAAGTCTTAATTGTAAAGTCCATTAGAGAATAATGTGAAACGAGGCAGCAGAAATGTATGCAAGATGCAAGGCTTGAGAAATGTTAGCTGCCTTTGGTTTCAGGACAATGGACAGCAACCCGGTAGCAGTGACAGTATTATTTTTTTTATGAGATCCCAATTGTCTTAATGCAAACTCTTGTCTCTTCATGTGCTTTAGCTCGATGGAAAATAGCTGGCTTTAGAAAATAATCCAAATTTATTAAAGGAAGAGGAAAACTTATTTTATTGGCATAAATAAAAGTATGTCAAGTGTCTGGATTAATGTCACTTTTGATGAGTCTTGCCTGAGAGATCAGTTTTTCTGTTTGTGCAGAAAAGCTCCTACGATAATCTCTCATATCATAATCTTATCATTCAATCAGATGCATATTTCCTTTGCCTGACAGTGAGCAAGGTAACTTCTGTGTTCTTGTGTACATTGGGTTGGATCCAAAGAGGCTGTTTCTAGAAAGGAAGGCACTCAGATCCAGTAGAAGTTCTTTGCTGGAAGAACAACAGGGCAGTACTCCTTGCCAATTTATCTACTTTGCTCAGCACAAATTTTTTCCAACATAAAGGCAACTCCACTACACATTGATTGATTGATTGATTGATAAGTGCCATCAAGTCATTTTTTTACTCCTAGCAACCATACATATAGACTGTCTCCATGACAACCTGTCCCCAATCTGATCATTCAAGTCTTCCAACAGTGCACTCACTGCCATTGTTCATCCTCCTTGCTATTGGTCACCCTCTTCTCTTTCCTTCCACCTTTGCTAGCATTAGATTCTTCTTCTATTTGGAACATATTATATGAAGACCTAACTCTCTGGAGTTAGTCTTCATATAATATGACCCAAATAGAGTAATTTGAACCCTTGTGTCTTGAGTAAAAAAATTGGGTTGATTTGTTTCATGATAGATTTCTTTATTTTCTTGGCTGTACACAGTATTCCCCAACCCTAAAGTTCAAAAACCGAGAGATACTGCACATATCTCCCAGAGTCCTTTGGGAGTTGGGCGGCATAGAAATGCAATAAATAAATAAATAAATAAATAAATAAATAAATAAATAAATAAATAAATAAATAAATAAATAAATAAACAAATAAATAAATAAATAAATAAATAAATAAATAAATAAATAAATAAATAAATAATGTGCATTATGGAGTAACCTTAAAATCCATTATTATGAGAGCGAATGAAGACATCTATATAGTATTAAAACTTTCATTTCCATAACCTTTAACTGGACAAAATGGTACATCATAGGGCAACAAGGTATCACAAATAGACTAACTTACAGAATGCATCCAAAATCTGGGTTTCATGACTTCTTAGGGAATAAAATTTGGGAAAGGTTTTGGTGTTTCAGTGCTGCCGGGCTGCTGCTGCTTCAGCAATGCAGGCTGTTGCTGTGGTCATGGGATGCTCATTTTTAAGGTTCCAGGTTCCCAGCTACTCTCTTGCAATCCTTTGGTCATTCCCCTAGTTAGCAACAGGCATTGACTTGCCTGCTGGGAAGGAGAGGGAAGATAAGGAAAGGAAAGGAAAGGAAAGGAAAGGAAAGGAAAGGAAAGGACAGGAAAGGAAAGG
>QLTV01004293.1:180367-203517 GCA_003457575.1 Thermophis baileyi | reverse complement strand
AGAAAGAAAGAAAGAAAGAAAGAAAGAAAGAAAGAAAGAAAGAAAGAAAGAAAGAAAGAAAGAAAGAAAGAAAGAAAGAAAGAAAGAAAGAAAGCAGGAAGAAGGGAGGGAAGGCAGGAGCAGTAAGGAAAGAATGAAGGGAGGCAGAGAAAAAAGAAGGGAAGGATAGAAGGAAGGAAATAACAGTGAAGGAGGAAGGAAAGGACAGGAAGGGAGAAAGGAAACAACAAGGAGGAAGGAAGAGGGAGGGAGGAGGAAGATTTCTGATGCTTCCTATCAGCTTCCCACAAGGAAATTCATTGTCTAGTTTACTAACTAGCTACTCTAATAGAAATATTAAATGCAACAGTAGGTCTGTATTCACTTAAGTATAACTCCTTAAAACAACCCCATGTCTTCCTGGGATCATACAACTGCTGTGAAGACTGCTACATTCAGCCCCTCCATGTTCCAAAATGTCTTTTAGGATCAGATTTGTAACACTGCATAGTCTGGCACAGGTTTGGTATTATTTTGAGTAACAGTATAATTATTGAAAAGTTCAGACATTTGCTCTATTATCTGTGTAAGTTATTGTTGGCAACATGTGGCCCTTGACCACTAAATTATTAAGCATCTCTTTTGTATAGATTAAATGATCAGTTTCCACCCTCTTGTTCAGTAGCTGAAATAATTGTCATGTATTGGATGACTAATAGGAATTAGAAGACAAATTTCTACAAATACATTTTAGGCTTTTTTCTTTGTCTTTGAAAACAAGCAATCTGCAAATTGGGAAAGCAAGCTGTAATATTAAGGTGCTGTCTTGGGGAACCAAAATGCTGTTCTCCTTTTCTGGCATTTAAAATAAACACAGCTCTTTAATGTGACTTTATGGTATCCCAAGAACTTTTGTCCATCTCTAATGTGGGGGGGGGAGAAAGACATTGCAGCTGCATGTAACCCACACATTAAACAGATTAAGTGCATGCTTCTCTAGGGAGGGGTCTGGCAGGCATGAACATTGCAAATTGAACTGCATGTGATTTTTTTTAAAGGAGCATGCCTCCAATATTTTAAGTGTAGATTTGAAAATAACAAGCAGGGACAAAGTGCTAGTTCCTATAGCAAATAGATCATTAGGGAATCGGATTAGCTTGGTTAGACTATTTAGAAATTCGGTGGAGAAAACATTTGAATGTACTTCAAATAATTAATTATTCACTTTTTGTCTTGGCTATCTTAAATTTTTGGGCTTTAGAGACCAATAGATTAGTCCTCTACAGAATATGAGAGGCACACATATAGCTGATTGCCGGTTGAGAAAAGGATAGATGTTGTAATCCATCAAGAGTCACCTCTGTGTGGTTGGCTATATAAATTTGTTAAACAAACAAGCAAATACATGGGATGGGGTGGCATGGCATGGCATTGTTTAGAGGACACAAATATGCAGATTCTTTCTTTTAATGGCCCTGCCTTTCTTTCTAATGCATTGGTCTCATGGCTTTTGGTTCCTTGCCTGGAGATATTATTGCCCCCCTGCTTCTTGAATTCATAACAAAGTTGTCCTCATACATAACTTAATTCTGAATAAAAAGGCTACTGGACAACTTAGCAACTAGCTTTCCTACCTGCAGTTCCAATTCTGCATAAGCCTAGGCTAAATAGCTAATGATGAGGCATTGCTGTGATAATTAAAGGTTTATATTTACTAGGAAATCTCTGAAATATTTTTTCAAGTGAGTGAGCAAGATAGAATTGGGAGTGACCACTCACTGTGCAGCTCAACAGCCTCCTTGACTGATCTGGCTAAGGAAGAAGAACCCATATATGGTCATTCTGAAGGACTTCAACATTGACACCGAGAGAACCTTTGTCTGAGTTGGTTCAGAATTTCATGGTCTCATTAAAACCAATAAAACTGCCTCAATTTGTCCTCAATTTGTGCACAGGCCAGAACATACTTTGGGTTAGTCTTTTTCTGTAAGCTGTGAGGAGGTTGCAACCTAGATATACAGTATTCAAGACTAAAGTTGGTGAACATGGTGACGTATCAGTGGCTTCCTGTAAAATAAGGCCTATTAAAATATTTGCTTTTAGATTAACAAAATTTGATGGAATGCTCTGTTAGAATTTCTAATAGCAAGGAGCAATTTGATCAGCACACCTATTAAGGTGAGCACAGTAGGCTACCAACATAGCTGCTCTTAGTTCTTTCTGTACCCTAATTTGGGAGCGGAGGAAATCTCTGTCATGAAAAAGGGTGGAAGATGGCCATATTTTAGTAATGTAGCATTTTATCATGAAGGCAATCAGACAAGTATTAGGCACATCTCTCATGGGCATTGAGAGGGCAATGAAGAGGACTGTGTCTCCATTGCATTCTCATTTAGGTGTCCAGAAGAGTTTCTCCAAGTCATATAACAAGTGTTGTTATCTCCTCTGATTATTTTTGGATTGAAGTCCTTAGAGCTCTGCTATGACAGATTTTCAAATTATATTGAAGATGTAATTACACTAGTTTGAATGCTGCTTGAGAGGATACCTTCAAGTCAACATTGAAGACCATCCAGAAGATACAACTGATACAGAATGTGGCATTTAGAGCAGTGCTGGGCACCTTTCAATTTTACCATGTTACACTACTGCTGCTTGAGTAGCACTAGCTCCCAGGTTCCTTCTGGGTGAAGTTCAAGCTGCTATTTGTTACCTTTAAAGCTCTACATAATATAGAGACAAATTATTTTTTTTCCTGAGTGTATCTGACCACTCCACCAGTTCTCAAACCAGTAGTTTGAGAATGCTTCTAGATTAATAACTGACATTACACAGCTAAGTGAGTATTGTAGTAACAAATACCTGATTATCTTTTGTAGTTCATACTTTGGCAGCTGCACATTTAGACTTCATGTAATGTTGAACTATCTTTGTGTTTGGTCTGGAAACAATGGATGGTGCATCATGTGGAACTAGAAAAACTAATGTACTTAGCAGCAAACATATTACCCTGGTGAAGAAGCAAACTTTGCTGCTTGCAGTCCCAACCAGGGTCAAGGTTGGGTCCTGAACAACCTGGTCTCTTGAGCAATTGAAAACTGAATGCAATAAAGAACAATTAAAATTGGAGGATTGTTATCCAAGGGCTATTTGAAAGAAAGTGTTCCTGATTGTATTATTTAGTTTGAGAAATATTGTGGCTGATTTTTCTGGATTGAAATGTTCTGGTTGATGAAGAATTTTATATATTTTACGTCAACAGTAGTTTGAAGCTTGCTTTGTTTTTTATTTTGTATTGTACATTGCTACAATGCATTTTGTTCTTAAGATATGTACAGTTATTCAGAGCAACCTAAAGAGTAAGCATACATAATTTTAATAACCCTTGTAACATTCCTGTATGGTAAGTAGTTTTCCTATTCTCATATTACTGTTTGACAACATACAAAACAGTGTACTGTAGTAAGTTTACAATTGAAATTTTCCTCCACTCACACTTTTTTTTATCACAGTGCTACAACCAACTTAATCTGTGTGCTCTCTTAGAAGGCTAAAAGAACATTTAAAAAATTGTAAGAGAACTTTTAACCTGAGAATGATATTTTTCAGTTGGGATTAATTCTTATGTTAATATCCAATGGCCAGCTTCTGTACAAGGCTTCAAACTATTTCAGGGTGGACTTTTCTGAATAATAGGGCTCACCCAAGATTTTGTAATTCTTATAGGCAGGTATATTCATGCATCAGAGCATAGCATTTCCTCCAATTGATATAGCTTCAGGTGCATTATGTGGCTTAATACACTGCAGTTAAGTGTAGCATTTATTTGCTAGATTGCATCTTTCCTCCAGGGAGTGAAGGCAGCATATATAATATTCCTTTTTTCAATATTATTCCCATAACAGCAATACTTTGAGGTAGGTGGGAGGTAAGAAATAGTATTCAGCCCATGTGAGGTACCATGGCTAAATGAACTTGAATTTAGGCTTCCATAGTGTTGGTTTAATGTCTCAAGAGAAGTATTATACAATACAAATGCATCTCTTCCAATTACGCTGATCCAGAAAGATTAACACTAAGTCCGGCTTAAAGTTCCAATTCAGTATAGAATTTGGGTTAAAGAAGAGCAAAATTTCTTCTTCTAATTTTTTAGATCCAGCTATTTGTTGAATTTATTCATTACTTAGAAGACCAATGTAAGACAGAACTGTTGGGAGTTTTGATACTTACCTAACCAAAAAAAAAAACACCCCTGAATTTTCAAAAATATTGTTTTAAAAAAATACTTCATCCTTAAATAACACAACCTGAGGATGGTTACATCTTTTTTGCTATTTCCAAAATGTATAACAATAAAGCTTAGTTAGTCCTTTAAAAATGGAGCAAGTTAAAAGTTGAATGAATCTCTCTCTACAAATAAAGTGATGCACAATGGGAAGAAGTCCTAACTCCACAGTAAAGCTAATAGCCAGAGGTGTTGGCAGGCTCTTAATGCATGTACAAAAAGGATGGAGCTTGTGTTATGTGTCCCTTTCGTTTTCATAATTCCTCCCCCAACTCCCCCTGCAAATATCTCTGCAGATGGGATCTGGAGTATTGGCAAAGATTAACCTTGACAGACAGATGGAGTTTAATAAAAGTAGCCAAGATATTTGTTTTGGCCACAGGAAGGGAAGGAGCAGGCAGGGGAATCCAAAGTCCATATAGATAGTCCTCAACTTACCATCACAATTGAGCTCAAAATTTCCATTGCTAAGCAAGACAGTTGCTAAGTGAGTTTTGCCCCATTTTACGATCTCCCTTGCCACAGTTGTTAAGTGACTCACTGCAGTTGTTAAGTTAGTAACATGATTGTAAAGTGACTTCGACTTCCTCATTGACTTTGCTTGTCAAAAGGTCTCAAAAGGTGATCACATGACCCAGGACATTGCAACAGTCATAAATTCATGCCAGTTGCCAAGGGAACAAATTTTGATCACGTGACCACGGGGACGCTGCAACAGTTGTAAATTTGAAAAATGGTCATGTCCGTTTTTTCAGTGCTGCTGTAACTTACAAATGGTTGTAAGCTGAGGACTACCTGTACTTAAAGTACTGTAGTACATTTTAGACCAATAGAGAAAATTATACATGCTTTCCCATTCTAAAAAAGATCTCTTTTTTAAATTGTAAGGCTTAAAAATGGAAGGAAAATGGGGGAAGAAAAACGATGGCTAAAGTTCAAATCATGTCAGCATCTGTGTCAACTTGGCAGGGAATAGCGGTGAAATGTCAAACACTGTATTTAGCATTATTAGAAAAGAGACTGAAAACATAGCAGCCATTTAAATAAGTAAGTAAATACATCTATAGAATCAGGGGGTTTTTTTGCCACAAGAACCCATTGGCTGTCATCAGAAGATCATTTCTAATCCAGCAAAATTGTGCTTTTGGGCCACAGTCAATGTTCCCTGTAAGAGTAGAAAACGCCGTGCGGCAGTTAGAACTGCCATGCGGCGCTCTCTTTTCAAGTGCGCAGGCGCGCAGGCACGCAGCTTCTGCCATTAGAAACACCACACGGAAGTTGGAAACTACCGCGCGGCGTTCTCTCATTACATGCGTGGCCGCGCAGCCGCGCACCTTAGAGGGAACAGTAGCCGCAGTCCCCCCCCCCTCCCCCATGCCCTGGGGAAATTGTCTGGTGCTAACTAAAAGAAGGCTTAAACTACTCGTGGAAAGAAAAGTGGCCTGAAAATTCCACCAACTGTGCTTTGTCATCCATAATTTGTCGATGAGGCATTGTCTTTAATAAAGAACAGTGCTAGGCATTCTTCTTATTTTAGGATACGTTTGCTAAGACGTTCCTAGGGATGGCTCCTCAGCTGGTGTGTGGTGCCACTGTTATTGCAGCCTGCAGATTCTATCACTTCAAATTAATCTTGTATTTACCTTACCGGCAATGACCACAAGTAATTTATTTAGAACTCATGTGGATGAAATACCTACCGGTATGTCCTTATGGGGGTAACTGTACAGCCTGCCTTAGCTTTAGCTAAAAGGACCATCAAACTCTACCCTTCAGTTAACCCAGTCGCTTTACACGAAAGGAGATAAAGATCTTCTGTGTCAAATGTCGTGCGTGATTGGGTTGGCTTCCACTTTCAACTCTGCACTTTCCTCTGCTTCCTTTTGAAGGTCCACCTTTTTCAGAGTTCCTTGCTAAGGATAATATACTTTGTGAATTTCTGCAACAAGAGATATGTTTATATTCCACAATTAAACAATAATACTTAAGGCTTAGCCGATTCTGCATCCAGAAATTCAAGTTAAAGTCTTTGGATTAATGACTTACGTACAGTTCATTCTGAGTTTGGTGGGAAAGGTTTGTCACACGTGGAGCTTAAGTAACTCCTTTGGTCATTGAAAACTTGTTCAGAAATGCTTGGTTTTTGTGGATTAAACAGGCATACTCACTTACTTTGGTCTTATTTGTAGAGTCAGAAGAACAGACATTTATTGTTAAAATATGAAATTAAAGATTTTCCTAGAAACCTGAATCTGTCTGTTATCATAATTGTGTTTTTTTCCCCCCTAGATAATACATATCCTCTCTGCTTCTAGGCATTGGCACTTTTTTTCCCTCTTTTGCAGGCGTTTTGGTACGAAATGCACAGCATGCCAACAGGGAATCCCACCCACCCAGGTGGTCAGAAAAGCCCAGGATTTCGTCTATCATCTGCACTGCTTTGCCTGCATTATCTGCAACCGCCAACTTGCCACAGGGGATGAGTTTTACCTTATGGAAGATGGGCGCCTAGTCTGCAAGGAGGATTATGAAACAGCCAAACAGAACGGTAGGGTTGAACAACGCATACTGGCCTTGATAAAATGGGACAGACTTTATGATCATGGTGTCTCCTCTCCTGTTCAGGTTGGTGAAGACCTGCTTACAGAGGTCAACGAGAGTTACCTCTGGCACAAATTATGTGCAAGAGGACAGAGTTGGATCACTTTAATTTTCAGACCATTAATAGACCATCAATGATTAAATTAGGTATACGTTAAAAGCAGGCTAGAGAATATTTTGTAGATGTGGAGACTATAAGATTGTGTAAACAATGAAGGGAACTGAGAAGGGAACTTTACACCCTTTCATTACAACTGTAGTTGGTTTTATGAGTGGTCACATAACTATCTTAACGAGTGAATGAGAGAGAGGGAATTAAGAGATTTGCAGCTCTTGTGTACATCTTTGTACTTTGGATGACTTGTTTGAACTGGAAAACAGAACAATGCAACACTGGAAGACAACATAGATTTTCCTGCTCCACCTAGGAATATCAGTACCCATCACTTCCGGTACTGTAGTCTTGCTGATTGCAGTTCTGATGCTGGGGGGAGAGGGATCCAGCCAACTGCAACATTTTTGTGACCTAGAATATAGCATGCAACTGTTGGCTTTGATTCTGCCCCAAGTCCTGATTACATATTGAGCCTAATGCACTATATTGAAGATCTGGATTGGTCTCATTTGTTGTTTTAGCCTTTCCCCTTTTTTTATTCCTAGGATTATGTGCACAGAAAGCTTTTTTTGTTTGCCAGTTATAATCAGTGGCGTGGTGGTAAATGATTCAGAACTGGCTCTGCTGGCTCCATTGCTGCTCTGATGCCACTAGCTGTAGAACAACAGATTGGCACTACACTAAGGTGTAGTGACTGAGCCATGCTTTTGACTGGCTTGCAAAATTCCAGAAAATATAACAAATGGTTCTCATAAGCCAGTGCAGCCCCTCGATATAACATTAGGCGAAATGAACTAGGTATGTTAAAATTGGAACTAAAATTGGAACCCTCCTATCAGAATGGATGCTTCATCTAGAAAAAAAAAAACATTTTCCTATAGTTCATCTTTTTTTTGTGCAGCATCCCAAACACCTCCATCCTTTTCTGCTCGTTCACAATTGTGTATATCGGATGGTCGGAAGTAAGGGAAGTGTACAGGGCTTTGAAGCACACATTTTATTTTCATTTATTAGGATGAGCCCCAAGAAGTTGGTCTTTGCATAGTTGTCATCTCTGTTGATTTCAAGCTGCTGTACCTACAATAAGATCAAGAGCGGAAAGTAATCCCAGGCACAGCTCTTTTGAAAGCAGCAGAGTGGCATTCTTGCACTTTAGCTTATCTGGCCCTTCACCCAGAAAGTCTCCCATTTTTCAGTATAGGGTCTAAAATGCCGATATTTACTGTAGGTAAAAAACAACAACAGAACCGAGGCTGGGTTCAAGGAAGCCAGACAGAAAAAGGCTATAGATCACCAACGCTAAGGAATCCACAGAGACTGCCCAACAGTGGCTGACTGAAATTAAAACTGAACTGGTCTTTAATGGATTTCATGTTGACAAGCCCTGACTTCTCATTAATTAAGGACTCTATTTTGACCTAATCAATTTGGCTAGGGTGATGCAATGCCTGCCTGTGTAAAGGAGATTGGTGGAGAGGGAGGCTAAGAGATCATGGATTGAATGTTGCTCAATTTCTATTAGAGGCTCAGGGTAATCAATGACTTCAGTGCCACATAGTTTTGCAACCCACAGAGCTTGGGGAGGGGGAGGGGGAGAGGAGAACTATCAGCATATAGGTAAAAGTCCATTGCTAACCACCTATAGAAGGAGAATAGGTTCTAGTGCCATAATAAGACATATTTTATCAATATGTGGGAAAATATAAGAAGTTTTAAGTTTTATATAAAATAGATTATATATTTTTATATTTTAACATTTTGTTAATTAGAGGGGTGTATATATAGAGGTTTGCTTCAAGGAAAGGAACTGTTACTAGAAATTAGGCAGCTAAGTCTGAAATTCATCGTAAGAGTTCAGAAAAATCTCTACTGTATATCTTTCAGCTTGGCAATTTTAGCTCCAGGATGTATTTATTGCGGATGGAAATGGTTACCTCTCAGTGAAAGTGCACTAATAATTTTCTTATAGTTATCAGGACCTAAAGGAGAATTAAAATGGTGCATTTAGATTAATTGCCCAAAGTTACTACAGTTTTAAGATTGTAGGTTTAATTACAGATTAGTTCCATGATGCCTAGTCAAAATATTACTATAATTACTAAAGTTGAAAAGCCTTATTTATGCCCCATAGGTTTATGAGTAGCCCCATCAAAATGTAAAACTAATTGATAGTAGCAAGATAGGAACTCTGGTGTAAAAAGACAAGAGTGACTACAAATATCAGAGTAATCACATTTGCCTTCCTTAAAATTAAGTTGGATATAGTACTTGTTCCAGGTTCAGTCCCTTTGTGTTGCTTGGTGGATTGGAAACTAATGGAAACAACCCAAATCAATGTATTTTCCTATGTAGAAAATACAGGGACATTAAAATTGCAACAGAAATATATGTGCAGAAGCTATAAATGAACTAATTGACGTTACTATGAAAAAAAAAATGGAATTGGAGTGGAATAAAATTTTGAGGATACATATTGCCCTGTGGCCACTTGAGTTATCTTACGTAAACATCAGCCTAAACAGATCTTTTCACATCTCTCTTTATTCTGTTTGGTTTTACAGGTGATCCTCATCTAATAATCACTCATTCAGTGTCTCTTCAAATTTACCACAATGCTGAACAAGTGGTACCTAAGACCGGTCCCTGGAGTTCTAGCTGTCACAGCATATCCACACTTGTGTGATTGTTACATTGGCAGTCATGATAGCCAATGTTCCCTGCCGGCTTTCCCCAAGCAAAGTCAATGGGGAAGCTTGCAGAAAGGTGGAAGTGAGAAGACATTATCATGTGTCCTTGCTTAATGGTGGCAACCAGGACTCCTGGAACTGGTGTCACTAATTCCTATCCCAATTGCCATTATTAATCAAGGACTACTTGTATTAGTTTAGTGAAGCCTGGTTTATTTTAGTACTGTATATCCATCAAAACTTAAGTGTACCCGTAAAAAGATGCAAATATAACTGAATGTGGTCATTCTTGTCAGCTTTTGAAACTCCCCACATCTTCTAGGCAGACTTCTGGCTCATGCTCCACGTTCTACAATAACTGGAAACTGTTCCATTGCAGATGATTCAGAGGCTGGAGCCAAGAGGCCTCGAACCACCATCACAGCTAAACAGTTGGAAACATTAAAAAATGCCTATAAAAACTCCCCCAAACCAGCCAGGCATGTGCGGGAACAGCTGTCCTCCGAGACAGGATTGGACATGCGGGTTGTACAGGTGAGCACCTGACACAATATTGACTTTGTCTTCAACTCAAAGGATTGGCTGGTTTGCAGCGATTCTTTTGGAGGGTTCAAAGTTACTCAAGGTGATGGAGAACACATTCGAAATTTAAAGTCATAGCAGAATGAATGCCGAGCTAAAGGATGTGGATGCCTAAGATGATCTGTTCAGTAATCCTTCTTAATAGAAATCTCCCTTCCTCTCTTGAGAAAGCATAATAGCGAAGTCTAATTGGCAGGGGTGGGTTCCAACTTACCTCGCTGCCGGTTCGCTCCCTCCTGCGCCGCATGGGCGCGCGCGCGCAAAGCATGCATGCGCAGAAACAAAAAATCTGGAAAAAAAACCAAAGCCAAAAAGAAGATGGCGACCGCAGGCACAGTGCCGGAAGTCGGCTTCTGCACATGCTCAGAAGGAAAAAAAATTCAAAAAAATTCAAAAAAAAAAAAGATGGCGGCCCCCACGGACCGGCACAGACCGATCCGGTTTGGTGATGGCATTGTGATGTCACCAGCGGGTCACTACCGGTTTGGGCAAACCGGTCCGAACCGGGAGGAACCCACCCCTGCTAATTGGCAATATGTAGGAAGAAATGGAAGCCTATTATCTCATAGGCCAAAATCTTGCGATAGAACATCTCAGAATCTTAAGCTTTGTAAAGTTGATGGAGCTCCAATACTAGAATCAGATGAGCCTTTTCCATAGCTGCCCCTACTTTGTGGAGCACCCTCCCTCCACAATTCAGCAAGCCCCCACCCTTCTAGCCTTTTAGAAGGCCATCAAGACCTGGCTCTTTACCCAGGCACCAGGGTAGAGCAATGGAAGGTTATGGATGGCTGTTGGGGCCTCCTTGGAGATGACTGAAGTGCCAGCTTTTTTTTTTTTTTTTTACTGTTTCTTGGTCTTAGTTTTTTTTTAAATGATTTTATGGTTTTATTGCTGGGGTGAGCTGCCTAGAGTTGTATTTTAAAATGGACAGCCATACAACTCTTTTAAATCAATCAATAAATCCTACGCACATAGTTCCTTTAACAATTGTGTCAGATTTCTGCAAGGCAGTTTAATACCTGAGTGGGAAAACAGTAAATTCTCTTTTCTGTAGAATTCTGCAGATGTTTTCATCTTCTACCCGTTTGGTGTCTATTCAAAATAAGTACTATTAGTAAAAGTACAGCGTGTCTTCCTATTCAGGCCTGTAGTTCTGAACCTATAATTCCCATCTACTTTATCTAAATTTTCAGTAAGAGGTCACACTGTTGCATTGTATATTTTGTTTCTGAATATTTGTTTCTCCTACTGTGATTCTGATTTTCTAAACTCATTTATCAGCTCTTTTGCTCTGAGGTCTACTGTTGGAACTTTGTCCTCTTTCTACAACCTCTTGCTGGGAAGGACAGCTTCTCAAGGCTTCTGATTGCAGAAGTCAGAGCAGTGTTGGGGACAAAGGGCAGAGTGCTATAGTCATCCCTTGGGTACCCCCCAACTGCCCAATATTAGCAGTGGCAGCTATAGATGCTGACTTTCCTCACTTCTTAGTGTAGTTAAAAGGGACCCAGAAAACTTTGCTGCACATCTTGAAGCATATGCAAAAGCACAAAATGGTACTGGGGGAAAAAAAAACAAAACCCAGAGCATCCTGGAAAATTAGGGTGGGAAAAGCATGTGAGCATGTGAGTCAGTAAGCAAATACTCAGTGCAGAAGATGCGGAAACTGAGGAGCCTCCAGTTGTCCCTGGGTGCAATTGACACAACATAGATCTGGAAGGCCAGGCATACACACACACACACACACACACACACACACACACACACACACACTACACACATACAAAGTGATCGTTATTGTACATCAGTCAGGACTTTGGATAATGATGTGCTTATGCTGTAGGGTTAAATCAGAAGTGCTTCTCTTCATTTCAGTTCCTGGACTTGTCCTGAAACTCCTTACTTATGGGTGATATCTAATATTGAACAAATTAAGATCTTCAAATGTAAGCAAGTTCCCCCCACCAAAAGTCCACAGTAGGAAACTTTGAGCTGTCTATGTTTGTGCTTTGTCATATTATAGATATTGTAGGTATTAGATATTCATTATTAATACATCTGCCATATGTCTTAGCCTAAGTTTTTTTGTTTTTGTTTTTGCAGTTGGTGTCATTTCATTACTACCAGTAGAATTTAGGGAAGCTGTTATCACCCCCCATTTATAACTGGGGTACCTGAGGGCTAGTACCAAGGTCCACGCAATCACCCTATAGGAGGAACAGGGCTTTTCTCTCCCAGATGAGACCATGCCTGTCCATTTTCTGGATGATGAAAGAGTTCTTTTCAATGACTCTCAGGTGGTGGGACTGAAAATATTCTCTTATTCTCACTGCTTTTTCCACCATGATTACAGGTCTGGTTTCAAAACAGAAGAGCCAAAGAGAAGCGACTGAAGAAAGATGCTGGGCGACATCGTTGGGGCCAGTTCTACAAGAGTGTTAAGAGGAACAGAGGAGGCACCAAGCATGAGAAAGAGAGCTCTGCAGAGGACTGCGGAGTCAGTGACAGTGAGCTGAGCTTCAGAGGTAGGCAGGAGAGGAAGCACAATAAAGGAAAGATTGAGGCAAATTAAGATTAGGGCTCCTATTTATGTTTACAAATGTCCTAGATTAGGAGTGGGCTACTTATGCTTTTCCTAGTAAGATCTGCAGATCCTTGGGAAATGCCGACAATCCTCCGCCTTGTTATTTGACACCCAGAAATCAGGATTTCTGCAGGAAGAACAAAGATCTAAATTGGTGGTTTTAAAAATTAAACTCTGGTCTGTCTACTGATTCAGTGCATTTTGTCACCAGATGATTCAGTGCATTTTGTCACCAGATGATTTTTATTTAAATTTCTGAGGCACCCTGTTCATTTTTATTTGCATTGTTAGTTAGATAACCAGGTTAAATCCCTCCTTTTAAAAGTAACAAATTTCTGCTGCATTATGTGCAAGCTTCACCCACAAATGGTTGCCAACACTCACTGATGTTAGGAGTTAAGTTTGTTTTCCTATTGATTTAGAAGCCTGAAAAAATTTGAGTTGTTTTAATAAATAGCAGAGAGGTGCTGTGCTCTCTGCTATTTATTAAAGGTCCAGAACACTTTTTTTCTGATTCCTCATTAGTTTTTAAAGCTGTCTTCCCATAGTCCCTTCTATGATTTGCACCACTTCATGCTTCTCCTCATGACTGCAAAACGTGGGTGTATGCATCTGTCTAAAGACTGTGCAAGGTGCAGTGAACTAGATGGGGTTGCACACTTCATGCACTTAAAACAAACAAAAAAAAGAATTTCAATGTCACCATTGCAGCCGCCATCTTGATCTTTTTGACCATACACTCTGAAAACCTGCAATAAAACTTGGAGTACAAAATGTTCCCATTTAAGGAGCCAGCCAATCATGCTTTTTGCCTTATTCTACTGTCCCTTATCTTTTTCCCAGCTTCACTTTCCTTTTTCCAATTATCAGTTGTTATTCCACAGTTTCTAGTCATGCTCAGTCTTTAGCAAATCCAAATGTGAGGTGACTACAGCATGAGTGACTGTGAACAGAGGTGTTATAACTGCTTTTTTTCTTTATAACCATATGGTTTATTTAGTATATATACCAGTATATATTGCATTTATTGTACTTAAAAGAATATAGGTGGCAATTTGCAGTCAGGAGCAAATTTGATTGCCTTTAGATTGGTTCATAGCAGGGGTGGGTTCCTCCCGGTTTGGACCAGATCACCCGAACTGGTAGCAACCCGCTGGTGACATCACTGAAGTGGATCGGCCGGTGCCGGTCCGTGGGCGCCGCCATCTTTTTTTGTGAATTTTTTGCGATTTTCTTTTACTGTTTGGAAGGTTTTTCCTGTTCTGCTGCTTGAAAAAGGGCCCTCCCACCCGTTCCCAGGTTTATACTGACCTTTATTCCTTCGCCCGAAGCACAGCTGATCAGCTCCTCAGCTGTGTTTCGGGCTGATTGCAGCTACTGAGCATGTGCGGAAGCAAAATTGCGCGAGGGAACGCGCATGCGCACGCGCGCAAAATGTCACGATGCAAACTGGTGGGGAAGGTAAGTGGAACCCACCCCTGGTTCATAGTTGACTTCAGTATAGATTTTGGTCCAGGAGATCTTGCTTATCTGGGGAGTTTTATTATTATTTATTGTATGGCACATTCACATCGTATTTCAGTTAAAAAACACAAGAGGTAATAATATAAAATATTATCAACATATGTCTAGATTACAGATACAATTTTTGCTTCATTTGCTGCAGCCAGGAAATCAACAAAGTCTCCATGATAGGATCTATTTTGTCACTCTTGTATATCTATATGTGACAGATACAGTTTGTTTTTCGGCCTCACAGTCACAATTCGGTGATGGTATTTTGCCGCAGTTATAGAGAGCATCAACACATCTACTATGGCCATTGTGAATTCAGTTCAGTGTTGTCCATATGGCACAGGGCTGGTCAAATCCAGGTGGTTTTTTTCAAGATGCAAGGCAAACCTTGACATTGTGGAGGGTACAATGCCATTTCCACATTTTATGTGTGTCAAAATCGTATTCTACAAGTACTTTAGCAGTGGAAATACTGCTTATACTTACTTATAATACTGGTATTATAAGTAAAAGGTATTATAAATAAATAAATAATATTTTTGTGGCAAAAAAATAACAACCCTGCATGGAAAAATGAAAACTTATTTTTTCAAACATTACTGGATTCTGTTTTGTATTATGCCAAATCAGCATGGCTGATAATGAGGGGTGATATGAGATGTAATCTTGCAATAGCTAAGAAGCCTACCATTCTTCATCCCTGACTTAAAGGTATTTTTCAGTCTTTGATCAGAGTGTACCAGATAGAGATTTTTTTCCGTACTAAAATTTTGTTTCTTGCTTTTCAGAAGACCAAATCCTCTCAGAGCTGGGCCACAACAGAATATACAGTAACGCTGGTGAGGTGGCTGGTGGACAACTACTGAATGGTACTTTCTCTCTGGATGGGACAGGACAATCCTATCAGGACTTGAGGGATGGAAGTCCTTATGGAATCCCGCAATCTCCAGCTTCCATATCATCTCTTCCATCGCATACTCCATTGCTAAATGGTTTGGAATACACAATGGACAATAATTTAGGAATAATAGCACATGGAGGGCAGGGGGTGAGCCAGACACTCAGAGCTATGGCTGGGGGCCCAACCTCCGATATTTCCACTGGAAGCAGCGTTGGTTATCCAGACTTTCCAACAAGTCCTGCCTCCTGGCTTGATGAAATGGACCATCCTCCTTTTTAAAGTATTCTGCTTCCTTCAGATTTGCCATAGTCAGACCTGTTCTTTTGGCCTGAAAACGTGCTAAGCCACCCCCAGTAAGGGACAACAATCAATCTTCAATGAAAGAAAGTTTCCATTATTTTAGAAGGGGAATCCACAATTTGTTTTCTGTAAAGCTGAAAGAAAATACAATAATATAATGTATAAATATATATATATATATATATTTTATTTGCTTTGTATTTGAAAGAGGGGAATGATAGGAGGAGCTGCTTCTGAATACAGCACACTGTTGTGTTTAGTCTTTGTATGATGTTAGTGGTGCCAGCTAAAACAAGGACAAATTCACTGACTCTTCACGGGGCTCGGCTGCCCAGTTGGATCCTAGCACATGTTGAAATGACTAAACTGATTTTTGCTCCTTGACAACCCTACATCTTCTCACAGGCGGCATGACTGTTGTTCTTCATTTGCTTGACTCTAACCAGCTAAGCAACAGAAATCAATGCAATATTTCCAACTACTGAAGGGACAGAAAGTTGCTAAGCAGTTTCAGTTTTTACCCTTCCCACTTTTATTTCTGTCTGCAACTTCTTTTCTATATTATGCCTTATTAAGGAGACATGGTAAGGCAGCTCAGAGGTGCCCTTGTTTCTTACCTACATCGTAGCTTTTGAGCATCTGTTATTTCCTCTGAACTGGATCACAGGATCTTTTGCTGATGCCTTCTCCTGGTTGACATCCAGCTACAAGGAAGCAGTAACAAACCCCAAAGCAAGGCCTGCTGATTCTATAGATCTCAACCCATGTATGGTCGTTATTCTTTCTAAAGTTGTTTTTGTCACTCAGTTAAGTGAACCATGTGCTACTGTGAAGGGGAAAAAAAAAAGCGAAAATACAACACCAAAGCCCCCACCTCAATCTTAGTAAACAGAGGGATTATAACCACGTTCCTGATTGGGTATAGCAGGAATCGGGGACCCCATAGCAAGCTCCCTTTTCTGGGCAACCACTCAATTGTCATTCAAGAAGAATGCAACTACAAGGAAAAAGAACACAGACCTGCAGCTGGCAGGAATGCTCCAGGGGTTTAAAATCCACAACAAAAGGATAATTACAGGCATTTTACACCCTTCCGCTACTTTTAGGTGTCAGTTCATGGTACAGAAAACCTTTCAAATTGTGAACTCTATACCAGTTAAGCACAAGGTGTATTTTCTTCTGATCAGAAAAATGAAATATTATTTACTTTACATGACATTAATTTCCATAGGAGTTTAACAATGCCTGTAATCCAGCATGAAGTCTTTTTTTTTTTTTAGCATATGTAATACTATGGCAATTTATAACCTCATTACTTACACTGTTGTAGCAATCCCCAAGTTTTCCTCTGAGGAAAGGGAGGCAATTCTAATTTGATTAACCTTTATTAGGAGATTAAGATCATTCTAAAGGCCTTCACAAATAAAAGTTTTATAATGTAGGTAAAATATGAAAGAGAAAGAAAAAAATATCATGACAATCATTTGAAGCAAGACATTAACCAGAATGGATAGCTGCTAGGGAGCTTTTCAGAGATCATTTGAGATCAGGAGACACAGAAGCACATCTACACATAACGTTTGAGGCAGTTGTGTGCCTGGGGAGCATGTATCTTGGAAGTGCTTTCTGAAACTCTAAATTTTGTTTTGCTCTGGGGTCTTATATAAACCAATTAGAACTTACAAACACTTTGCAGTGAGTATTATGGCCTTGTATTCACTGAGTAATATGAGCAAGGTGACACAGGTATGACTTGAGAATTAGAGAACTTGTTCATGCATTCCTTGCTGATTTGCATGCATGAGCCAAATTTCCCCGAAGAAACATTGAGTTCCCATTACTTCAAGCACAATGCTTTTCAGCGGCATCTTATTTTACACAGATAAAACAGAGCCAGTGTTGATACATGTGTGTATGAGTCCTCAACTTTCCGTTTTCTGAGGTTTGGTCTCCAACTGAATATTAACTGGCTAGAAAGAATTTTATATCAAATATTTTTGTGGATATAGAGCTAATTTTGAAAGAGCCTAGAAACTGGGCAGCACACAGCAAATTATCACATTGCAGAGGTTCAAATAATGCCTATTTTTATCTTGCCATGTTGTAGAGTGTGTATCATTTACCCTCCCATAAAACAATTTTTGTTAACAGAAAAAAAAAAGGGTGGGAAATCACTAGTTCCCTGAAGTAAGTACATTTCAACATACCTTGTAGATAGTATAAATGTGTGTCTGGTCTATTTATTGTTCTGCATGGCTGCCATTCCAAAATCTAATCAGGTGAAGGATATATTTCTCAAAGGATCAGTTAAGATCCTTTCATAAGTTATTCTGAAATTCTGAAAAAACTGCTTTCCTTTCCAGATTCTATATGGAAAGGAACAGCTGAAACTGTTTCTCCTCCCAGATTCTATGTTAGGAAGCTTACAAAGTAAACTAAGACTAATGAGTTGTATTTTACCCAAGAATATGAATCACGCAGACTTAAAATAGATAATACTCTTTTATATGACATGATTTCACCATGCTTCTGAACAGGAGTCTCATTTCCCATCAAAATTGAGTGATTGTAGTTGGTTTAGAATCAGTCTTTGGTTTACTTCCAGTAGTTTAATCATGATAAAAATAGACATCGAGGAAATGAAAGTTAATGAAGACAAGTAGGCTGTTCTATCAACAGGCTAGGCTAAAAGACCATGCATGGACTGTGCTTTCACATTTTCCTCTCTCCAGGTGCATGAGGATCTATCATGGTAAGCTTTGAAGGCTACTGTCTTACCTAAACGCAAAATGCCCACCGTTTTGGAAACTGAGACTTAGTTTGGTTGCCAGAACCCCTAAGATGAGCTGCAAGATTTGATTAAAGAAGTTCTTGAATTTAGCTGATGGACAACAACAACTTTAGAGTACAAACACCTAACCTACATTTATGCATCAATCCACAAGAAACAAGTGACTGTGCTTTGCTGCCTTACCCCGTAGACCAGCCAACTTAATCATTATCCTGAATATATTCACATTCCCAATATCTTCCTTTTAAGGTTCCAGAACTACTTCCCCCTCCCCCGTCATTTACTATGACTCATATACCGAGACTGATGCAACTTAATTCCTAAAGAGCTTGTATTTTTCAAGAGGAAAAGCAATTATTTCAGTAACACAACTCTTTCATCGAGATCAATCTGTTATACCCATGTTGGAATACTGTCTGAAGAATTTAAAATAGGTATAAAGCAGCTTTTACACGACCTCTTACTTTGAACATTTAAAATGTGAAAAGATTTAATATAATGCTGTTTTTCAGTTATTGACAAACCACCACAAGCACATTATCCACAGAAGAAAATCCTAGAAAAAAAAAACCAGTGTGAAATTCACCTGTCAGACTTTATTTGCAGCAAGGTGAAGGAGATGGCCAACTTCAGCTCACGTATGGATGGACATTTCAAGATTGCAGAGGTTTTGCATGGCGTATATGGTTAACATCCTCAAAAAAGTAAAGGAATTAAAAAAAAAGACATGATTTTTCCAAAAGTTAAGCCCTTTTCAGTTATTTTTTGTTTTCTGCAATAAAGCTCAATCTATTCTCATTTTCCTGAGAGTAAGTCCCTTTGAGACTCAATGGGATTTCATTTTGGGGGAAAAAAAACATTTTTAGAATTGAACCATGACATCTCCCATTAGAATATTATATCGATGTTTTCTATATTGTCTACATCTACTGTACATCACCCTAGTACAGCTTCAACCTAGGAAATTGTTTTTTTTTACAAATGTGAACATTCGTTTTTACCTTTCATCAGCCTTCCCAATTTCCATTATCCAAATCCCAGCCCCCTGATGCATTGTCTTTAGCTGTTTGTAATAAAAAAATAAATAAATGAATGGTTAACCCTGCAGTAAAAATAAACTGAGGAAGGACTATTGCTCAGTGAACGTGTCCCTGCTTGAAAGGCAAAAGTTTCAAGGTTGCCCCGCAGCAGAATCCTGGAGAGATACCTAAGCATAGTATTGAGCCCAGCAGAACTGTTGACCTGTCTTGGGTAAAAGCTGTGCCCAAAACAATGGCCTTTTGTGGGAGATGAAACTTTAGGAGATGTGCCTTTAAATGCCTTACAACTATTTCCAAAGGAAAAATACACTTTTTGGAGATGCCAGAAGTAATTTGGGAAATTTAATAGATCAATCAATTGCAGAACCAGGAGCAGCAGATTCCCCCCCCCAGCATAGAGCACTTGCATAAGATCCAGAGCCAATATTATTGCCATCAGTCTAAAATGCTTTAAAATACTCACCTTCCTCAGACACTGCTTTTCTCTTATCACGGAGGAGGGGCTTTTTAAAAACTGAAAGTTTACTTGAAAAATACAGTGTGTCGGCTGAAATCTATGCTAGCTGGCAGGATTCGGATTTCAGGTGTTTGATTTGGAAGAGGGCGACAGTTTCTTAAAATAAATATTGGAGGGGAGGGGTTAATTCTAAGAGAGACTTGTTCACTAACATATTCTTTCATTTGGAAAACCCCACCTCTCTTTCTTGGTTCTTTGTAATCGCATGAGTTCTAGGTTCCCTGGGATTAACATAAAATGGCTTGGATGGCCACATGCAGCCCAATAAGCTGCCCATCCTTACTGTATGAGGTCATCTGCTCTTTACCGAGGGATTTGATGCAGCAAAGGATAAGCAGTTTATCACAGGTGTAAGAATGACAAACTTTTAACAGCGGTTTGCTTCTGTATGCATCTTGTTTTCAGTTCTTTGTAAAACTCCTAGAAAAGTCAATAAAGAGCTTTTGGACATAATGTGCACTAAGGCTGATAAGACAGTTAGATGAAGACGTGTATCCTTTTGTTAGGTAGATTTTATTGGTTTCATCTTTAACACCATAGAAAATGCCTGCATTAGACTTTGCTTTAAATCACCCCCCTCCAAGCCAGTAATGTGCTGAATTACGGTACCACACTTTGTCATCTTCAACATGCACTGTAATTGGGTGTGCTGGCTGTGGATGATGGGAGGAACATTCCAACACATCTAGAGGAAAATGCCCAACCAATTGGTTTATTTGCAACCAATCATATTAATCTATTAGGCAGAATTTATTGTAAGATGAACACTTCTGTACACATTAAGTCATCATTTTATCTTGGTTTCTGTATATCTTTCATAAACCCCAATGACTAATAAACTACCCGTTGTTAGGTTTCTCAACTTGACTGTGTTTTAGGCGCTCTAGGAATACCGATATCGCTGGCTAGAGTTTACCTGCAAATAGAGAAGACATGCTTTGCACATCCAAGACTAAGCATAAATTATAAATGCTTTGCCCCAAAAGGCCAATAAAATTTAAATTTAAATCCTTTTAAAAGGATTTAAAAACATCATTTCACTTTAACACAGACAATATCATCTGCCCAAAAACTGATCTGAGACAGAATCGTAGAATTTTTTCCCCTCTTCCTACCAAGAGGATCAAATTGATCGCTGCATTTTACCACCCATGTCCATTTAATATTTCTCAAGACTATAGTTTTATCTGAGTTTACAGAATGCTGCCCTTTATATAATAAGTGTTTCTAGGCAAGACTCTTCTAAGAGTTTTACATATACCTGAACTCTACAGCAGCTTATAAAATGATGCAAGGGTAACGGCATGACTCTCCTGTTTAACTTACTGCACTTTAATACTTGGAAACCGTGATCTGAGAACAAATTCAGCTTAGTGGAACTCGCTATATTTTATGTCCTCTTCTCGCAGAGCTCTGATAATAATGGCCGAACTTCAAGTTGGGGTGGGGAGTGGGGAAAGCACACTACTAGTTGTCTCCCGCCTGTCTCTAGTTCTAGGATTTTTCAGTTGTCTTTTTAAAAGACTGAGAGCATTTGCTGCAAACAGTAATAAATAAAACGTAAAATGTGAAAATAGAGATCAGCGACTACAAATGATGTTGAGCTAATTTGTTGGACAGAGAAGGTTTCCTCTGCATCTGAAGTAGAGCATGGGTGGTATGTACGGAGGCATCCTGAACTCATCTGATTTCCCATCCATTGCTCTGCTGTGTAGATCTGTCAGCACAGGTCTCTGGGCCCCAGAGGGGAGATTAAAATTTAAAAACTAACAAAACTACCTTTTGGTTGGCTGTTTCAAGCCCGGAAAGCTTCAGAGCAAGCCTGCTACATTTCTTACAGCTCTTTCCTCTACCGCGCTCTTTCCCACTGTAACCATCTCCTTGCGTTGACAAATTTTGTACAGTTCTAAGGTGACATTCTTGAGAGAAAGAAACGTATTTATCGCCATGTGTCTTTGGATAAAAACAAAACCCAACAAGTTTCTTGGTATTTGCCTTCTGTCTGCTGGCATGACGTGTATGTAAAACAACAGCAACAACAAAAGTTCTATGTAAAATAAATATGAAATGGTCTCCAGGGTTCATGTGCCTTTTTCTGTCTTGCATCAAACATTCATTTTAAAGCACAGAAAGAGAGAACACACACACACACACAATATTTGAAATACAAAAGCTCAGAAAAACACCTTGCTGTTATCAAGTGGTTGCCAAGATTTTTTAGTCTAGCTATATAACACAAACTCTAAATTCTAAGTACCTCTCTACAATATGAAGCTGTCAACCTGGAGACTATAACATTTTTGGAAAACAAATGTCATCGCCCAATTTATTTATTTATTTATTTTATAAAATTTATATGCCGCCCAACTCCCGAAGGACTCTGGGCGGCTTACATCATAAAAAATAAAACATATAAAAGCAGTTAAAAAAAACATCTATATTTAAAATAAAACACTCACACAACCATGCATGGGCCAATCAGGGCAACTATTGGCCCCAGGCCTGCCGGAAAAGCCAGGTCTTAACGGCTTTACGGAAGGCCAGTAAGGTGGGGGTAGTACGGATCTCGGGGGGAAGCCGGTTCCACAGAGTCGGAGTGGCTACAGAGAAGGCCCTACCACGCGGTCCCGCCAGCCGGCAAAAAAAACATCTATATTTAAAATAAAACACTCACACAACCATGCATGGGCCAATCAGGGCAACTATTGGCCCCAGGCCTGCCGGAAAAGCCAGGTCTTAACGGCTTTACGGAAGGCCAGTAAGGTGGGGGTAGTACGGATCTCGGGGGGAAGTTGGTTCCACAGAGTCGGAGCGGCTACAGAGAAGGCCCTCCCCCCCGGTCCCGCCAGCCGGCACTGTCTGGCCGACGGGACCTGAAGAAGGCCAACCCTGTGCGACCTCACTGGTCGATGGGAGGAATGTGGCATAAGGCGGTCACGCAGATAAACTGGTCCTGAGCCATGTAGGGCTTTAAAGGTAACAACCAACACCTTGAATTGTGACTTGGGAGTTGGGCGGCATAGAAATACAATAAATAATAATAATAATAATAATATTTGGCCTTGGTTCAATAGCTGGTATGAAATCAGCCAATTGTAGTTTATTCAAATAACTATAATTAAGCTTAGTATAATGAACATATCCAGCCAATCTCTTTCCTTCCCAGCTGTTTTCTCATTATACTGTGATTGGTTGGTTGGTTAGTTAGTTAGTTTGCTAATTATTAGATTTTTATTCCCCCTATCTTTCTTTG
>QLTV01004293.1:135238-178153 GCA_003457575.1 Thermophis baileyi | reverse complement strand
ACCCCCCTCCTGTCCCAGCCAGGTTTCGGTTATACATGCCAGATCTGCTCTCTCCTCCAGGCTTAAATCCCGGATGAGAGGGGCTTTGTTCACAATCGATCTGGCATTAAGCAGCAGCAGCCTGAGGCCAGGGCCCTGAAAACCCCAGTCACCAGAAGGATCAGAACAGGCAATCGCTTTGATACAGCGAGAACTAGTTCTCCACACATGGTCTGCCCTTCGGTTCCCGCCATACCTACCTCTCCCAACCACCACTGGGATGCTCCGACCCGCCACCCTCCTTGAGATCCCATCCCCCCCCCACTCCCCCCCCCCCTACTCCGCTCGCGGCTCCCGCCATACCTACCTCTCCCCACCACCACTGGGATGCTCCCACCCGCCACCCTCCTTGAGACCCCATCCCCCACCTCACTGCCCCCCCCTCTATCCGGCAGGCCGACAATATCATTCATACCAAGCCCAGGGTCAGATCTGGGCCCCCATCTGCTTCTGTTAGTACACTCAGCAGAGGGGGCTCCATTTCCCTCCCCCAGCTCCCCCATTCTCACCAACACAACCAATCAGACATACTCTCCCATTCACAGTCAAACCAGACAACCCACCACATTCACACACAAAACATGGCTAAAATTGCTAAAAACTGGCCAACAAAAAAAAGAAAATTGCATTGTAAATGACATTAGCGATGACAATGACATTAGCGATGTCATTTGAGCGCTGGTTGGGCGCTCTGGAATAGGGTCATGCATTAAATTTAAATTGTGTTTTGTTGTGAAGCATCAGAACTTTATATTTTATTCGTGCATGGACACATTAATATTGTAACAACAATAGATGCGCAAATGCAAACCAGCAAAACCTGCATATAAATGCAACCTTCAAGCTCAACATCAGCAGGTCATCAGAGCACGCACAAAGGGTAAACATACATCGAAGCTCAGCAAGCCAACCCAAACCATTGGCATAATACCGGTATAAGCAATGATTTTTTTGCGTTTGCAGTCTACAGCATTAAAAGCAGATGAAGCAGAATAGTGTGCACACAAAGATACATATGCACCCTTTGTGTGCATCTTTGACTTTCATTTATTTGCTCTTTTTGCAGATTAGCCACAGAACGCAAAACAAACATGTAACTCAATCCCCTGAAATTTAAATTTACCATCACAATATTATATTTCATAAGGCTTGCATTTGTGAGCAGTGTCTTTTTCTTTTTTTTCTTTTGCCCAGAAAAAAATAGCACTGCAGAATTCTCAATGGCTGGCTTTGTAACTGTGGGTTTTCTTTACCACTGTATCATCCATATTACCCCATTTAGTGAAAGCCAGCAGCTGCAGAGATGTGGCCGGTCTATATTGCTGCGATGATTGGGTGGAATGTGGTTTTCTTTTTTAAAAAAAAAACTCCCATTGCAGCCTTCAGAATACTCAAAACAACACAGCTGTTGTTAATAATCAAATTTGTTTTGGAACTCATTGGCAAAAGCTCTACAGACAGGTTTTTCCTGGGGGAGGGGGAAATCCATGCAAAGGGGGCAGACTTGGCATTGGCTGGGCATGCCATGGGCCATTCTCCCCAAAGTAGGCAAAGCCTAAATCAAAAACAAGTTGGGAATAAAACCCAGAATAATTTTCACTGAAGGTAAGTGTATCTGTCATTTAAATGCAGTTAATGTGATTATTTTGCATATTTAATATTTTCTCCGTTCTGCCACATTGAAAATGAAATTTGATATGAACTTTTGAGAACTCTGTAGGTAGCACCTAAGATTTGGAGAGGGAACTATATATTGTCCTATACATATACACGTACACTGTAATGTAGGCAAATTCTCCAACTTCATAAATCAGGTAAGAAGTCTTACACAATTAGCAGCAACAAATTATCCTCAAACTCACTCAAGCCTCCCGATAACTTCAGGATTCACCCATTGAGTCTGGTAGATCAAGACTCAGCCTGTGCTGACCTAGCTTGGCTTTCTACCTGCCTAAAATGTGGAGAAACATTGGCCAAAAAAGGCTATTAAACAGGATATCATAAACGGCTTCATTACCCACCAATGTACTGTAACCAGTTGATAATTCAATGTCTCATGCAACTAGACCACAGAAAGCAAAAACAAAACAAAAAAACCCAACATCTGTATGAAAACAATAACTTTGTTACACCAAGACATTTTGAAGATACTGTGTACCAATAAATGTATTACTACGGTATAATGTAAATGTTGGAATTACACTATATGTTGTTGTGGTCCTCCAGCGGCCTGCGGAGCTGGCAGCAGAGTCGGACAGCGAGGAGGCTGGGGAGGACCATGGGCCAGGCCTGGAGTCTGGAGAAGGCTCGGTGCCAGAGGCAGAGGAACAGGGGGAGCCTGTTCTCAATGCGCGCATGCGCAGAGCTGCCAGAAGGCAAGAATAGTTACAGAGGAGCAGGACTACTCGGGAGTAAAGCTTGGAGATAATTGGCCCCTCCCATAGGCTATATAAGTGGAGAACACGAAAGGGTTCGTTGCAGAAAGCAACTCAGTTCACCTCTAGCTCTAGTCATTGCAACTCGGACACTGTTTCTGTTTCTGTTTGGACCTTGCCAAGTTTTCCTGCTAATTAGTCCTTGGCAGTTTGTCAAAGAAGATCAAGGTTCATGTGTTTATCTGCCTTTCCCTGAAAGACTGTTGTCGGACTTATTATCCTTTGTTTGGGACTTAGTACGGCTGGTAATGAAAATAATTACCAGCCGTTACAAATAAAAGAGGTTTTTGGGACACCGTTTGTGCCGTATTCTTTAATCAGGAAGCCTAGGTCAGAACATATGTCTACCTGTTTAAAAATCTAAGAAGTGATAGCTCTTTATATTTTGTGCAGTAATACAATCTATTGGCTGGCTCAGGGGTCAGCAACCTTAAACACTCAAAGAGCCATTTGGACCCGTTTCCCACAGAAAAGAAAACACCAGGAGCCACAAAACCCTTCCCGTGCCTGACTATTTCCTGAGCGGCCACAGAACTAGCATATGTAGTTGAATTAAATGTTCTGTTTTCTTCTGAAACTTTTCTTTTCTTGGATTTATCCATGGTTGGTCTACCGGGGGTCGAAAAGCTCAATAAATCGCGTGCCTGTGGGTGTCACACACTGGTGGTTGTGACGCATATTTTGAGCGACGGAACCGCAGCAGAAGGATGAAAAAGCCACATGCGGCTCCAGAGCTGCGGGTTGCTGACCCCTGTGCTGGCTTAAAGCATACTGAAACCCAGTGGTTTGTCTTTGCCTTTCATAATTCAGTATATCCAAATGTTTTCATTATGCTATTTGCTATTCATCATTTGAATAACAACATGTACACACACACACCATAGACACACACATATGGGAAAATCATCCATAATTAGCCAGGTGAATGTATTTTAATATGCTACTTTAAAGACCGAATTCCCAAGACTGCTCCCGTTTCACATTCTTAACAGGGACCAATTAGTGTGCCAAACAAGGAGACCAGCAATTTTTCTTCAATGTTGAAAGTTTCAGTGAGGAACAGTGCAGGCCATAGATCACTTCGTAAAGAGGAACTTGCTTCCTTCTGTTCTTTTGATATTTGCATGTGTTAATACTACTTATTGTGATGTACTCTTTATCACAAAAATTAGAACTTTGAGTTTCAGAATGGATTTATTTTGGTACCTGTATTAACACCATTTGGAATATTTTAAAATGTCAGTTTCTTCAGCATTTGACAACAAAGGGAGACTTTTTTTGCCCTCACTCCCAAAACCCAACTACAAAATTGGGCATTTTTAAAAATGGTATCTACATAATCATTTCTTTATTATTGGCAGATTTAGAAAACGGAGTTCCAAGCTGGATAATATCATCTAACCCCTCCCCTCCAGAATCAGAGAGTTATTTTCCTTCTTTCTTTTTAATTATGATCCCTTCTATGTAAATGCAGCTTGCAACGGGCAAATTTACATCCCCAAAAGATGAAAGCATTTTCTCATGTGATAAACTAGGAATAGACATGAACATTCCTCCTTCTCTAACGAAAGGTCATTCTGGTCAAAATACTGCTTAAGAAAGTAAAAACAAGGCTAGCAAAACATCATCTCTACCACCGCTGTTCAAGTTTTGCTGGCTGCCTTTTGGAAGGCATTCAGGGTTATAATAAGCCAAGGAAATGGACCGGCTTTCATTTTAAGGAATTCTTCACTACCCTCAGCCTCAGAAGCTGAAGCTTTTGGCGGGCTGAGCCAAGGTACGCTCTGAAGCTGCTAGCCTGTGCTCTTCATATACACCATGTTGGCTTTATATATTTTAATCATTTTAACATTTAATGCTTCTCAATTAAAGTGATGTCCTGCAGTGGATGCCAAGCTTAGCTTGAATATGCATTAACTGTTTTCAGAATCAGTAGTTTAAGGCACCAGAGGATTTAAACAGCAATCCAGGGGGCTGTTGGGGAAAAGGTTTGGCTGAATAAAGCAGATTATAAACAATAATATATGCCTTTTCATTTTTTTTTTCATTTTTTTTCTTTGGAAGAGTTCCAACCTCACAAATAGTCCTAAAGTGCTATAAACTTATCCATCCTAAGCTCTGCAAATGTACTTTGTGAAAGCCATGGGCACAGTTGCTTGCCACTCGCATCAACGCACTCATCAAGTGCTTTTTAATGCACAAGATGTCCATCAGACAGCACACCACTTGAAAAAAATACAAAATGCTGGGAAGGATAACCTTCAGCACCAAATAAACCAAAAAATGCAACCTGCCTTCTGGACAAGGTGGCAGATATACGTCCCAGGGACCATAAAAAGGTGACTGTCCTCCTTTGGCATTTTTGCCAAACCGTCTGTAATGTAAGACCAACCCAGATGACTGATGGCCACAGTACAGCAGTAAAAGCAGCTGCCAGCCATGCAGCAGCGCTTGTACCTTTTAATATCCCTTTCATATTGCTCTGCACCAAAAACACAAATTACACAATGGCCCAGTTGTATAACAAACATTTGGCATGAGCATTCTTGAGATGAGAAAAGAGCCCGAACATTTTCAGCTGGTGGGAATGAAAGATGAAATGAATATGGAACTGAACACTCAACTAACAGTCGACTGAATTGCAGAGGTGAGTAAGTGTTAAATGCCCATTTCTGCATGATGCGATACTATCTCTAAAAAATATTGTTTCCTTTCAGTGGCGAAACATGCGCTTCTTGAAGGGAAGACGGGTATCAATTATATAACCTTTTAAAAACACCAGGAAGTGAAGAATGCAATTACATAGAGTCCATTCCTTCCAGAACAGGTGTGGGAGAAAACCCCAGGTATCCCAAAGGGAAAATGGGCCAGCCTGGCATCTCCCCAAAACATTTAGCAAACTACAAACTTAAGGTTCCACTTATAAGACCACCATGAAGGCTGAATGTAAGGTTTATCCAGATGCTTTAAGCTGTTTATTAAACATCTTACTAGCAACATTTGCTCTTTTTACCTCACCCCCACCACCCCCTAGCTTGCAAATCAGTCCTGTAGCAACATTAACAACCTTAAAATATTTCAAGAGAGAATTTAACAATGTTCTTAAATATTTCAATGGAGATGTATGCTAGTAAAACCTACATAGCCTCAGACATGGTCCAGCCATCCCCTATAACAGCGGTTCTGAACCTGTGGGTCGCGACCCCTTTGGGGGTCGAACAACTCTTTCACAGGGGTCGCCTAAGCGTGCGCTAGCCTGCCATCTTGGTGCTACGTCCCCTTTGTCACCTCATCGTGCGCGGGGCGGGGCAGGGGTCACGGCAGCGGGGTGGGGGTCACGGCATTAGGAAGGTTGAGAACCACTGCCCTATAAGGAGAGGGAACAGCAAAACTGATCACTAGTCCTGGTACAGTATGCAGTGCAATAGCTAGAATGTGTGGGCTAAATTTATGGTATCTACATATGCAGTGTCCAGCTTATCAATCATCCAGACAAGGGATGATTAATAGGCTACCTTTCCAGCAGCTTTGAGGATAAGGCATTGAACCTTGTTACTATATATTTTTCTGTTTGAAGGAAAAATTAGTTTTAAAAAGTAGTCTGGAATAGCAAGAGTTGTGTTAGAAGATCCGTGGGGCATAATTTAGAATGGTTGGACATTTAGATTTAGCTTATTTAGAACAACCTCTATCCTTTGGACTAGGAAGAGCAGAAGTGGAGATTGAGTACATTAGAACCCTTGTACAGGATAAAGAAAAGTCACAGCAGGAAAAGGAACAGAAAAAGGCAGGAATGCTGGACAATAGGAAACAGTTGCTGCAGAAAGGTTTCCTTTCTTCTTTCCGCTTCTCTATTGTTTTCCACAGATTTCTGCTGAATGTTTTCCTAAAGATTTTCCTCTTAAGTTTTATGCTGCTCTCTTCTTCTTATTTCTATTTTTTTTAAATTTCCCCCCTCTTGCCTCTGATCTTTCATTTTTCATTGCTTTTCTTCAGTCTTGGGGTGCTGTCTCTCTCCATACCCCAATTAATTTGGTACGGCAAACAGGAGAACCCACCGCCGGCTGTAGGGACTATGTGGGTCTGTGGCCCTTGCATGCAGTTTCAAGCTGCCCAGAGTTACCTTGTAGGGGAGATGGACGGCATAAGCCTTTAATAAATAAATAAAATAATAAATGCCCGGCATTCAAATGCCAGGGTCTCCAATCACGCAAGATAAATATTGGTAGTCCTCGGCTTAGACCACAATGGAGCCCAAAATTTCTGTTGCTAAGTGAGACATTTGTTAATTTACTATCTTTCTTGCCACAGTTGTTAATTGAAGCACTGCCGTTGTTAAGTAGTATCATTCTTATTTCTTCCTATTCCTTGTAGTCTTACTCAGAACTTTCAACAGGGATTTCCCCATTGGTTTTGCTTGTCAGAAGGTCACAAAAGGTGATCACATGACCCTGGGACACTAGAACCATCATCAAATATGAGTCAGTTGCCAAAGAATCTGAATTTTCATCAAGTGACCATGCTGCAAAGGTCTAAGTATGAAAAACGATCATAAGTCGCTTTTTTCTGTGCTGTTGTAACTTCAAACAGTCACTAAACGAACTCTTGTAACTTCAGAACTACCTGTATGCTGATGTCTCATAGGATAAACACCTATAACCATGCTTTTCTGGATCTGCTGTCATGTACTATTTCTGGAGACTCGTGACATTAACTTACAACCCTCCTCCAAACAAGTATTCAGCCCCCTTTTATCAGATTTAAACTCAAACCCTATAAAGTGGCAATTTTTTTTCATAGGACTTCAGTTATTAGAAAACAAATGGTACCACAGGTGCTATAAAGGTGGATCTATGTACTTAGTATGTAGTATATAATTGAGTATATATATTCTGAGTATATATTTGGACTTAATTTTGCCACTATCGCCAAATTTGATTTTTTTGGTATTTGTGCTCATCTTCATTTCCAGAACTCTGATTGTACTTTGCTTACTTTAAAAAAAAAACTATATATAGCTCGTATGCCCTCTCAAGATTGCACTATTGAAATTGATTAGCAAAATATCAAATAACAACATGACTGATTCACCTCCAAGTTTCCCACAGGGATTAAGAAAAATAGGAAAAGTCTCTGGCCACAGCTCCCCCCCTCCCCCATTGGCATATTTTAGTGTCACTCTCACTATTGTGAGCTTTGGCAGCTAAAAATAATGAGGAAAAAAGTGCAGCAACTAAAAATTCTTCACTCTTGAGGTATAAGGAATAATAAAAGGCTAATGTGGCTGAGCAAGCCTAAATAGCCCAACTTCTGCACCTCTCCGAAAGCAAAGTTCCAGTTCATGTGTTGCATGAAATTGCAAGGCAGAATCCATATCGGGTAGTCCTTGACTTATGACCGGTCCCTTAATGACAATTCAGTTATGATGGGCCCTCCAAAAACTACTTATGTTTTTGAAGTTACAAAAGCTGCACTCTCCCCAACCCCAGTCATGTGGTGCTTGGCACTTGGCTTACTTTTACTGATGTTTGCAGCATCCCACCGTCACGTGACCACGATTTGCAACATTTTTGCTGGTTTCTTGCATTTATCTTCGGTCTCCAGAAAAAATGCCCATTGGGAAAAATTGATTCGCTCTATGGCTTTCCCTTAACAGTTGCCACAAAATTTGTCAAAAAATTGGGACCGGTCATGTGATGCGACTTACAATCGTAATTTCAGGCTCAATTACAGTTGTTAAGTGTTACCTTTAACTCCCAGGCACATTCCTGGTAAAGCAATTGGAAAGCTTCAAACAGCTGTTACCACTGTCATAAAATAGGTGTGGAATTGAAATAGGCAACCTGCTTGGACACTTCGAAGAAAAACTTGATGTTTGCTAAAATTCATTTGGAAAAGTGTTGGGGAGAGAAACTGCACCGTAGATATTGGTCTCTTTGGAATAATGCCCTTTTGTCCAAGTGGAAGGCGATTGCTTTTCCAACCTTGAGAGAAAAGTGATCTGTCAAAGTTAAGAGACAGGAAGAATCTCTGTGCTAGACACGCAAGTCTCCCTGTTGGTGAGCCAAGGTCACAGCTACCGCTAGTAACATCTTTCACAATAAGAGGTGAATAAGGACCGTAACTGTGGGCACAAAAGGCTCTGGAATTAAGCCAGAGAAAACAATGGACAAAATAGAGGATGGAATCAGCAGGTATATCGGGGAACAGAGGAAAACCAGTCGTTTGACATAACACCTTACTAGTGAGGGAGGTACATGTTGAAAAATAGAAGTAGATATTTATGTAAGCTATAAGCTTATGGAAAAAAGTGCCAAAGCATGCGTAGTTAAATATAAGGGTAAAATATGATGACATTGCAGAAGAACTGAGATATTCGTTTTTCCTCATACAATTCCCACCCTTTAACTTCATGAGAAGCCATTGTGGATGGTTTCTGAAAAGATCTCTTTTTCTTTGTAAGGCAGAATGGAACTCTCCAGACTGTAAGTGAAGGGAAATGTGATTCTGGACGTACAGCTGTCTATGATGGAAGGAGAGGAGATTGGGAATTGCTTAATAAGGCTTACAATGACACAAGGGAGGAATGAATCATGACTATCAAGGTCATCATGGTGTGATGAGGATATAATTGGCTGAATCCTTTTGGTCTTTCCAAGATCTCCAATCAGAAAGGGAATTAGTAAAAAGATACTGTAGATGTCTGCTTCAAGCATTATATATATATGGAATTTATCCTGCACTTGCTGCTGAGGTAAAGACCCCAAGATATACATGTGGGAGGAGGGGGGGAGGAATTCAATTTCAAGACACCCATTGATATACGATTAGAGCCATAGCTGAAGGATGCAGTCCATATTACTAGGGTAATATGGAATGTAAGGCCTATCAGTGCCATTATCAACCTTGAACCATATGGCCAATGTAGTACAAAAATCATTGTTTAATATCATCTGGATGCTTTGCCTCAAAAAAACACTGATTGTCAAATTCCCCAAATTCCAGGAACTTCAGCTTACTGAGATGCTGCAATGAGTCAACTATGGGCAAAAGTGTCAGATGAAAAAGAACCAGAAATGAAGACATAAATGTGTCATGGATGAATTGTGTTAGCGACCAAAGCCTGAAGAATTGACCTTCAGTGAGATTGTTCATAACCTGCCACCACTGAAGAGGCTCCTTGATGCAAGAATGACTGATGGATTTTCTGATATTTGAACCTTGAGGATCAGGTTCAAATGTGATGAACCAGGCTTGTAAGGTGTAGCTGAAGATGAGCAAAGTTGGGGCTTCCATGCAGCCCAACAATTACAGGATATCAAAGGTCCTTACTTCTCCTGGGGGCATCTTGTGCATGATAGCCTGAAGCATACACGGTGTGCATTGGAAAGAAGAAAGTTCCCTCCGTGATTTATAACCACAGCCCCAATAATTAGGCAACATGTGGGAAGATCAGAAGACTTTCATAACTGATGGAGAAGTCCAGATCGTAGGAGAAAGACCTGGGATATATGGAAAGAAAATTCAGAAGAGGAAGGCATATCTTTGAGTCTGTCAACCAGGTAACAGAAGTAAGTAATGGAGATGAAAGAGCATGATAAAAGATGCTATGCATTAAAAAAAAAAACCTCTTAAGAGGCCATGGCAGGACCAAACGATAAAACATAAAATTAGTATATGGAGCTATTTATTTTGCAGTGAATAAAAAGATGATAGGGGAACTATGAATATATAACATTAGAATAGCAAAGTTACAGTCATACCGTCATTTGTGGGAGGAGATGGGTGATGGGAACGATGAGAAGATTCATAGTAGTACAGACTTAGTAAATAGTTTGACAGTGTTGAGGGAATTATTTGTTTAGCAGAGTGATGGCGTTCGGGAAAAAAATTGTTCTTGTGTCTAGTTGTTCTGGTGTGCAGTGCTCTATAGCGTCGTTTTGAGGGTAGGAGTTGAAACAGTTTGTGTCCAGGATGTGAGGGGTCTGTAAATATTTTCACAGCCCTCTTTTTGACTCGTGCAGTATACAGGTCCTCAATGGAAGGCAGGTTGGTAGCAATTGTTTTCCCTGCAGTTCTAATTATCCTCTGAAGTCTGTGTCTGTCTTGTTGGGTTGCAGAATGATAGGGGAACTATGAATATATAACATTAGGCAACCTGCAAATCAATAGATACAAATCACATCTCTTGTTGCAGGAGGAAAAACTCCATACTGAGTGGGGTCAGCCTGAAGTAGGAAGATTTCATGAAAATTAGAATTAAAATCCAACATAGGTCTATTGAATGAACTTCCACAGGGCAGGAAAACCTAGATTGTGCTCATGTGATTCTGATTTTTAGTTTTGTAACACTGGCACTTACAAAATGGAGTCTGTAAGGCTAGAGAGGCCAGACTGCTTGAAGGAAAAGGACAAGAACATGACTATTCTTCAGTGGGGAAAACATGAAGAGAATTGTGATAAAAATAACTTGAAATAATAAAAGAAAAAAAAAAAGAATTATTATTCAGGGTGGATGGAGATCTCAATGGATGAAAATGCTAATGTTATGGCTCTCAAAATCAAACTGAAAAGTTTAGTATGAGCTGCACCTAGCTTAATGTGAAACACACAGAGGGCTCCCACTAGAAATTGTGTAATTTAGACATAGCCAGAAATTGGATGCAGCCATTCTGAGAATGCACATTTCTTCTGAGGCAGACTAACAAGCTTAGGGATTATAATATTTTCCTCCCTTTCTGTCCATGAATTTTTAGCCATTTATGTTGATATTTCCTCTAAAAAATGTTTTAGTTATATCTACAGGGTTAAAAAAATCTGGATAAGATTTTGTAGTGTCCAATACAAACACATGATGCTTTTTATATAACTAGTTTGGTTTAATGGCAGGTGAAAAAAAGAGAAACATTCCAGGAACATTTTTATATATTTCATATCATGCAGGAAAATATTTTTATACCAGAAACAGAGAGATATACACAATTAACATGCCCATTAGTTCTCATAGTTTAACAACACAGCAACTACTTAGCTAACCAGTTTAGGAATCAGTTTAGGATCAAGGAAAAAAAGCCCACCGCCCTTATTTTTAAATCTTAGAGAAGCACAGTACTTCTGAGTTCAAAAAAAATATAAATAATAACACTGTCACTAATGTGGGAGTCTGGAAAAAAAAGTTTTATAAACTGGCTCATATCTTCCTTTCCCCTATCCAGCAGTTGGATCTTCCTTTCCTACAAGTTGCATGGAGCAAATAAGAAGCTAGTCCTTAAATCCACTTGGGAAAGCAGGTTCAACACTATTCGTGTGTCTAATTAGGACTTATTCTCAAGAAGGAACACACAGGACTTCAGCTTCAGTACGGTTCCCTTTTTCTTCTCCATAGCCTCCATACATGATGAAACTCCTGTGCTGGTGAAGTAAGACTCGTGCTGTATCAGGCTTGTAGCGTGCAATCTACCCAACTGAACATCTCTTACAGCTACATCTGACACGATAGCAGAAATCCAATATATCCTTTCTTACATTTTAGCAAAAATCCAAATTCCCCTTTTTATTGGTTTTAAGACTGAACAAAAAAAAAGGGGGGGGGGGAGAAGGGAACTATTAAGCAAATGGCAAGTCACAAACTATGGCTGAGGTTATTTTTCACATGGTAGATAGTAGGTTATGCTGTGTGATTCACAGTCCGCTACTTTCTTTTTGGCTTTCCAAATATGTATCAATACCAAGCACTTTCATTCAACAAATTCCAATCCTTATGCATTGTGCAGACTACGTAGTAGGAGAAGGATGGATTTATTACAGTTTTTGTTCCATTCTGAAAGCCTTGGGCTTCACTTCCTTGGCCTTTCAGTTAAGCTTTGCCAGCTGTGTGTTCCTGGAGCATAGAGGTGATTACTCTACAGTCTGTCACCTCCTCAGGCAAGTATCCTTCCGTGTCCCGAAGAGTAGGGTCGGCTCCAGATTGAAGCAACAGTTCCACAATATCAGAAAATTCACAGGTAGAAGCTAGAGGGGAGACCAGAACAAAATGGAAACAAGTCAGAATCAACGGTTTGCATCTGCTGAATGAGGCATATCAAAACTACAGATGCAACAATCTAACAGCCAAACAGAACAAGGAAGCTGCTATAAGAAAGATAAATTCTCCTCAAGATTGGCAGTCCACATTCTACAACCACGCTAAGATAGCATTCAACTTGGTTATTCCCTATTAAGTCAAAAACAAAATGGCATTGCATTGCATCACATCAGGGATTGCCTCACCAAGGTTAAATCTGCCCATTTGTTAAGAACATTGTCAGAAGACCTGGTGAGGTTTCCACTCCAATGTGAGTTTAGGGTTAGGGTTAGGAGACAAACTTTTTCTATTGTGGCCCTCATACTTTCCAACTCCTTGAGCATTGGGTCCCTTCCTCTTAGCATTTTATTTGTTTATTCATTTAAACAATCTATACAGATGCCCATCTCAAAACAGTGCCTCTTAGCAGTGCACACAAGAGTGAAACCAAAAATTCAGCAACCTAATATACAAATTAAACATTAAATATTAATCCAAAACAATAATAGTAATAGGAGGGAGGAGGAGGAGGAAGAATATTCCCAAGTATACAAACATTGCATTTTCAATCAGTGAAACTGAAATAAACAAATCCACCAGCAGGATTGGTTTAACCACCTGGCCTAAATGACTGAAGGAACATCCAGGTCTTTAATGCCTCATGAAAGGCCAAAAGCGTCAGGGCCATCCCGATTTCTGGGGGGATGTTCTTCCATAGGGTAGGGTCTTGAAAAGGACATTGAAACAATTCTCTTCCACTGTGCTTTTAAGTAATGTTTATGGCAAGGTTACTATTAATTGTATGATTTTTCTCTACTGGTATGTCTATATGGCTCCCGGTTGGTGGATTGGAGCAGGCTAAAAAATTGCTCTCTCTCTCAATAAACACTTTGCTTACCTGTATCTTTGGTATTTGAAGATTTCATTTGTTATGTTCATACATATGAATGTTGCATTTGAATAGATCGGCCTATTCTAGAGCTAAAAGATTTTGATGGAAAGTCCCTTCCCTAACTTATTGTGCTTGCCCTTAAGGATTGGCTCCCAACATTTATGCTAGTTTCTGGAACTGACAAATCAATGGAAGAGAATATTTGTAGCTCCGGATTAAACGTAAACAGGGAGCAAATCCAAACTTAATAGACTCTGATGATGCTACCTAGTTGGTAGTGAAACATCTACAAGCAAACAATCATGCTCAGAGAGCATCAAGGACTCCACTGACAAATAATTCTGGAAGTCAGGCAAAATGCATGTACAAAACAGAAAATAAAATGGAAATACAAATTTTTGATAATGAAGTGCTGTTAAGTGGCAGTGATTAGCTCAGAGATGTATTGGTAAACATGGAAAAAGATGGAAGCTTAGAGATGGTTACAGTGTTATTGGAGAACAAAAGAACATATGCAAGATAAGCTAAAGATAGTTATTCACTATCCAGATATAAAAAATGTATTGAGAATAATGCAAACCTCTCATCCACTGATATGGAGCTGCCTTCACAAGCATGATGGTGAAAGAATACAACTGCTATAGTGAATAACCTTGCTGAAGATTGAGAAGGCATGGAACAATTCCTGTCACCTAAATTGTGTAAAGTTTTTGGCAACTAAGGAAGTAGTCACTTTGTGACTTTCCCCATAATAAATGAGGCACTGAGTGGAGTGAGTTTACTGCTGGAAGCTGGATCTTTCAAAGTCACAGGACGCAAGGGGAAAACACCAATAAAACCAATCAAAATAAAAGTTGTAAAACAACAAAGTAAAAAGGGAAATTATCTAAACAAGGTTAACAGCAAATAAATGGACAAAAATATATTGTCTGTTACTGAAGGATGAACTGAGAGATGTTGCTACTGAAGTGGCAGAAAAGGGACTTAGGTAAATAGTGGGAACTATGGGCATTTGGGCAAGCGCAACAGGGCAAATGTGGAGTTTCTGATAGAAACTTTTAGCTCAACGTTCTGTGTTGAGCAGGTACCGACACCAATATATATGATGCACAAAGAGCCACCATTTCAGTTTCTTGACTTTGATTTATTACTAGAAAGGAAAAGAATCTAAGTCTTGGAACAAGAGGAAAAGCCAAGAAGCAGAACATGGCAGCAGCTCTAATATAAATGATAGATAGTACAGTAAAATTTCTTCAGGGATAGTCAGGAAAACATATCTTGCTGAAATGAAGCAGAGGAGAGTAGAAGAGATGCAGGATATTAAATTTAAATCATAACCTTTTGGAGAGAACATGAGATCCTGTAACCTTGGGCTTGGCATTTCCTGACTTTTCGGCAGTCTTAAAGATGGAATTATTTTACCAGATCATTTACAATTTTTTAAAAGGTTCGATCTTACAAAAAGACAAATTGCAAGGAAGACATTTTAGGATGGAAAAACATTGTTAGTGAAAGCAAACATGCTATAACTTGCACCAACCAGATGTCGATTTTTTTAAGCTAAGATTTTTCTTTTCAAGCTGTGAAGTAAAAGCTGGCTTCTAATCCAATGCTGCCACCGTTTAAACTCAGTTATGTACAAATTGTCTTGAGAATTTAAGAGCAACGTTGCTTTCTCCCCCACCCCTCAGTTTCGTTTCCAAATATGGATACTGAAGTATTTTTTTCTGAATAGGTCACTTATAAATGTTTGTGGAATTGTGAAGAATGTAATCACTTGCCAGTGACTTGATTAGTCCATGAAATAAAAGACTGATTGAAGGTGTTGGTGTAGGGAATTTAGTAGCCTAACATCAATTTATTGTCTCACGTTCACCTGATGTGACGCTAATGCAATAGGAAGGGATAAAGTTGGGTCAAATTGAGCAAAATGTGGTACTTCACAGTACACTCATTTTGAGGCTCATAGTTGGTTGCAAGGAGAAGAGGAGATGGATAATTTTCTTTGGTTTAAATGATTCTTCGGGGAGACAACTGCAATGGAGAGAACAGCAGAAAACTAACAAGCCACCTCAATATGATTTGTCAAAGGACACTTCAGTTGCTGAATTTTTTTAAAAACAGCAATTTTAGCACTCTTTTGCTTCTCAATAATGGAAAGAGATACACCAAATAAAAAATCATATATGTATCCAATGCAACTCAAGATGCATCAGATATGGTCATAGGATTTCTCCTAAAAAACTTTGTAGCTGAAGTTCCAATGGGACCTGTATTTTCAAGGTACCTCTCAGCTGAACACTAAATTATGTTTTTAATTATATTGCAAGTCAACACATTAATGGTGTATTTCCCTTTGCAATTAGCTGTAGTAATTAGAAAGTATCCTGAGAAAATATCTTTTCTCAGCTGACACTATGGGGAGAAGCAAATGTTTAATTAAAACAGGACAACAGTTCAGTTGAAGATTATTTAAACCCTTGCATTGTTAACTAAAATGACAAAAGATCTCAAATCTAGCTTTCTATGTTCCTGCAGTCTGAGTTTTTTGTTAACCTTATACCCAAGATATGGAACTGATTTTTATTTTCTATTTGCCATCTTGGATGGGAAAAAAATATAAATCATTGGGGAATTTACAATAGTTTTCTTTAACAGTCAGGTCTCTCTTCATACATTTTGCTATGTGATAGCATAAGCTACGGAGTTATTGTCAAGGTGGTAGGACTGAAGCTGCCTAGAAGTCTCTTAAGAAGTTTGAAACGTTTGTGTAAGTGGGCTGCTTGCAAATACAAATGAAGGACCAGGAAATTATATATAGAGTTTGTCCACTTCTAGCACATGAAGGTAACTTGGGAAGGGGAGGAAAAGAGAAAGGAAAGGAAAGGAGAAAAGGAAAAGGAAAGGAAAATCTTTGAAGCTGAGAGAGCCAAAGAGGAAGTGATGGCAAAGGACAACAGCTACACAGGCTGAAGCACCCTCTCCTATACAAATGGTGAAAAGTGCAGAAGACTCTGTGGCTACTCTAGATGACTTATTTCAACCTCTTGCCACAAATTGTGTTCTATGCCCCACTGTAACATTGCTTATCCATAATATGAAGCAACAAAGGCATGGCCAGTGCACAGAACTATACAAAGTTACAAATAGCCTATTTTCTGGGGTCAAAAGAAGATTATGTAAGGAATTTGTTATGGCATTAAAAGTCCCTTTGGCCGTATACTAAAAAGTCCCAGCATACAGAATAAGAATGATTGACGTAGCATTACGCATTGGAAACAGGTATCAGGCACTGGAAACATATATAAGGTGTTTTTCTAATTTTAGCAAAGCACACCATGCGCTGTTATTTTAACAAATTTGGCTTTTATGCTGTTCCATTTCCAAAGGCTCTAGGTAAAAGTAGACCTAGAAGTAGTAACACAGAAAGTAAAATAACAGGAAAGCAACATTGCTATTCATAGCAGCTCCGATGTGCCAATCATTTGGGGTAGCAGATTTTCATATATTGTTTAATGTCTCAGAAGGTTCAAATGTGGGCTCCCTGTAATGTGTATTTCCTCATAGGAACACTCTCCAGCAAGCTTTCACTACCCAACCTGAGTTGAATAGAATGGGATAAGATGCTCCAATGTGGGTATTAACAAGAGACAATGGCTTTGCAAATCTTCTTAGAAATACTGTCAAGGAAGTACATTTGTACAGCTAAGACTGGTGAATCAATTATGCCCATCTGACAACTGAGGCACATGGCTTCGTTAAATGTGATTTGGGCTCTTGTAATGCTCTCCTGTGAGGCTCCTTTTGAAAATTATTTCAGAAATTAGTCAGTTGATGGTGCTGTGGCCACATTTATTATTAATTAATAATTACTTATAAAAGGTACCCCCGTGGCTCTTAAAAATGAATGGTTTTTAGCACATTTTAAAGGACTGGTTTTGACTAACCCTTTCAGCACTTGAAAGTAAGCTATACGAAAGCTTCTCATGAACTTGTCTAGTTAGCTTGGAAGTCTTTGGGAGAGGCCTTTCTTTTGAGTTCATCATCATTGAAGCATGCTTTGTAAAACACTAGAATAGGCTTTCCTGGTAGTTTTTTCCAGGTTTGGGAACTGCTTAACAAAGAAAATGAGATTAGCTTCATCTCTGTTTTTATGTTGGTAAGCAAAGACATTTTATTTAAGACATACAAAATGATTCAGCAGCTGAGTTAGGCGTGGGTGCTCTCTGTTCTTAATTGTTATCCTTACTTACAATTCAGTGCTATTTAATTTAATGTTAGGATAGCTACTGGGGAAACAAATAAGTAAAATGAGAGGAAAGACTCTTGGCCATAGTTATTGAGACTTGTACTCCTCATGCACCCACAGTACCTGATGGAGGAAAACTGCTCTACATTGAACAGAATATTTCCAAGCTTCTTAGATGTTGAGAGTTCAACATCAAAGGTAAAATGAGAATCTACTGGAAGAACTGGTATCTCAGGTTCCCAAAGGACATACTTCATAGTAACAGACAAATAGAAATACATGCAATTTTAAAATAGATGAAAGTGGAGACACATTAGCATTGTTTCCTTTTGGAAGAAGTGGTAGGGTATTATTACAATTTAGATTTAAGTCACTGTTTGTCCATGGGAAGAACCATCTTCTTTTCTCTTTTTCTCTTTTCTTACGAATTCTTTCATAACACATCTTTTTTGTAAATCTGAAGTAAGAAAATTCTTACTTACTTAAGTCATTTTTTTTAGTTAAAATCCATACATCCAAGTCACTCTTCTGGTTTACTATTTGTGTTCCCTTTTAATTATTAAAACCACAGCTGGTTTCATTTGTAGGTTTTTGAGGTTGATTTTCCTTCAACCTGCAGCAAAATCAGTTTTTAAATTTTAAACTTATGTAGAACGTTTTCCACTTGAAGGAAGATCATCCGGTGTGATAAAACCTGTCCTTCTGAAGGTTCCTAGCATCCAAAGAGCAATTTACAAGCCATTTATAGTAAAAGTAATTAAGAAAGGAAGTGGGCGAACCCAGTGTCCCTTTGATGGCTCCTGTGGGCCTTTACTCAAAGCTGATTCTCCCAGCTTCCAGAGTTCTGAAATCCAGCAAAAAACACTGTTTTGAAGTCTGGTCGTTGGCAGCATCTATATGGATCCCTGTGGGCGATCCCAGGTCCTGTCCTTCATTTAGAGAGGAATTCAGGGAACCAATTTATTCACTGGCCCAGTCCAATTCTTGCAGAGCTGTCTTTGGTTTGCCCCTGCTTCCCTGGAGATGCACAGCGTTTACGATTCATGAAATTATTTAGCAGAGTTTATCCTACAACTGTGTCCCTTTAAAAATGATATAATCTTTACAGAGGTACCATTCATGTCTTTGCATTTTTATTTGATACGTATTAATGTATCTGAAGGGACTTAACTGATTAATCAGTGAAGGCAATCTTTAAATCAGTAGTGCTGTAGGTCAATGGCATACTTGAATCAGGAATGAATCTAGTTTCTGATTGTTATTATCTTTCAACAGAAGCCTCTGCCGTAAGCAGAATGGAGCCAGATGCTGTTTTACTTGAAAATAGCCTGTTTACATTTACACTGGGGATCTTCTGCAGATGGATGACTTGATACTAAGGACTGCCATTTGGCAAGGCACTTGCCATTTCTGAGGAGGAAGCCTTCCATGACACAATGTGTTGCCTCTGCAATGGGCAGCCCAGGAGGATATCAGCCCACTTCTAAATACAGTGAAGTCGTCCCTGGAGATTACAACAGTTGTTGAATTTACAGCATGCCCGGGGAACCTCTATTTGTCAAACACTAGCAAGGCAGTCCTGACGTGGGCATAGGTGAAGATGAATTTCCATTCAGCACAGTTTGCCTTCCAAGTCCATTAATCCTCAGGGTCTTCATGATGGATTTCATTTTTTATTATTTATTTCCTCACTGGTATTCCCTCTGACTGCCTTGCCACTGTGCAAAAACCAGAGCAGATGGCATTTTAACAGTGAAAAAAAATCCCCAGGCGAACAGAACGAGCCAGCCCACTCTAAAGTCATGTGATTTCAAGTCCAAGGAGAAACCCTGATTTCCTTTGGGACACAGAGAGGCAATCATCTGAGCATTCCCTGCAGGGTAGAAGCGTGCACATGCAGGAGGGGGCGGGGTGAGTCTTAAAAAAGGAATATAAAGCGAACAGGCCATCCATAAGGGAGACCACACATATCCTGGTATTTTAAGAGATGGGCCAGAGCTGACCACAAATGACTGGGGCACTAATGGCCAAAAGATATTTAGCTGAGGAGGGTGAGGGACTCTTGGCAACACATCTGAGGATAACATACTTGGGAGCTGTCCTTCATTTAACCTCCTAATGACTCTGACCAGTGTTTAATCAGAATGAACCAGGATTTATAACTCATTTAAGGATACAGTTTGGCACTTTCTGTAATCATCAGAGCTGCTGAGGCAAGGACAGCTGTCAGGCCAAATGCCTTCATAAAAAGATGGATAAACTCCGATTCTGTTTTACCCTTTTTACTCCAAGGGTTATCATTAAATCCTTCGTTTATTGTATAGCTTGTGGCAAAATTGATTCTCATAGGGTAAATGTGGTGCCTATGTACTCAAGTTGATATTATAATTAATAATTTTATGCAGTCCAATTTATACCTAAGTAAAATATTTTCAGAGGAGAGCAGATTTAAGTAAGTATGAATGGTTTATTGAAGTAATATGATACCATCAGAGTACACATAATATTTGATTAGTGCTACTAGAATTGGTCAGATCCTGGCCAAAATGACAAGGCAGAAAATATAGATATAGAAAGACACAAGTCTGAAATTATAATACTTCATTTTCGTGTACTGATTAACAAGCAACAAAAACTTTAATTGCATCAGACTCACAGAAATATAGTATCCTCCAATTATTAGAATATTTTTTTCTATTGAAAGTTTTTGAATCACAAATTGCAGAAAATGGAGTTTAAAAACAAACAAACAAACAAACAAACAAGGTATGGAAAAGCTCCTCTCTATTCCCCTTTGTATATATTTCTACCTCTCTTTATAAACATGGCTTTATTGCAAAATTGAATGAAAATTACTAATCGTAGATAAATATTCAACTCTGGATTGTAGTAGCAATCCAGATCTACTGGAGTTATTTAGCTTCTGAGGGCTTGAAAAAGACTGAAGTTTACATTATCATATGTGTATGATCAATGGTAATTTTCCAAAAATTTATGGAAATACAAAATAATTTGACAATTAGAGATGTAATTTCCACAATGTTGTATCTTAAAGATTATTATTCTCATTGAGATAATGTTGCAACATTACTAAAGGCTTAACATTAAAAATTATTGTACAGAAAACTAATTTTCTGATTTTGGATAATTTATTGATCATTCCTGAATGAATATTTGCTCCTGCTGCAACACTCTCTCTCTCTCTCTCTCTTCTCTTTAGGTATTCAAAATGCATGATTATACCAGGTTAATAGTAAATATGGTAATGTACCACTTACCATAATGCAATGCTGTTTGACCTTCATCATCCTGGAAAAAAAGAAGAGAATAAGTTTAAGTTCCTTCAACTTATTTTTTTTCCTGATTTCCTGGGTCAAGGTAATAAAATTGGTCAAATTTTAAAAGAGCTACATTTACTTCTGGTCTGCTTCTATCTTTAATTTTTAAAACCATAAAGGGGATGCAGGTGTCTATTTATTTTAAGTGACTTTTAAGCTGCTTTTACCATGCATCTCTAAGAAGCGTACTGCAATTCTTTGAATAGTATCACTAAAATCAATAAAACACTGTCCACCAACAGTATCAATAAAATGATACTGTAACAATAGCCGAATATCAAATTGATCACCACATTCCCTATTTACATTAGAGACATCCTCATTCATTAAAGCACACGGTGCTATCCCAAATACTCTCTGGAACTAGCTTTCAGCGGCTTCCTAGAAATTAAGAATACAGTAGACTAAATACCGATCTGTAAGATTTCTATTCTATTCCTATGGAGGCCTCTACTGCCTCCATATTGCAGAGATCAATGAGATTACTGGCAGAATTACTCTCCAAATTACTGGGAAATTCCACATGTATCCTCTGGCACTAAACTGATACAAAAGATACTTGAAGTGGACCACTAGAACTGGCCTTGCCTCTCTGTGCAGATCACTCACACAGTCACCAAGACATGAAATGTCCATTACAAAGGAGTAATTGTTACTTTTTTCACTACTAGATTGAACGACAGGCCTGTGACCATGGGTGACAGGGCCATGTTTGTCATGAGCCGAGGTGGCGCAGTGGTTAGAGTGCAGCACTGCAGGCTACTTCAGCTGACTGCTAGCTGCAGTTCGGCAGTTCAAATCTCACCGGCTCAAGGTTGACTCAGCCTTCCATCCTTCCGAGGTGGGTAAAATGAGGACTCAGATTGTTGGGGGCAATATGCTGACTCTGTGAACCGCTTAGAGAGGGCTGTAAAGCACTGTGAAGCGGTATATAAGTCTAAGTGCTATTGCTATGTTGATTGTAAAATCCAGGGCTGTTTTCAGAATCCACCTCAGTAGTTATTGAAGGTTGAAATTACCGAGTAGTAGAAAGCTACATATATCAACTATCAACCTTGATGACACTGTTTACCTAGGAGGACAGTACAACAGAAGTATCCCCACCATGTTTCTCTGGCCCAACCACACAAAGAGTGTCTCATAACTGGTCACCAGAGATCAGAGCTCCCAGTAACCATTAGAATCTCCTGATAGATCAGCGGTTCTCAACCTGTGGGTCGCAACCCCTTTGGAGGTCAAACGACCCTTTCACAGGGGTCGCCTAAGCGTGCGCTAGCCCGCTACGCCCCCTTTGTCACCTCATCGTGCGCGGGGAGGGGGAGGGGCTGGGGTCGCAGCAGCGGGGCGGGGGTCGTGGCATTAGGAAGATGAATGTCAATCCCCTCTCTCTTAAGGTCTAGAGGAATGCGATACCTGATACCCAGCCTGGCACATTTATCTTTCTCTCATAAGCATTCCTCAACATAAATATCATTGGGGACCTAGATTTCACTTAGATGAAGTAAGCAACAAATGGAAGATTCTTCAGCCATGATACTCTAAAGTCTGAACTCTCCCAACAGACAATCATGTTTGTCTCAAAAGTTTTATAACTTTCTAGTATCCATTTGAAGTTTTTATTTTCACAGCTTTGATAGATCTGCTTAAGAATGTTTATGTGGCATGCCCTTTTGCTGCCTTGTTTACCCTATTGTTACAGTTTATTTTTTTTACTGACATTGTTTATATTTTAATTTCTAATATAAAAGGAGGAAATCAAATATAACAAATAAAAACAAAAAGAGCCCCTTTGCATTACTATTCAGCTCACAACTGAATGAAAACATCATAAAATGGACGTCTGCAATTCTATACTAGATTTCTGCACTGAGATTTCTACTGCTGACTCTATATTCTAGAAGCAAGAGGCATGAACACTACCAGCTGATCAATGAACTCTCTTTCTTTCGCAAGCTCCATAAAGCCCTGACTTGTCCCTTGAGCTATGCAATTCATTTTGAAGATGACTCCAGTAATACACTTGCTCCCTACTTGGTAAGGCTGTCACTACTCCAATGTTAGGCAGTAATTCCTGTGAGTGTTTGGCCTGGCACTTTTATTTCATTCTGTATCTCAGGCTCAGTTGCAATCTTGCCTCTTGTCCCTTTAACTGTTGCCTGTTTTTTCTGGAATTTTGCCTATACCATTTATCTTGGATTTTTTCAGATTCTGCTCTATTATTCCAGAAATTCCATTTTGCATTATATGGACCACGTGTGTCTTGTGTCGGTCTCCAATATTAGCAAATATGTACCGTATGTTTGCTAATATATCATATTTATATCTCACCACAATTGTATGCAGACTCTTAGTGGCTCACATAGGAAAAACTATAACAATACTAAAAATTAAAACTACATTCCAGATAGCAACTGGCAAATGAAAACCACTATTTTCAGAAGCTTCCAGAAGACAACTAGAGTTGAGGCCAAACGTATTTTTCATGATAGGTCATTCCAGAGGATGAACCTGATGATGGAAAAACACCTTTGGGCCTTGACCCTCTTGGCTTCTAAAAAGGGGGACAGCCAACTGTTTGATCCAAGTAATCAGGCTGATTCCAGTGGAGAGATGTGGTCCCGAAGGTAACTTAGCATAAAGGACTTTTATATTAAAACTAGCACTATAAATTGCACCCAGAAGCTGAAAAGCAATAATGTAGGTCCTGCAAAATAGTAGTAATATGTGCAAATACCTATAAGCTGGCTAATGCATTTTACACCAACTGAAGTTTCTTGAATCTTCATAGAAAAGGTATTCTGATTATTGAATTTATCAGTTTATAATCTGTCATAAAATAAATACAATTCAATTACTCTGAAGTGCTGGTGGCAAAAAGTCAAGGAAAGGAGCAATAGAAGAACTTAATGCTCATAATCATATTCATATCCTAAACCGTCTTGTCATCTAAATTCAAGGTAAAGGGCAGAGAATATTAGCTCTGTATGTGGAGGAGAGTAATAAACATACTGCCAAAGGTCATTTTAACACCAGAAGATAAAATGATGCACAACAATATCGGATACCACCAATGCCAGTAATCACTACACCTCTACTATGCTCTGCCCCTCTTCTGGGATCCTTTATTGGTCCCTATGTAGACAAGTTACTTCTGTTGCCATTTGATGTTGTCCACTTGGTCATCAGAACTGAAAAGCACCAAATGCAGTAAGGGCAAGAAGCTTCTGCTTACTCCTTTAGGATACCTATGGAGACAGGACCTAGCGAATCTAATCATTATTACTGACTAGAAGAGAGAAAGTCAGGCAAATGAACTCCTTGCCATAGTGATTTTTCATTCATCAAAGGAGATGACTTTAAATTCACATATAAAATGCAAATATTGCAAGAGTTTCTAAACAGGACTTTCATTAAAAATTCAGAATTTAAAGACACAGAGCAGATTTCAGGGAGAGGTATGGCAAACCAGCATGTCTCCAAATGAGTACAAACAATGGCCACAACAAAGACCAAAGAACTGGTGAGTGGACCAGTTTTACGGTACCTCTCCAGATAAGAAAAGGATGGGAGATCACCCATGTTTGCTCTGGACAGTTGATCCTCGGAAGAAGACTGCATGATAGTGGTCTCCCATGGATCTGAGCACCAGAAGATGAAGAGAAGCTATCATGCTCTCAGCTGCAGCAGGATCTTTTAAAGGACACCAGGTTTGCTAACTTCTCTTTCTAGGCACTTTTGGAAATCACCTATTTAAGTAACTTAAGGCTAATAGAGATCTTTAAAACATCACAAGTGAGTTTACTTTCATTCTTGAATAAAAGAAAAATTAACCATAAGCTTGAGGGGGCTTGGCTTGGCTGTGTGTTCACAGGGGTAGATGAGGAGTCCAGAGGCCTGCATGGAGGAGTGGCCAAGGTCCTGCACCTGACCTGCCATTCATGTCCCTATGTAGACCAGCAACATCTGGCTGGCAAGTTCCCAAGAGCAAGATAGGGGAAACCTTGAAGCCATCCAGCCCACCCCTTTGGCTTTCCTGGGGTCTGAGCTCAAATGGAAATACAAATGACAAACCAAAAGAATGACCTGAATAAGAACTTTTTAATGGATATACAAAAGAAATTGGTTACAGCCTTGAAAATTAATGTGAAAATACAAATGATATATCAAGAGAATGACCTGGAGAATTAATTTTTATTGGATTTGCAAAAGACATTTGCTAAAGTCGTGAAGAAGTCTTTAGGATGGGAAAAATAAAAGTTGAAGAAGAAGGGAAACTGACTTCAGGGAGAGGCAGTTCAAAGCCAGGAGAAAAGTAGTATTTATTGTCTTTGGGATTGTTTTAATATTGCCTTTATTGACTTACAGATCGGTTTTGATTTGATCCCCAGAGATAAGATTATGGGGGAAATTAGCTGCTTCCTTGTGAAACTGCATAAACTTAATCCAGTACAGGTCTATTACAGCAAATTTAGACACTTGACACCACTGATCGTTATTTAAAAAGAGAGGAAGCAAGGATATATTTTAGCTCCTCTCCCTTTCAACTTCTGTATTAATTCTCTAGTGCAAGTCTTGACAAAATCCAAGTTTCATTCCAAAATCTTAATCAAGAAATGTTGTTTCAGTTTCTTATCTGCCGATTACTTAGGCATTGTCTCTCCAAACCCATTCCCCTACTATAGAGGTAAAGACTAGTTATTAATATTAATTTCCCCCCAAAGTCCTGTTATTTACCACTATTCTTAGAAAACCAATAGATGGAATCAAAGTATTTAAATTCTTGTATGTTTCTTTCAAGTCTTGGCAATCTGGAAAGTACAACAATGAACTGTCACTGCCCAGTCCCGCAAATCTACAAATGTTATTCGGTGCTACACAATCGCAATGGCAATAATTACATCCCAGCTGCAATGAAATATTCAGAGCAAAGACCATCAACTAGTTGATATATGGTGCAGAGATATGTAATTGCTGTGATCCAACTGCTCTATTCAGTCCAATTTGCATATACCTCAATTTGTATCAAATTCCCTAGTGAGGTTCAAATCTGGCTTAATCTTCATAAAAGCTTGCTTTAAACTTTTGCATTTGAAATTTCAAAGTAAATTAATTCCCCCCCCCCTTACAGTTGCCTGACTTTATGACTTTATAATAATTGTCGTCATAGAAGGCAGGTACAAATCCCAACCTAAGTTTTTATAGTTTATCAGTTCAATATTGGCCTTGTTTGGCCTTGAAAGAGCTCTAATAGAACTGAAACATTGAGCTCTTGGCAATAACATTCAGAAAGATCTAAGTACTTTGTTCAGATCTGTTTGGAATATGTCTTTTCTTTGCCAACTGTCTAGCCAGTAGCTTTTGCCCAACTCATTTTCATTGCTAGATTCAAGGTTTTGCCATCTGTGTTGCTGGAGGGAAAATGTAACAATATTCCAGTGCAAAAGTGATCATGTTCTGTCCACTTGGGGAAATATTGGCCTTCTATGTGCTTCTGTGCTGTTCTTTCTACTTCAGTGGCTGTAATAATAACTTTCTTAATTAACAGCCCATGTAGATCAGATAGGAATATTCTTCTGTTATCTGGCAAGTTGCCCAAGATCCCCAGAAGAGTCACCAAATATTGCTGAATTGCTTTGCCATTCAGCATTTAATAGTATAATGTTCTTGACAATTTGGGTACTGGTTGTATATTCTTAATATATTCAATTCAAATTCAATTTAGGTTTCAATGTAAACTTAGTTTCTTATGTTTCTTTTGGTCTTTGTACTTAAACAAAGCTAAATGCTTCTGCATTTGAGGTTTTACTGCAGAGAACACCTTGTCTAATAGTGTCTGATTACTCAGTCTTGAATGACTATCCTTGGCAAGAGGAAAAATAATCAATTTCTCAACCCTGAGAATTTTCAGCTTAAAAACTCTTTACCGTAGAAGAAAAGTGTCCTAAAAAGGTGCTGATTGATAGAAATAATATAATTCTACAGGACTTTATAAAAGTATTGTTATGTCAAATCATACAAAATCTCTGATGTTTAAAATACACATATTTGTAGTTTAGCACTACACAAAATAGATTTGGAATTATTATTATTTTATTTTATTATTATTTATTAAATTTGTGTGCCGCCCAACTCCCAAGGGACTCTGGGCGGCTCACAACAATATAAAAAACCATTAAAAGAAAACATAATAAAAACAGTTAAAAAACTCATACACACCATTTCATGGCCGGACCTCGCCAATTACAGAGGCGAGATCAACAGCCCCAAGCCTGCCGGAAGAGCTCGAAGATAACCTGGCCCTGAGCCATATAGGGCTTTAAAGGTAATAACCAACACCTTGAATTGTGCCTGGAGACCAATAGGCAGCCAGTGCAGTTCGCAGAGTATTGGTGTAATATGGGTGTACCTAGGTGCACCCACGACAGCTCGCGCAGCCGCATTCTGGACCAATTGTAGTCTCCGAACACTCTTCAAGGGTAGCTCCATGTAGAGCGCGTTGCAATAATATGTACAGACTTCAAAATGTTGGCTAAACTTTTGGAATGGAGGAAAGTTTTGGTAAAAGTAAATAAAGGAGTAAATAAAGGAATAAATAAATAAATAAATAAATGAAAAGGAAGAGTACAGTAAAATTTCCATGTGTAATTATGATAAATTGCTTCTGGAGAGTACTAAGAAAAATTTCCAGTGGTGCTGTAAAAATGCAACTATAAATAAGCAAATGGAACAGGTGATTTTTTTTCTTGGAAATTGAGCAGGGTAATTAAGTTTCATTTTGAGTTACTAAACAAGAAGGGGGAATATTTCCAATAGTTATTTATACTCTGTTCTGTTAGCAAATGAATTACTGCCTAAAAGTAGCTCATTTGGAGCTGTACCTATCAACAAGAACTAAGCAATACTGAAATATGAGAAAAATGCTTAATTGATCATGATTTTATTTTTCACATTTCTTCAGTCTGGAAGTCATACGATCATACTGAGACTGAGCTTTCACATTACATGGATCTTAAAAGCATTTTACTAAGTTTTTATATCAGCTCTCAACTGTCATCGTTTTTAAAGATGATTGGCAGGATTAAGTTTTGATTGCCTTAGTTCACAGTAAAATAAGAACAACTTTAAAGCAAATACAGCTTTTCTACTAATTTAATATAAATCAAGGTCCATAGGAAAATATTTAAAAAATTCCATGAATGATGAATGAAAAAATATATATATTTTCATTAACTTGAATGATAATAGTCTTATATACTACTTCAGAATTTTTGTTAACAATAATGCTACTTTAGTTTATGGAAATGTTAAAAAGGATGGCTGAGGGAACACAAGAGCACAAAAGAATCTTGACAACATTTTACTTTCCTCTCAAATGACCAAACGAACTTTAGATTTCTTGCAGACTAACTTATTCATAAGAGTCAGTTCAGTGTAGTGGTTAAGCCATCAGGCCAGAAACCAGGAGACTGTGATTTCTAGTCAGCCTTGAACACAAAGTGACTTTGGGCTACTCACTTTCTCTCAGCCCTATGAAAGCAATAGGCAATGGCCAACCACTTCTAAAAATCGGACACAACTGAACAGAATAAACATTCACAAGAACTCTGTCTAAAAGGAGAAGGGAGGGGAGATTATAAGATTTGGGGGGGAGGGATTAGAATCCATCAGCTACTTCATCTCTATTACTCTTCTGCTGCTGCTCTCACAGACTTTACTGCCTTTGAAGCTGGAGCTCCATTTAGCTACCACAAATAATGGCCACTAAAAGGGAAGGGCATGCTTGCGTTCTGTATGCAAGATGACCTGCATTCAATCATTGGCATCTTTCACAAAATGCTGGAAACCTGCTATTAATCAGTATAAACATTACTGAGTGCTGAACCAACTGTCTGATATGGAGAATTCCACTTTCTATGTATTTGGATTTAATAAACTATTCTCTTAAAATTTGTTAACCTTATTTCAGAGTCATTTGTCCTGTTGGCCATCCCAACACCCTTCAACAGGGAATTCCAGAAATTATGTATTGATGAAGAAGTACCGTACTTTCAACTGAGCAATGGGACAGTGCACCCATATCTTTCTTCCTTGGTATTCAATTGATCAACATGGTGAGTTATGGGAGAGAGGGAAGGATACTGTAGATTTCCCAAAATCCAATGTTCCCCCAAAGACACTATTAATCATTTCCCGAAGACTGATAACAGCATAAAGGGGGATGGGTAAGCGAATATCATGATTGCTGAGGAGGAGGAGGAGGAAGAAAAGGAAAAATCTTCCCTTTTCCACAATCCCAGTATGTCAGGATGAGTAAGCAGGAAGCGTACAGAACTGAGATGTAAATAGACACATGTGAATGAAATTGGTTCATCCTAAAAATATTTACTTTTTTAAAAATATTAAAAGGATAGTGTTCAAAACAACCAATGGATCTTTAATGTTTAAAGTCAGGGATGGGCAATTATAACTCAAACATACTCATTTTGTGGCACTCAGAGAGCATCCATTCAGTGCCATACCACTTGTCATGAATAATTCATGAACAATGTAACAATTGATCAGAAACCTAGGAGTAATAATATCTGATATATATATATCTGATATACAGAAAGCTAATACTATACAACAGAGATAAACTGTTCTGTGCCCAGAATGCTTGGTTAATGAGCCCAGATATTTTGTTCCTGTACAAGGAATGAAGCAGGGCTATTTTGTTCTGGATATGGCCTGAAATGCATTTTTTAGGCAGAAGTAATTATCTAAGTATCTTGAAGAGGAGGAAATAGGAAAGGCTGAGTGGTTTCTTTGGAGATGTGTGGCAGAGACACCTGAGTCAGGAGAAAGGAAGGGGCTGGAAACAATGGAGGACGGGTAAGCAAGTGAAATATTGCCATGCTGAGAAACTGGCAGCAATATTAGCAGAGGAGAAGCATGGTAGGAGAATAGGAAAGGCACAAGGTTGATGGTCTGGTAAGCTACACCATTCTGGTTTCTTGTTCTTTACTTCTGAGACCATCACAATAAGGAACAGGTATGCTGTTACTTACAGTGGCAGCAGTTAAAAGAATGGGAGATTCTGGGAATATTGGGGGGGGGGCAGGTGATCTGGCACCCAGGCCATTCCTTAGAGGAGGGGAGATAGGAGCTAATACATACAAGCCAAGCCTTGACCTTCACTCCCCAACAAATCACAATGGGATTCCTCTAGACTTTCTGTGGGCACCTGAAACAACCAAAGCATTCTAGGTTCGTTTCTGCCAATTTTTGGCCAGCTCAAAATGATCTGGTAGAATTTCCAGAAAGTGATTGCTCGTCCAGGCTTGAAACAAAACATTTTCCCCTGTAATACAATCCATTAAAACACAATCTAGTAAAAACTGGTATTGGAGACAGTTACTAGTTGAGAAATACCAACATATAAAGATTATTCTTTTAAAAAATATTTGATGCACTTCATCCTTAGAGCCAGCATTTTATACAGAGAGGATATTTCAAGGACAGATGGCCCTATGGATAAACCCCACCTCTAAATTACTGCCAAAGCACAATTTGTATGTATCTGTGGACAGCAGGACCTTCCCTGAAGATTGCTAGTATCTTAGGACAACCATTTCTTGAAAAGCTCTATCACAGTACTTAAAATTTGGCAGCTAGTGCAGACTGATGTAAGTGCATGGTAGAATAACCTAATTGCCTCAACCCCCAAAACAAAGAAAATATGAGTCAAAAATCTTGTGCCACTTCATTTTAATGCCACCCCATTATGATACATATTTCCTTGGTAGCCTTTGTATGTGGGGAAGGGGACAAAATATGCCCTTGAGCTGAAAATATTGCCTGCCTCTTAATATATCAATATCTTGAGTATTGAGTATTACAAATTGCAGATAGGTGAATTAAAAAATAGTACTATACAGTTTTTCAAGTCCCATTCTTATGGGCTACTATGTACTATGGTATATTTCATTATTTGGGCAGCCACATATATAATTTTGATAACTGGGTAATGAGTATTTAGTAGTAAACAGAAAATGCAACCAATCTGACTCAGTCCATAAAATGTCTGTTCTGAATGTATTTATTGAACTTAATGCTAATACAGATTTTACACTTCACAACTCTTAGGAGAAATAAACTAAACTAAAACAAAAAGATCCAAACTGTCCGAGTTATCCTATACCAACCATTTATTTACTGGACTTTTTTTTTTCTTATTCCATGAGAAAATGTTCAAGTCCAAATCAAAAATACAAATTTTAAAACTACTGTGAAAGAAACTAATTCCAGTATTCCTTCAGCATAACAAAGTGATTTTTTTTTTTTTGGTTAACCTTAAGAAGAAGAAGAAGAAGAAAAAAAAAGACGTAAATCACGTAAATGTCAACCATTTCCTGCAGGCAGTTTTCTAAGATTTTAGTCAGGGTCTCTCTTCTGCCTTTCCCCCAACTGCTTATCAGTTTAGTATGGATGAGGCAGGTATCTGGTTATTTAAAGAATAGGATAAATGGTCTGAGACAGTTTCTCCCAGCCCCAATTCACCAGGGAACACTCAAGAATTCCACCTGACACTGGGACAGCGTTGTGCTCTTAAACAATCTGCCGTCTGATCCGATTGTTCCCCAGTGGGAAGGCAGCAGGCCGCAGCTCACTCAAGAGTCATTGATTGGATTAACAGCCTAATTCCCAACAGATGAATAGAATACTGATGTCTTGTCAGCCCAGATCATAGAAAGAAAACACAATCTGCTAATACAATTGGAAATTTAACTCTTTAAACTCCCCTACAAGGCAGCATAGATCTGGACTTCAAATTCAGCAGGATGTTGTTTAACTGACCGGCAGTTAAAAGCTTTTTCTGCTTCTGACTGATTTTATATGCAAGCTGTTTGTAAACACAGACAATTGATAGAAATCTTTAAAAAAAAATCTAAAAAGAATTGTAGCATTGGTACAACTTTTGGCAAGTCTAAAAAGCTCTCATCATTGTATATCCTGCATTTTATTTGGCATATTTTAAGGCAGTATACATTATGCTCCCTCCTCCTACGTATATTCCCCACAATAAACTGGTGAGGTGAGGAGAGGTGAAGGGAGGGGGAGGGGAGAAAATGGCTAAGAAAGATCTTAGTATCTCCACTGTTGTTATCTTCACATTCACCTTCTAGAATATTCAGTGGAAAGATAGTGGAAAGCCAAATCCACTCAGTCTCACAGGCAAATCAGCTCAACATCCCTGTGGAACATTCACATTGGTCCTCACACATGACCAGGACCAAAGCATCTATGAAAAGATGCGGTTTTATATAGATGGTCATGTGTTTCTTCATGATTATTGGAACCTTTTCTCTATTGCTTTGAAATTGGGCAATGTGCTTCCCCCAACATTTCTTCAAGGGAAGGAGATGGCTTAGAAATGTTTGCTTGCTGTGCTTCTGATTCTTTCCAAATAGGAATCTGATGATTAACAGTGAAAAACATCAGGGATTGGATGAATAATTGATACATTTTAAAATAGTCTTAAAATATCAATTTTGAAACATATGTACCTTTAGTTTAAATTCAGAAAAAAAGCATTGTAAGTTTGTGAACACTGAACTGAAACCTAGGAATAATTTCTGTAAGTATCTTCTTTAAAAGATAACTTGAACTGGTTGCATGTACAGGTGAAACTCAAAAAATTAGATCCTGGACATGGGCTTCAAATGTCATATTCCTCTTGTCAAGCCGCTCCTGAACAACAAACAACGTCAGAAGCATCTTACCTGGGCTAAAGAAAAACAGACCTGGTCTGTTGCTCAGTGGTCCAAAGTCCTCTTTTCTGATGAGAGCAACTTCTGCATCTCATTTGGAAACCAAGGACCCAGAGTATGGAGGAAGAATGGAGAGGCACACACTGCAAGATGCTTGAAGTCCAGTGTGAAGTTTCCACAGTCTGTGTTGATTTGGGGAGTCATCTGCTGGTGATGATCCACTGTGCTTCATTAAGGCCAGGGTCAACGCAGCCGTCGACCTGAACCCCATAGAGAATCTATGGGGCATTGCCAAGAGAAAGATGAGAGACATGAGACCGAACAATGCAGAAGAGCTGAAGGCCGCTATTGAAGCATCCTGGTCATAAACACCTCAGCAGTGCCACAGGCTGATAGCTTCCATGCCACGCCGCCTTGAGGCAGTAATTGCTGCAAAAGGGGCCCAAACCAAGTCCTGAGTACATATGCATGCTTATACTTTTCAGAGATCTGATATTGTTCTATGTACCATCCTTGTTTTATTGATTGCATGTAATATTCTAATTTTCTGAGACTGTAGATTTGGGGTTTTCATGAGCTGTACGCCATAATCATCGCAATTATGACACATCACGGCTTGAACTATCTTGCTTTGCATGTAATGAGTCTATCTCATATATTTGTTTCACCTTTTCATTTGCATTACTGTAATAAATGAACTTTTGCACGATATTCTAATGTTTCGAGTTTCACCTGTATTCTACAAATGTTGACCTATATATGCATCAAGTAAGAAATGTTATGCACAGGAGGAATAGGAAACAGTAGTCCAGAAAAACAAAATAACAAAGCACAATGTTAAAAAAAAGAATAGGCTGTTGGAACAGGCTGATAAATTGCAGGTATGATTAAATTGATGATTTCTGTCAAAGCCAAAGATGGCAGGCATCTGTCAGAAATATGGATTCATAATGAATTATGATTCTTCTATCTGGCACTGGAATGATAAATTTAAAGGCATATAATATTTAACAACATATTCCCATTTGAATTTGTTTGGTTTTGAGTAGCTAGGGGACTATTCAAGCAATTGATTTTATTTAAACACACCTGTAATTTACTACATCTTCATTCATTCTGTGCTTTTGGGGGAGTTTAGCTGAAATTCCATCTTAGCCAGGAAAAATATTCTAGAGCCTCAAAGCTAAGAGACTAGCAGAGAGGTGATTTCACTTAATCTCTCTGAACTTCAGGCCCCACGTGCTGTCCAACAGCCGGTCCTCTTTGGGCTCTCTGCCAGCTGTGACTTTGCATGCTTTATGGCAGAGATTACTGAAAGGAGATTAACTTTCCTAAACCCCTTAGATTTTAATTATTTCTGTATGTATTTATAAAACCTACAGTCTGCTAGTATCTGAGCACAACTGTCCAAATAGCCATCCTTAACCTGGTTTGGTAAAGACCGGTGCCACTAAGGATAGAGCACAAGACATGCCCTGATTCCCTTTACTGTATCCTATATATTATAATTGTAAATAAAGACTAGATATATAGTATTTAAAATAGTACAGTATTACCATTTAACTGCAGTATTACCATTTCACCATTGTTTGAGATGTACAGTTTTCATTGGTTTGTTTCTTTTTCAGACTCTTAATACTGGATTTTCAAGTACACTTCAGAAATTATTCAGCAAAATAAAACTGAACTAAATCCTTTCTTTGCTTTACAGTACGATACAGATTATTATCAAACATGGAACAATAGTAGAGCCCCATGCAAAATATAATATATCTCTGATCTGAACTTTTAGCTGTGGGCATAAAACAAAAGAAAAAAAAAGAAAAGAAAATGCGCTACCAGAGAATTATTCTAGGACATTAGCATAAAAAATGGAGCCTTTATTCTGATGGATAAATAATTTTTGAATATTTAAAAATGCAACCAGTCTAAAGGCAATCAAAAGTGCAGAAACTTTTAATTTATTTATTCACTCAAATTTCTATTTCACTGCTATCAAAACAACTCTCAGCAGTTTACAGTGCATAGAACCAAAAATTAAAACATTCTGAGTTACATCAAAACATAATAAAACAGTAACACTAAAACGACCTTATTAGGTCTCACATAAAAACATAATCATATAAAATAAAGAAATAGAACAAAAAGCAGAAACACACATGCAACTGACAATCTGATTTGGTTTAGGAGTGTATGTGACAGTATGGTTTTCATAGATTTGAATTTTTCTGAAATCTGAGATGTATAGGAACTTTTGGATGGGAATCCAAATGAATCCTGTTCTGTTCTGCAATATTAATGGTAGACACCACTGCTCAGTTATTGTGTATTATTCTCAAAACAACTTAGTGAGAAAAAGGGGGTAAAAACCATTCTGGAAGATTATTTTAAACAATCCTTACAGCTTTAGCCCGACCACTAGCCTGCAAATACTTGCCTAATATCTCTAGACAACTGTGCAGGATCATTGTAAGCCACTGTTTGCAATGCTGAATATGAATGACACTACAAGAATGTTATAAACCATTCTTTTCAACTTGTAACCAGATAAAATATGGCAAGGAAAGCTGTAATATGAAACATTATGACATTTCCTTCAAATAGTGTCCAATGTTTTTGTGCACAGCATCTAAACTGAAACTCCATTAATGATCAAGAGATCTGGTTCATATATCTGGGATATTACTTTCCAGAGCCTCCGAGTATATATACTTCTTTATGATTGCATTAATGTTCCTGGCTGACAGATGAACATGGTTTTCTATTAGCCTTGTAGAACAATCCAGATTTGAAGGAGAAAAGGTGATTCAGAGTGCGGTTGGGTGCACATATCCCACCTGTCAGCACTTCCTTAAATCAAATGTATCTTTTTCTGGCAACTATGCGAGCCCAGGAATGTATGCAGCTTCTTTAAAGAGCTGCTGACAGATGCACAGCCCTGTTTTCTACAAGTGTACTTGTAATGTTGAGAGCTTGCCAGTAACTTAGGTCACAGAAACTTATTTTTTTTCCTGAAGAAAATATCTACTTTATTATAAAGTATCCATATTACCAAAGATATATTTGGGTTCACAGTGAAGTCAAATGACACATCCATTACGATAAACATTGATTGCAACAATTTGTTTTTCCCCCTTCTAACTCTAAAATGTGCTACTGAAAGCAACAGGATGCATGGTTCAAAATGTGTTTCTACATAAGCAAAGAAGGAATGTACCCTGCTTGCCTGGGGAAAAACAGTTGATCGCTCTGAGATAAATCTTAATTTTCAAAAATCATCCTTGTGAGAATGGCTGAATAGAAAGTTTACACAAATTAATCTACATGCATTTTTTGTATTTATCTAAGTATGCATATCAAGAGAAGGGAGAAGGTTTGCAACTATTTTAAGATCATCTCTATAACATACTCTTTAGATAACCAGATACTTTGTTACTGGACTTCAACAATACACAAAAGCCCTATTAAAATGCAAAATAAGTAAAAAATAAATTCTGTACAATTTACCTTCACATACAGTGGATATAAAAAGTGTACACATCTTTGTTGTGCCAGTGTTGTGTCAGGCACAAGAAATCTGCAACCAAGGCTGTTTAAATGAGTACAGGTGTTGTGGCCTGTCGGCCGCTGGCCCCTCTAGCAGCCAAATCAGAGAGGAGGAGGCGCGGGAGTCAGGGTCAGCATCAAGGCAACCTGAGAGCTCCGAGGGGGAAGAGGGAATGGGGCTGGCAGAGAGAGAGAGGCAGAGGCAGAGCCCGGGCCGTCTGTCAGCCCTCAGATGGAGAGTCAACAGCCCCCAGGTCTGGATGTGGCTGATGAGGAAGAGGAGGAACAGCTGGGTCCAGTGCCTGATGCATGGATGTGCAGAAGGCAGAGGAGAGGAGAGCAGTGGAAATCCGTGGGCTGATCCTTGGGAAGGAAGAGCTACCGCTGCTAGCGAAGCCCTACCCTAGCTCTGGGGATAAAAGGCAAGGGGCGGAGATGAATAGATGTGGCAGACAACTATTCATCTCCATACCGGACAGACTTGTTAGCCTGCGGTGAAAGAGAAACTTTTTTCCGGGGCTGCTGGTGCTCCTAATAAAGGAATCATTGCTTCAACTACAGAGGGTTTGTCGTGTTTGGGGAACTGGGTCAGAACAAAGTTTATTCCATGCTAGCTCTCCACAAGAATGTGAACTACTAACAGTCAAGGCAAATTGGTGGTAGATAAGAGTTAATGGAATTCAGGGAGGGCTGGACTTAGATCTCTTGTGGGCATGAGGGATTCCAAACTGATGATGTGCTTGACCACTCCCTCGGGCTCAGCCACGTCATTTCCTACAGCCAAGTTTTTGAGATGTAAAAAAAAAATCAGACCAAGCTAAATCATTTCAGAATTTTTTCCACCTTTAACATAGCATAGAAACTGTACAATTCAAATGACTTCTTTTAGGGCAGCGGTGTCAAACTGGCGGCCTGCGGGCAGGATGCGTCACGCACAGGCCACGGCCACCCCAACTCTGTGAAGGGGAAAAACATCGCGAAACGTCATGTGATGGCAACATGATGCCGCAAGTTTGACACCAGTATTTTAGAGGGGAAAATAACAATAAAAAAACTAGAATAATGCAGCTGCATAAGTGTGAACAATCTCTTATAAGTAGGGATGTGGCTGTGTTCAGAATTAACCAATCATATTCAAATTGATGGTAAATAGTAGTTAGTAGACACCTGCCATCAATTAAAGTGACTCTGATCAAGCCCATATAAAGTCCAGCAGTTCTAGTAGGATTTTCCGTACATTTACTCAGTTGCCTCTTACAGCAAAAGCCATAGTTTATAAAGAGCTTACAAAGCATCAAAACTTTCTTAAGTGTGACACAGAAATATTAAGAGAGAAGTTTGAGACTACTCTGGCAATGCATGCAGTTTTAAACAGATTTCCGGGGGCGGGGCGGGGGGGAACAGAATCCTCAAATAGCTCTCAAATTATGTTTTAACATTTCTTTGAATAGATTTTTACATCTTTCAATTCATTGGTGTATCAATCTTGAGAAAGAAATTTAGCAGGATAAAGACTACCTCTATTGCTCTCCCAATGTATTTCATTTGATCTGCAAGATGCTACACAAAAATATCTACTTGGATTCATTTCTGCTATTTCTAGAGCCTCCTTTCTTCTTGCAAATACAATGGAAGCTCTAGTCTAGGCAGTACTTTTCATTGACAAATATCTGTAGTGGCTTAGCAGAACTCTCCTGATAAAGCAAAATATGCTTCCATGTCCTAAATATATCACAGTGAGTAAATACTCTCACATCAAAATACTGTTCTGAGTTACTGGATGCAGAGGGTCAGTCATGTTGGGAGGGGAGAATAGCTGCTTTCTGTTAACTGCCCAAGATAATGCTTTGAGTGTATCTTGATGGAATCAGGAAAATTGGATTGTCTACCCATTTGCTGGCCTAAAACAACCTTTTTATACATATATCCCATTAAAAAGAAACACAGGAAGGCCCTTTTAAAAATAACTAAATATTTACCTATAATCCAGAAGTCAGTCAGAAAAGCTTTAATTCTCTCTGCAATTCTTAAGTAATGCAGTATGTCAGAATTTAATAAATTGGGGTAGGACACTGTGTTTAAAACTATTTCAACCAAAGATAGATTTGCAGGGTTAGCTATCTCTAAATGGAGATAGGATGTATTTACAATATAGAACAGATCATTAACATTATCTGAATTGCACATGGCAGCATTTTTTTTTGTATACTGCAGGCATTCTGCTGTGCAAGCAGTGTATTGCCTAGGCATCATTTCATAAACTTAAATAATATACCTATGAATATTACTCATTTTCAAGAGACAAAATTTGCCAATCATAATTTAAAAGCAAATATTAAATATTATAATACATGTAAGATAAATAGCAACACCATCATAAATGAAATAACATTTCTGAAAGCAAATCTGTCACACTTGTAGCAAATTTTACTTTTGGAACTACCACTGGAAGGAATCTCTTTGCGGTAGACTGGCATTCCTGTGGGAGCTGACAAGAACACAAATTCAAATGAGACGATCCATAAAAAGGTTAGACATTATAAGGAACGTAGGGATCATTTCGGATTCACAGGAATGATTTGCACAAACTTGTCTGAATTTTAAGGAGGCGTTTCTTTTCAACTGCCTACAGCTTTGTTCATTGCAAGAAAATATGTAAAAAACAATTTTATCAACTTGACAATAGATTCAGAGTGAACATGGAGGAAAAATAAACTATTTCAAATATAGAAGATAAGCAGAAAATTAGAGGGTGCCATGTGAATGCAACCTTTGACAATACAAATTCACATTGTGCAAACAAAACCACATAATGAAGACAACTGAATTCCAATGTTTTGCAATCCACCTCAGTCACAAATACTCATCTTAAAAAACAAGCAGGCCAAGATAGGTCTTTAAGTTTGCCATATCTTAGAAACTGCGTGATAACAGTAACGTTGATAAGAGGAAATATGAACAGAATTATACTTCATCCCACCTCAGAAAACAATACATTCAGGAAACAAATGTGGTACTTAATCCTTACTGAGCTTCTTAATTTTATAAAATGTCAAAAAATTCAGCTTGAAAATGGGGTAGGGGGTGATGAAGAGAAGACAGAGACGCAAGGAATGGTTGTTTGACCAATGTTAAAAGGATCATGAGGCTGCAGTTAAGGGAGGGGGAGTGAAGGAGATATAGCACTGGTTCTAATCAAATCAGTTTAAAAAGCTGCAGCCTCTCAGAGTTAACCTTGCCAATCAGAGCATAAGCAGAAGCATGCTTGTGCACATTAAACTGGGAACATGTCCTTGAACCCACATAGATGCTTCACAGCAACCTGCAAATGCTATGCTACAAGCATCCTTAGTAAAGAAATTAAAAAAAAAAACAAACCCTTGAATTCCATTATGAGTGCTGCACAGGAATGAGTTATCCTCAAGTGGCAATGAGCGTGAAGAAGAAAGCTCGTACACTTTCCTGTTATTAAAAGATGAGCTCATGGGATTAAGGCTTCAGTAATGTGAAAAATAATTTTTAAAAAAGGCTTAGAAAAAGATCCCAACATATGCAGGTGTTACAACTCCAACAGATGCATTACAAACCCATTTCAATGGTTAAAGGCAAGGCAGTCTATTCAAAATTAGCATTCACTGAACACAGGCATGGGTGATCTTAAAGGGATTAACTGGAGACTTTAACTCTGCCATATATTAGGCAAAGTAGAGTCTACACAAAGCCACTCACTTTTCCTAACTGAAGTCCTCCCATCATTCTTCTTACACTGACAAATGTTCCGCTGCTGCGAAACTTTACTGCCTTGATCTAAGATATCCTATTTCTCCAAACACAAGGCCAGAGAGGAAAAGTAACATTGAAACTGCCTTGAGTAGCAATCCCCAAATAACAGGATCTCATTCTAGTTATGAAATTGCGAAGAACTCAAAAAGCTCGCCTGGGTTTCACATGGATCTTAACCAATTAAGAATGCAGGGAAAGAGTTTAACTGAGGTAATAAAATATTAAATAAAATAAAAAGCAACAGTAGCCAGTCTTAGAACTGACAATGAAAATACTGAAGTGGTATATAATTTCTAGCTTTTAGGAACAACTATCACCAGAGTAAAGGAACAATAAAAAAAATACACTAGACTAGAACTTGGTACAGCAACCATGAAGCTTGGAGGAAAATGCTGTGAAGTCTATACCTACAACATTCACAATAGTACAAGCAATGGTATTTGCTCTGACACTCTATGGAAGCAAAACTTGGATTCTGAAAAAAAAAACAAAAAACAGGATAGGAAGAATGTTTCTGGCAAAAAAAAAAAAACCTTCAAAACTATATAATTTGCAACCCTCAAATTATCCTTTTGATAACTCCAGATAAAAGTATTCCTGCATCGTTTGATTTAAGTTGTCTGGGGATTTAAGAATTCAGAAATGAAGAATATTCCACTACTCCTAACTCATCAGCATCCCAACAATGCTCAAAAGGCCTATAATAATATCGGAATAAAGGGGGCTGTAGTGGTGCATCCTTACATCAGAACTTAATGCTGATCAGCTGATTCAACTGTGTTTTGCAGCAAATCTGCAAATGGCAGCAAGAGAGCTGTGATAGACTACAAAAAAGATGAAAGGGGGATATTATTCACAACGTACATGCATCCTTATATTTTGCCACATTTATACCAGATTGCTTCTTTGAGAAAAATATTCCTTTTATTGTGAGACTTAAGAAAGTGCCCTTTTTGAGATTCTGGGCTGCCTGATTTCAGGTTTACCATTCACAGCCAGGCAATTAGAAGACTCTGAGGGGAGAAAAATGTGAAATTGCTCTGAGTGCCTGATAAAATTTATTAACAGTGTATCTCCCACATTTCTAAAACAAAGTCAACTTGAAAATAACCTTAGAAATAGAAATAAATGTCTAAACAAATTCTATGTATCCTATTAACAATTATCTGGTACTTTTTTAAAGTAACACATCACTAACATCACTTGTATTCATCTCATTTAGTTCATCAGGTTATAAACTCTTGGGGCAAGGACAGGTGAAGTTGTGAGCTAACTACCGGTAGGGAACTCGCTTCAGAAGGCCATTTTGAAGGTTATCCCAATGGTGGAATAAGATAAGCATTCTACCCAGAGTCCAAAGGTTGCTAATGGAGTAGGCTAGGCAATGCAATCACACAACTACAGAGACTGGATAAAGAGGAACTGTTGTTGTTGTTACACAGTCAGCCAGATATTTAAACTAGATTTGGCATTCTTATCCATTTATCGAGTCCTTCCCAAAGACTTGGAATAAGCAGATGTTGTTATTTGATGATGTTAAAGATATTGTTGCAGGATGTATGTTATTTCAAGTAAAGCTGTATGTGCAATTGGTGATTTTGTCAATACCAAGGATGTTTGTCAATACCTGAAATACCAAGTATTTGTCAATACCTGAAAGCACTAATGTCTTTGAATTTTTATCAGTCAGTTTAATACTGTATTTTTATGTTCAAGCTATAGAGAAGCAAAAGGGACAGTCAAGAAAAAACAAGATACTGAGGAAAACAAAAGACAATAGAAAATAAACTTATAAAAAGGGGGAGAATGAGGAAATGATAGAAGTTGTTTTGGAACTGCACCCAAGGAACCTAGGAAAAGGGAAAGGTTTCCTCTGCCTAGTAAGGTCTGACTGTAGGGGGCAGTGCTCATCTGTTTCTTAGCCAAGGGAGCCAGTGTTGTCCGAAGACATTTCCGTGGTCATGTGGCCATCATGGCTATATGCAGAGGCACACAGAACGCTGTTACCTTCCCACTGAAGTGGTACTTATTTATCTACTTGCATTTGCATGCTTTCGTGCTGCTAGGTTGGCAGGAGCTGGGGCAAGTAATGGGAACACACCCTGTTGTGTGGCGCTCAGGTCTTGAACCCCCGGCTGTCAGTTTTCCAGCTGACAAACTCAATGTCTTTAACTGCTGTGCCATCACATCCCCTCCAACGAACCTATTACTATTTATACTACCTTTGCTTTCTTTTGCCACAGTTCTACTATTTGCAAATTTTTATATTTTGTGATTAAAAAATTCTTGATTCTAATACACACACTGATTCAGAGGCTATTAAAGATTAAAGTCCAATTAAAACCAGAGGCTTTTTCTTTTTCTTTTAGGAAAAATGGACAGGCAACTAGAAAAATGTTGTGGAACTTTGTTTTTCTATCAAATTGGCAGCGAGATTATTATACGCTCAAAAGTGGAAACGTTCATTACCAACCACAATGAAGAAATGGTATGGAGAACATGATGGAACTTGCAAAGATGGCTAACTTAACTTCCTTGATCAGAAAAAAGACAATATATTTATGGTTGATTGGAAACCCTTTATAGACTTTTTGCATGAAACAGAAAAATGCACTTGTGGGCTTTGATGATTAGGAAAAAATTGGTATATTTTTATGATAGAAAAATAGAAAAGATTAAAATAATAGAAAAAAGTAACTTTTTAAATCATAATCTGTAATCATACTTGTATTTGCTGCAAAGGAAACTGGAAGTTTCTATTTCTTTTCATCCTTTCTTTTTTCTTTCTCTCATTCTTTGTTCTCATTATTCTGAATTGGT
>QLTV01004293.1:120500-135032 GCA_003457575.1 Thermophis baileyi | reverse complement strand
CTGTAGCTGAATCAGCAATATCATTAAAAAAAAATCCTCCTTTTAGAAAAAGTCTTGATCAAATTACCCTTTTGCGCCGTCTGGTGGCTATCATGATTATTTCTCTATAGTTCAAATTCAGAAGCTGATCTCTTTTCTGAGCACTGTGACAGGCTGACCGAATTCCAGAAGTGGTGGATACAAAGGGCATCTTCAGACCTTGACTGTCCACTCAGAAGACAGCTTGGGACAACTGGAATGAACATCCACAGGCACACTGAGAATGGCTGATTGCAGGGAGAAGGGGTCACAGGGGGGGGGGGGAGAATCATGGCTACAGCTTTCCTCATGGCTGTGCTGAAAATTACTTCCTGAAAGCACTAATGTCTTTGAATTTTTATCAGTCAGTTTAATACTGTATTTTTATGTTCAAGCTATAGAGAAGCAAAAGGGACAGCCAAGAAAAAACAAGATACTGAGGAAAACAAAAGACAATAGAAAATAAACTTATAAAAAGGGGGAGAATGAGGAAATGATAGAAGTGTGTGAACTAATGGTTCAATAAAGAGAAAGCTAGGATTAACTGGGGAGGAACATGGATAGCACCACATATTTTTCCTTTTTTAATTTCAGCATCCCAAACAGGAAAGAAAGATAACATAACATGGCATATAGGAGAGAAGAAACTGGGAACTCTGCAGCTATTACGATTTATAATTAAGTATTGTGAAAAAAGGAAGCTTGGCGGCTCTATAATTTTGGATCATTTCAGTTCCACTAGTATATGATTTAAAATCAAATTTACATCAAGGATGTTGGAAACATATATTTCATTTTAAAACACAGCATATTCGTAGCTCCTTGGATTTGGGAAAAAACTCCCAAATTAAAATAATTTGCCACTACAACTCTTGATAGGAACTCTGAAGTTTAGTTCAGTTCTGAAGACTGTTCAGTAAAGAACAGTCAGTTTTCCTACTGAGGTCTCCTAAACATTATCTGGAATCCTAGAGACTTTGGCTGTATTTTGATACAAAAACAATTAAAAAAAACCTTGTTCACCCCCCCCCCCCTGATTATGATGATGAAGAAGAAGAAATAGACAGCTTTTGGTTACCGTATCATACAATCCTAGAATTAATCTCAATTAGTTATCTTAAACAAGCCAGATTTATAAATTATGATATGAAGTTGGCTTGGTTGAAATAAATCACAATTAAGATTAACCAGCCTGTGCTTTAGGCATGAGAATAAACTGGGATTAATTAAAGTAAGTTATATCCTCTGACATTGGGGGGGGGCTCTTTTTGGTCAAGGTGAGGGAACATGCAAATCCACTGAGTTGCTATATTCATTCAAGTTTTAATAAACAAACTGACCTCATGTAAAGCCTCAACTTAATTTTGCAGCCTATTCCATTTCAAGAATGAAAATTAGCAAGAAAGCATCACTCTTACAGTATGTTTCCCCCCCCCTTGAATTATTTCAACCATTTTACCTAAAAATCCTAATCCCTCCAAAACAGACCAAAATTTGGAACTCATATGCAATACTTAAAACTGTAACTGTCTCACAATTATGCAAATGTTTTTCCATGCAATAGTAAGAGTTGAGTAGGGATATGCAACGTTTGAGGACTAGAGTTGCAACCCAGCTTTCCACTCTTCTGGACAGCTACGGGAAATACTCTGATGCCACGGGTGGGGTCATGGAAGAGTGGGAATAATTTGGGGGCTGATTTTTAGGTTGTTTTACAGGTGGGCACTGGGGGAAAAACCCCAAATATCAAAACAAATTTAAAATAATCTCACAGGTGGGCACTTTGGAAGACCTTTAGATATAGGAAAAGGAGCAGTCTGCCTATAGTTGACTCACATTCCTTCCCTTAATTTGGAAAAAAACCAAAACCCCATAGTATTCTACTTCAGCTACTTTATTGTCAAATTTTGGAAGTATTATCTTGGGCTCCTATGAAGCCACATATACTGTAGGTATATCTTACAGGAAACAGTCTTATTTGCGTTATACTTTGTTTCAACTGTCATTATTGATTGTTGTATCTTGGGGAAAAGGACAGGATTCTAATTAACAATAATAACTATTTCTTATTCATGCTTCTGCAGACAAATTTAAGGATTAGTACGCTTATTCCTGAAAGCTATATGCAAATTCTTTTGAGTTCAGCCACCACTAACATGACTAAATTACTTGTACTTCTGAAGAGATACTAATAAATTACAGCAACTTCACTGTTTAGTGCGGCTTCTCTAAATTGCATTCTTCTATGTCTCATAACAGACTGTAATACAACAGAGACTTCCTCTTCTAGTTTTGTACCATCCTGAAGAGTCTACAAAAGTAACTTATGTAAAACAGTACAGGATTCTACCCTTTATAAGACCAGGCCCTCTGGCCAGTGTCAAGTAATCTGTCACTGCAAAGTACTTGTACCCAAGCCAGATATTTATTGCTATTGATCGACCTGATCCTAGAGAAAGACTTTTGTTCTCCCAGCCAGGACTTTGACCTCAATTAAGTTATGAATTTCCATCCAATAGACTATTCCACTTACCCTGCTGCTCTCTCTGACTGGATTAATTAGAATTAGCCAGGCCACCCACAAATCCCTCATGGATCATATTATTATTATTATAATAAATATAGAGTTGCCAGCAGTATACCAGAAAGAATTTTGAAAGATTGCTCACGCAAGTACATCATTCAGAGTCTGCCAATACTAATTTATCTGAATTTGATTACCTCATTTGCTGTTTTTTATTTCTATTAAAACAGAATTCTCCTTGATATTATCCCAGTTCTGAAGTTTATCCATACATATAAAGACAATTATTTTGGCACTTGGGTTCACATAATGCTTTCCAGTTGCAGATTCAGAATGTTAAAACAGTCCATCTCCAGATAGCAGCTATAGAAAAGTCACTAGCAGTTAGTAAACTAAAATGGTTTTTCAGACATCATTTTTTATAAACATTAAGATAGCACAAAAAGAATACTGCAACCTTAAACATAAATCTAAATGGATAACATAAAACACTGATAATTTTTTTAGTGGATTGGATAGTTGTAAAAACTGACCTTCATGAAAGTAAAATCACATCTTTAACATCAGATACTTTAATGCATTATTGACACCTGCCCCTTTGCTAATGAAAGTAGCTGAATACCATAAGACCAAACTATTGTTTCTAATGCATGACCATCTTTTAGGTAACCGTTTAATAGTCATTTTATAAATCAGATCAGGGATTGTTAAACTTTTGGGGTCCGGTGAGCTAGTTTGGAATTTTTGGAATATGCCATGGATGCTCTCAAAGTGCCTCTAAAGTGCGGGGATGATTGTCTAGTCATAACATGATTGCCATGTATATACTGGACATTTTCCAGAAGGACTCAGATAAAGTTGGTCCCTAATTCCACTTTAGATTTCCAGGATGTTCTTCATTCATCAATATATATCCAGATAAAACAAGATGCTAGACTATCTGACATTTTTATGTTTTAAGATTGTCAATGGGGCACACAGGAACTCTTGAAAATAACATTAATGCTAGAGCTGGTGTGTTGCATCATATTTCATATATTTATTTATTTTTTTAGAAAGAGGCAAACAGATTGTGAAGTTAGGAGGATCACAGTTGCCCTTTGGACATCAAAGGTATTTTTGCGTATGCACATTGCCTATCCCTGATTCAGATCAGCTAGTACAATAGATTTAAAATATACAATTTTGATAAGACTAGATTTTATATTTTATAATGCCTCCTTAAATTATTTAATAGAAATATGCATCCTTCTGACAACTATCAAAAATCCAGAACCTGGTTTTCTCTGTTTATTTCATCAGTTTATAATAATGGTGGAATATAATTTTGGTGACCTGACAAATTATTTATAGTAACTCTTCCTGGAGGTGGGAGCATTTTTATTTTAATGATGAAAGTAAACTGAGCTTGCAAGAAATATCCATTTATTATTTGATGGGTTATTTAAATTTCAGCTTTAAAGCCAGATATATTTAAGTTCTGTACACAAAGATTGTGAAAATGCATATAGGGATGTACAGTAAATATAATGGGACTTATTACTGTCATTTGAAATTTATGTGTCTTGCTACTGAAGATTCAGCAGATCAATTATATGTACAAGAACATTTGATTTTACAGCAAAGGAATACCAGGTACAAGCATCCCAACAACCTGCCTCTTTTCACAATACAAAATAAATGCTTGCAGACTACCGTAGCTGACGATCTCATCTCATTATCATTGACAGGAATGAAATTTCGGTAACAATCTGAACACAAATGAACAACTCTTGACTATTAAAAAGTTTGTTCAGGAAGTTAGGCAAATTTATGCACAAATGGAAAGTTCAAAACTTGAAATGATTCATTTTATTTTTCAGACTTCCCATCTGTGTTTGAATTTTGAATATTTCTATCTTGTGTTGGACACTGAGCATAAATTATAGATTTCTGCTACTGTGACCCCAGTCTTCACTCATTTTCCTGATAAAGAATGTTGGTATTGATTATCCCAGGATTATTATTCCAGTAGGGCTCAATATAGTTGCCAAACCTGTTCAAACTGGAACTTCATGGCTCCTTTGTTAACTATAGGGCTATCCAACCCATACATTTGGCAAGGTATGTTTTGAATAAGGGGTTGCCAATTATGTAGGAAAACTCGTGAGTTGAAAGTGGAGATTTAACATCTATTAGGACTGGCCAGAGTATTCAAAACAGATGTATAAGCTCAGGTATGAAGCAATTATTTTAAAGTAATTGAAGGAGCTGTATAGATTGCACTTCTCACCTGGTAACTTCAGAAGCTGATCCTAGCTGTCTTTGCTTAAGTGTACATGCACAGCTAGAATTCATAAAATGAATTAAGATATCAGGTCAGGGACTCCCATGAAACCGGAAACCTATTTAGATGGCTTCATTGATGGGGGGGGCACTATGGACTGTATTTCTGTTTTTTAAAGCTATTATTGTGGTATTTTATATTTGTATTTGCTGTTTGTATATTCTGGCTTTTTATCTATTGTTGTGTGCCACTGATAAATAAATATGAGTTGCATACATCTAAAGTGAAGATTAGAGGAACTAGATTGATGTCCATTTTCACCCTTGCTTTTTAATATCTGCATGGAACCCCTGATTTGTGCTATTGGATAACCTAGGGAGATCTATGGAGTCATACATAACTCAACTGAACACAAATTGTATTTATTTGAAGATGACATTCTTTTGTATATTTCTAAACCTCATACTACTATCCCAGCATTGATGTAAAAGATAAATGCTTTTAGTAAAATAGCAGAATACTGCATTAATTGTTTCAAATAGAATTGATATCTATAGGTAAAAATCTGGATACGTACCCATTTAAGGAATATCAATTTCACATTAAATATCTATGTATATGTATACCAACATACTGTATATAACTCCGTAACATGTAATATAAATACAATATAGAGAGGTTTCTTCAGATACCGATAGATGGGAGTAATTAAACTTTACCTTTTGGGGAAAGGTGAATGTTCTATAGTTATGCAATTATAAGAGAATGGGTATTGAGTGAGTTTCACAGTTTTGAGATGTAAGGATGTAACTAAAGTATGAGATCATATTCAATCAACTGAGTCTAATAATAGCCTATTTTTCCTCTGTATTTATTACATCTAAATGCACTTAAGGTCTTTGAGAGAGGATAATACTTGCCTCTAAAAGCTTGCTTCTGAAGAAAATTATTCAGTATCCAATAGGTAAAAACTATAAGCCAACTAGTTACTAATGTCATCTTCCTGGACAAGATGTTCAAAAGAGTGACTGATGATCATGTCCAATCAATTTTTTTTAAAAAGAACAACTAATTTTGCAGATCTATTCTAATCTAGTTTCAGGCATGATTTTTGGAATAACAACTATCTTGATTGCTTTGATGGATGACAAATGCCAGATGCTATATAAACAACACAGAGTGTGTGCTAGTATTGTTGTCTTGGACTTCTGCATCTTTCATTATTATCAATTCTGATATCCTTCTATTTAGAATGTTTGAACTGTGGGTACTGTATTATAATTATTCCACTTCAATTTAGTTGATTCCAGAAGGTGGTGCTGTGGGATTGTTTTGTCTGGTGAAAATTGTGATGTGAGGTTCCCCAAAAGCTTTATTTTAACCTCCATACTTTCTAGCAACTTCATCAAACCATTGGTAGAGTTTATCCAGGGATGTCAGTTGACTTATTATTAAGAATGTGGACAATAGCTAGCTCTGTCCTCAATATAAGTAAGGTAGCTGATGTTCCGAACCAGTGCTCAAGATGAATAAAATATTTATTGAGGGATTATAACAGACTGAGTCCAAATAAGAAAATCCTGGCTAAGGGCATTTCAACAGATCAACTTCATCTTGATTAGTTTTTGGAAGGTCTACATTGCTCTAAAACAGGAATACTTTGGCATAATGGGCAAAGGAACTATGATATAACTGCAACAGTGGCTTTCAGCCCATTTCTTCAGTTTTTTATTAGAGTGGAAGTGAGGGTGTGATAAAAGAGCATAGACTTTTACGCTAAATTCTAATCCTTCAGTTCTCATTAAATGAAAAAGAAAACAGAAGCTCAGGATGGTGGATGATCAGCAAATGTCTAAAAATTTTCCAGATTAAGCAGTGCATTGCAGTGTTGAATATAAAATCTGCACAGCCCTAACCTTTCAGCTATTTGCTCTAGGTTTGGCCATAGTATAAAACTCTCTAGCATAAAGAAGTACAGCCTATAGGATTGACAGTCAGTGATTTTACTTCTTCCCACAAATCTCCTCCTCCACATAAATGTTGTCCTCATTTATGTAGAATCCTACGGTTACAGCAAATGGTACATGATGCATTAACCTAAACAAGATAGTTGTGACTCCTCCAAGAATGTGGGCTTTATTCATTCTGTTTGTTCTCAACTTAATTTTAGACACTGGTTTTACCTTCAGAGTTGGGTAACTGCCATTTGCCCATTAAATGCAAGCAGAAGCAGAATAACCTATAAATAGCAACAAAGAAATCCCTTTTAACTTTAAATAAATTCTTTTGTCAGGGACAGCTCTCCGGAGTGACAGGGTGTGAATATGATTGATGCCAGTTTGAAAAGTAGGGATTTGTCACTGTTAAGTAAAGACAGCAGGCATGCATGCTTTTCCATGCTTCAAAATAAAGCTCAGGATTAAGGAAACAATTTGAAGCTAGAGCCTCTCTGTTATAAAGCACTCACCTGGAAAACTAATGTAACTGCCAAAAGAATACTGTTTTATTCTTGAACAACAGATTGCAGTTTCACACCTGATTTTTTTTTTTTTTTTAAGCGGGGATAACCTCAAGAAGGCTTAGCCCTCTAGGACAATGTCTTCCAAACTTATTCAGGTGAATTAGCACATTAGGCAGATGCTTTTCAGATGGCTAAACCACCAAGAAAACAGTAAGAAGATGAGGATAATTAAAAAGGAAATTGGACCACCAAAGAATGCTTTTTATCACATTAAAATATATTCATTAAAATGCAAGCATGAAAATATTTCACAAATATCCACTCACAGTGTTTTAAAAATTACTTGTGATGTTCATATGTTTAACTCATGCATTTAGCCATCATGCTAATTTATCATTTAATGACTGAGCTTGCTACTTTCTTTAAATCATGATGGTCTATGACTGTAATAAAAATTGGTTTGGAATACCACTTCAAACAATGGCAAGTAAAGGCTTGAGAAGTATTCAATTTAATTTTGTACATCAAATGCTATATATTCCATTACAACCAATTGTAGTTAATATCAATTCTTGAGCTGAAATAAGCCAACTTCAAAACCACAGTTGAGAAATCTGATTTAATGATTACAATTTAGGGTTGAACCAGATTAAATCTAAAATGGAAGCCAAAGCCAATCTATAGCACAAAAAGGATATCTGTAGTAAACGACTATATAAAATGCATGAAAGTTGTTGCAGAAGTCTTTATTATGTAAATATACAGCTAGACTATTTATATGGTAATAAAAACTATTCATATCATGGGAAATTATTCAGTTCCCTACTTCTGGCAATTTTAACTAGATACAAATTTGCTTACCCAGCACAAATGAAGAATTCATATAATACCAGCTTTTGCAATGCTAGTTTGTGTACCCGTTAAGAACACTGTTTTAAAATCAATTAGATTTGTAATGCCAAGCACTGAAAATAAACTGAAGTTCTCTATGAAGTCCACCAATAATAACATATCCAAATTTTTAGGATTCTAGGAATGTCATGAATTTAGGCAATTCACCAAAATAAAATTCAGGGCAGACCAATCATATACTTCATGGAGACTGTTTGTATTTATGTCAAACTACTTTTCAGTTCAAACATTATGTAAGATGCAGATAAAACTGCATATAGGGGACATTTATATTAAAGTCACATATGTGGGAAAAGTTGTACTGTATATGAAAAAAAAATACACTTGTGAAAAATATTGTGTACAAAATTATGTATTAGAAAATACAAAGAATGTATACTGTATGTTAATACATACAAAAATATGTTAAAAGTCATTGTATGTGGAACAAAAGGAGACTTTAATTTGTCCAACAGGGCAGAATTTTGATGGAATTGACTAATAACTGAATGCATATGCTACTAACAAAAAACAGATATTGTGTGGTGTAACTGGATGTATGGGTATTTATGTCTGTTTATCCATCCGTCCATCCGTCTGTCCATCCGTCCTTCTTTTTTAGTTTTTGAACATTTCCTTAAGGGAACCTTCAAATTATAACTAAAGACAACACACTTTATAAAAACACGCGAGGAACTAAGTTACCTCTTCCAAATAAATTACTTATTCCTTGATAATAAAAGGCAGTCCATTTCAGTAACCAGTACATCTTATGAGTGCTATTGGTAAACTTTGACTATAATTTTCTGTAATTTATTCGATTAAAGAACATCAGAGAGACAGAAATCTACTGTGTCTGATAAAGAAGCATATGACTCTCTGTTCAAAAGAATTAGTTTTAGTGCTTCCTGTTTCCAGAACTAAAAGCTAGATTACAAATCAAAATAAGTCACTGCTGAATCAGAAATAAATTTCAAACATCCAGCAGAAGCATGGGAATGCTCTGAACACGGTTTCTATTGAAAGGGATTGTTTTTCCAGTGCCTGCTGAGTACCAACCACTTAGCATTCAACTTGCTGCCAACCTGCATTCTTTAGAGAGACCTGTGAGAGAATAGTGGAACTGTGCCATTACTAATAACTGTGACTGGCACCAAGTCAATATTTTAATGCACAAAGCTATCCTGTGTCACTAAGCAGATCTTCCTTTTCTTTGGGTTAATAGATTTCACAACCATTCACAGCAGAGTACTGAGAGTAATTTGGAATAGCCGAATTGTGGAAGGGAATACGAAATCTGATCCTAAACAATGTGACACTTATCTTTGTCCAGTGGGGTATGCTGTTGCCTTTTTATTCCTCATTCGTACTGCCTTCAGCAAATCTGGGAATGGGTGAATAACACTTATAAGAGAATGAAATCTTAAGTAAGGGGTCTCAAAATCAATTGTAAGTGCAATGTGAGAACTAGTTCACTAGCTTGCTGAAGCCTTTATATGTATATCAATGCATAACTCTTTAGTAAATCAAATATGAAATTTCCTCAACAATTGGTGTAGAAAACCCCTGAAATTATGGTTCAAGTACCTTAAAATCATTATGCTGTCATCTATTTATTTCTGTAAATTAGAAATTGTATAGGGGTTATAGATTCCTTATGAATGCACACACATATTTATATCTATATAACTATAGTATATCTATAATATCTTATATATGCTGAGAAATGCACCAGACTGCCAAGTTAGTAATTTTTCCACATAGTAGCTTTCATTATGAATGACTTTTAACAGTGGTATAGGCCTATGTTATCTCCCATTTTTTATCTGGAGTTTCATATTTAATGCATTCTGGTGATCACTTACATCTATTAGAAAAACAAGATTTCACACAAAAGCTGTTGAACCTCTTTGTTTTTATTTTCCTGTAGGGACCAATCTCTCTCTAAGGGCAAAAATGCTTCACAAGACAATTTCCTGGCTTAACTAACTTTGGTGCCATAGAGGAGTTCACCATACTCACTACTTTTTACAACATAGGTAAGCTGCCTACAATTTGCTCGTGTTCACAAGATACTCATACACACAAGCCTGCTTTAAAAGGCTTAGCTCTAGCTGATTGGAACATTTCTCTATCCATGAACAATTCTGCTCTATCTTTAATTATTGCTTTTATTTTGATTATTTCTGGTTCCTTTCACTTTGTTGTACACTGCTTAGTGACATAAGACTGAACTGGTTATCAAGGAAAGAAAAGAAAAAAAATACTAAATACCATACAGGCTAAAAGTGAAACCTGTTGGACACAACAGCCCAAATGCTGAACTTGTTACCCAAGCACCACCTTTTTAAGATGGCTTAATAGAAAATGCCAGAATCACTGAAATAAAAATACCTTCAAAACCTATTCCTAACATACAGCCCTGTATCATGGTCAATGACATTGAAATCACTGAGAGGACTAAAAGAGTTAATAGGGCTGCATTCCCTCAATCCAGTTCCCAGTGATAATAATCCATTAACTGGCCAAAGCAGCTGTAGCCTCATATTCTTTTGGAAAGCCTAATATGTAAATTGTATCACGAGGAGTGCTAGAATTGGAAGTAAAGTTATTGGGAAAGACATCAACCATCTCAGGTATGCTTATGATAGGAACTGATGGCTAGAAGCAAGAGAGACTGAATGAATTTCTTGTTGAAGTGCAAAAGCCAGTCTGATCTGTCTTATCTTATCTAAAAACATACAAAGATTATGTCAGTGCTTGCCCAATACAAATAGGCAAAGAAGCTGAAGTAACAGATTTTATCTTCCTAGACTCAAAAAGTAACAGGATTGGCATCTGTAGCCATGAAATACTCAGACATCTCCTGTCTGAGGGAAAGACTGCAAGAGATATCTGATAAGAAAGGATGCCATTATTTTCCTAGTTATAATATATAGTTGTGGAAAGCAGCCTACTAAAAAATCTGAAAAAAATGATACTTCTGAATTGTAGTGTTGGAGGAAATTATTAAGAACACCTTGAACTATAAGAATAAATAATTCCCTCCTACATAAAGTAAAACCAGGCTGTTGACTATAAGACAAATTATGAAGTTGAAGACAACAGTCGTTGGAGAAGACCCTGATATGTGAAAAAAATCAAAGGCGATTTTGTTTAAAAAAGGCCGACAGAAGACAACATAGCTGGATGTAGTTATAGTTGAAACAGGCACAAGCTTTCAAGAAATGCTCAAGAAGCAGGAACTGACAGACAATCTGTTAACAGTTTTTGATCATTTTTGAACCAGAATTAGTACATTTGAGATCACTTAATAATTTCTCAAAAGCCTGTTTCATGTAGTGCTTAAAGCCATCAGGCTACCGTAGAAGCTGAGAGACTGTGAGTGCTAGGTGTGTACCTTAGGTAAAAAGCAAGCTGGACCAGTCATTCTCTCTCAGCCTTAGGAAGAAGTAAACAGTAAAACCATTCCAATAATGCTGCCAAGAAGACTGCAAGGATTTTGTCCAGGCAGTTGCAAATAGTCAAGACTGCTTGAAGGTGCACACACATATACATGCTAGTTCAGTGATGGCTAACCTTTTTGGTGCTGAGTGCCCAAAGCGTGCGTGCACGCCCGCGAATGTGTGTGCGTGAACCCCCAAAATGCAATGCGAGTGCCCCCACGCATGCGCCCCACCCCCCATATGCATGAGCCTCCCCATCGCCCTGTTTTGGCTTCCAGGTTGGTGCAGGAGGCCTTCCAGGCCCAAAACGGGGCGCGGGGAGTGCCCCCCCATGCATGCGCGGCAGACACCCGAAGACCAGCTGGCCGGCGGGAGCCAGGCACGCATGCGCGATGGAGCTGGGCTGGGGCGACGGCTGGTGTGCCTGCAGAGAGAGCTCTGCATGCCACTTGTGGCATGCGTGCCATAGGTTCGCCATCACGGTGCTAGTTTATCAGGGAAGCACTGGCAGATTGAAGCAGAGTTGATGGCTGTAGCAAAAAGATGAGCTGGCTGAACAGATCAGTTCCTCAGAATTTCTCTCTGGATCCAGGAGAGGACTAGGATCAGTTTGCTCCATACAGAGATCATAAAATAGTAATCTCCAGTGGGTTTAAGAGCTCTGAGGGTTGAGGAAAAATCATGCTGCACTTCCTCCTTTCCCTCCCTCAAATCACTGTAAAAGGCAGGTCTTCTCTGGTCAGTTTGATTAGCCATGAGGGGCAAGTGTTGAACAGGCAGTTGTTGGCTTTCACCTTTGCCAACATCCTGTTCACATCCTTGACTTATAAGTTGAAAAATATGCAAACCAATAGGATACACACTTGTTATATGATTACTTCATTCCTAATGGATCCAAAAGTGAAGCACACTTGAAAGACTTTATCTGAAAAAAGTTACAAATTGTTTATAATGAATCATCATTTATACCAGTTTTTTCCTCCCCAGCATCCTTATGGAAGAGGCAGTACGCAGGTTGAATAACCATGTTAGCGTATTCTGCAGAGATGCAACAAAGGAAGAGAAATAAGCATTTTCTGCTACCTCCAATGCCACAGAATATTGCACCAAATGGACTTTAGGCCATGCTTGATCTCTTTTGCCCTAATATTTCCTTCATCTGCATTCAAACTGTCATCACTTCCACTTCATTACCCCCAACAATCCATTAATCTAGGAGGCTGGTTTGGCTGTGGAAGAGGGAATTTTGCTGCAATAGTGTCTATTGCCCAAGCTGTTTCTGTAATCCACTTTATTTTCCTATGAAAGTTAATGTAGTATCCAGGTAAAAAGTGTGATTTCTCATGATAAGGGAAATTGGAAAAAATCAAATACCCTGCCATTTAGCATAGGAAAGGGGAAGTAAAATATTTCTACACTCACAACATAGAGTTCTGTTTGAGAGCTTGATGAGTGCTTTTCAAATTTCAGGAGTCATTCAACAGTTACATATGATATATGTGATATGACATAGGGTGGGACAGGTCCCAATTAATAATTATCTGGTCCATGGGAGTTCCTAAATATTCTCTACTACTGAGATGTTAAATTGGACTGAATTAGCTCATTAAACTTGTTGCTCCGTATAAGGTCAGTGTCAATGTAGAGAAAAGGCATTTGTTCAGATAGATTCTTAGATAATTTAAATTATACTTAATAAATGAGATATGCAGGTATATCTAACAAAACCATTTTTGGTGCTTTCAAGTCAGTCTTGACTTTTGGCAAATACATGTACCAGCCCCTGCAGTTTTCTTGGCAAGGGTTTTCAGAAGTGGTTTGCCACTGCAGTCTTCCTAGGGCTGAGAGACAGAGACTGGCCCAAGGTCACCCAGCTGGCTTCATGCCTAAAATGGGACTAGAACTCCCAGTCTCTAACCTAATGTCTTAATCACTACACACTCTGCTATTCAGAAGAGCCTGTGGCTACCAGAAGGGCACGTGGGGAATCGAAGTGTAGCTCACTGGTCCCTAGCCTTGCTCAGTTCAAGATTTTTGACCACAACTTCAGAGAGGACCACATTAGGGAGAGAAACTAAGGAGGATGGTCATTATTATTGCATCAATAAATATTCATTTTATATAATTTGTTCAAAATCTATGCTTGGAGTGATCCATTAGAATTAACATTTCTACTTTGTCTAATTTGAACATTCTATTACAATAGTCCAATGATGTATAGAATAATTTATTTATTATTTTGGATTAATACTAAAAATGAAAACAAAATATAGCACAGGATCTTGATGAGTTAAGATTGTATAAAGATAAATCTATAATAAACATATTAGCTCTATTATTAATCATTAATTGTGGAGTTCATGAAATAGGTTAGAAATAAAGCAGCAGGCAGGTTTATTCATGTAATATAGACATAGAGCCACTATGAATAATCTTTCTCACAAATTAGCAGAACATGCACTGGAACAATAGATTTCTTCCCAGTCTCCCTTTAGAATAGAACAGAACAGAACAGTACAGAACAGACTACTTTGTCACTTTAAATGTACACTACTCAGCATATATTAAAATGAAATTTCATTGCATTCAGCTCTCAAAAGATAACCATTATGCATATGCATATACCCAGATACACACACACATACAGTTGCAAGAAAAAGTATGTGAACCCCTTGGGATTACGTGGAGTTTTGCATGAATTGGTCATAAAATGTGCTCTGAACGTCATCTAAGTCAGAACAATAGAAAAACACAGTCTGCTTAAAATAATACTACACAAACATTAGATGTTGCCATGGTTTAATTGAACATAACATGTAAACATTCACAGTGCAGAGAGGAAAAAGTATGTGAACCTTTGGACTTAATAACTGGTTGACCCTCCTTTGGCAGCAATAACCCCAACCAAATGTTTCCTCTATTTGCA
>QLTV01004293.1:86478-120040 GCA_003457575.1 Thermophis baileyi | reverse complement strand
ATCTGTCTGCCAACTGAATCTCCGCAGAGGATGGGTGATGCAACAGGACAATGACCCAAAGCATACAAGTAATTCAACAAAACAATGGCTTCAACGGCACAGAATACGCCTTCTGGAGTGGCCCAGTCAGAGTCCTGACCTCAACCCGATTGAAATGCTGTGGCATGACCTTAAGAGAGCGATTCACACCAGACATCCCAAGAATATTGCTACACTGAAACAGTTTTGTGAAGAGGAGTGGTTCAAAATTACTCCAGATCGTTGTGCAGCTCTGATCTGCAACTACAGGAAACGTTTGGTTGAGGTTATTGTTGCCAAAGGAGGGTCAACCAGTTATTAAGTCCAAAGGTTCACATACTTTTTCCTCCCTGTACTGTGAATGTTTACGTTATGTTCAATTAAACCATGGCAACATCTAATGTTTGTGTAGTATTATTTTCAGCAGACTGTGTTTTTCTATTGTTGTGACTTAGATGACGTTCAGAGCACATTTTATGACCAATTCATGCAAAACTCCACATAATCCCAAGGGGTTCACATACTTTTTCTTGCAACTGTATATGACACAGAGAAACATCACAGTCTAATTCGGATGTAAACATATACATGGTGGGGAAAAAAGAATCCTGTGAATTTACAAGATGGATGGCATAAGGAACAAAACTGTTACAGAATCTAGTAGTCCTGCTATAAATACTTCGAAACCTCCTCCCAGAGGGGAGCAACAGAAACAGACTGTGAAGTGGGGTGTGTGTGGGTCTCGAACAATGCTTTGAGTTCTAAGCACATAGCACTTATAAGCAGTATCCTGGGAAGCGAGCTTCCTATAATCTTCTCAGGTGTCCTTACCATTCTCTATATGGACCTTCCATCTGAGGCACTGCTATCACCAAACCAAACAGTGACGCAATTTGTTAAAACACTCTCAACTATGCCTCTGTAAAAAGTGGCCAGGACGGAAGGAGAAAGATGTGCTCTCCTCATCCGACGCTTCACTAAAGAAAATGTATGAAGAGACCAAGTCAGATTGTTTGTTATCTGCACCCCCAGATACTTAATGCTAATGACCACCTCCACAGCTGCAGCCTTGATACAAAGTGGAGTATGACTATGCTGGCTCTTTCTAAAATCAACAATGATCCCCTTTGTTTTATTAACATTCAAAACCAGCTTATTTTTATTACACCAGTCCACCAAAGCCTTCACCTTCTCCTTATAAGAGTCTTTATTGTCATCCCGGATAAGACCCACCACTCCACACTGGTTTTTTGGGTCCATATACCGATCTATGTTAATCTTGGCAAAGTTGAAGTTTAGGAAAATAGGTAAACTAGGTAAGTTTTCTCATGCATACATTCTACTCAATTATCTCTTCATCAAGAAGGCCATTAGTAATTTATCAATTTAGAAAATGTAAATTGGTCACTAATCTAACATATAAACTCTGGACAGCTAACAACATAGAAAGCAAATTGAAAAAATTGGTACTTAGGACTCAAACTAATGAAACCATTGAGTTCATCTATCATCCTGGCTCATCACCTGGGGGAAAAGCTAGGTTTTCATATCTTCCTGGGAGGCCAAAGGTGTTGGAACCTGATGGATCTCAGGGAGGAGGTGTTACATAGGGCCCAAAACTGCAGCAGGTGTTGTGATAAGGAAGGATGGTATATATTGATTTATAAGCAATATTATAAAGGTTATCTGCAACTATGGCTATGCAAAGAAGTCCAATGGAATCAGCCTGGAAGAGCACAGAAAAGAGATTGCAGTAAATGCATTAAACTGGTGTCATCTATATACTATTAAAAGTCACATTGATCTTTTACCCTCAAGTTTGCCCAAATGGTGCATTATATTGCAACAATTTTTGAATAAAGGTACCTAAAATCCTCTAACTGAAAAATGTTTAAAAAGTCTGGGTCCCATTACTCCTGTGAATTTGTAATTTCTTCGATGTGTAGGCAAATTTTATTCATAAAGTTATGGCTATTGTAGCATCTCCTTAATCACGATTATGATTTCTGATGCTCCTTTCCAGCTTCCCTGAAGCAAAGTGAATGGGGAAGTCAGCAGGAAGTCAATAGTTGCACCCATTTCCACTGTTTTTTTGCCTATTCATGGCCATTCTGTTTATTTGTTTAGGTAAGTAAATATTAACTTATTGTTGAAGTTCATTTGCTACAATTATTTTTCTGTTTATGTCCCCAATCTTTTTGGCACTAGGGACCGGTTTCGTGGAAGACAATTTTTCTATGGACCGGAGGGGGAGGAGGAACGTGCAACACAGATCCCTCACATGTGCAGTTTACAATAGGGTTCACACTCCTATGAGAATCTAATGCCTCATGATCTGGAGTCGAGCTGAGGTGGTGATGCTAGCACTGGGGAGTGGCTGCAAATATGAAGATTTGCTTGCTCACCTACCGCTTACCTCCAGCTACGTGGCCTGGTTCCTAACCATCCAGCACTGGAACAAAAAATATATATGGTCAGCGTAAAATTTAATCTTCATTCTGGTCATATCAGACTGCCTTCCTCTCAAAAGATAACCTAATAGGTTCCAGGGTTGTATAGGTTTTTTTGAGAATAGTCTTCAACACTGAGTATTTTATAGTATAACTGCATCACATTAAAATATGACTGAATGAAAGAAGACGTAAAAATATTTTAGAGGTATAGAATGAAAAGAAGATAATTGAAAGAAATACTAAGCAATCTTTGACATAGCTGTAATTTCTTCTTCTTTTGTGGCTGTAGAAATTATTCTTCAGATAGTTGATAAAATCAGCCTGTCTATGCTGGATTTGTATCATGATCTGTGGCCAAGCAAGTACTTCTAAAATTGATTTTTCTTTTTGGCAACCAATGGTTCAGTCAATAATAATGTCGTTTGAGAAGGATTGAGTCATGAGGGAGATGAACCTTCCTTTCCATTTATTATGTTTGCATTGTCTCAAATTGAAAAGAGTCCTTTCCCACTTCCAAATATGTGCATGACTGTACTGTAAAGTAAAGCTATTCTGCATCTATGCTTCCAGAAGCACTCTTACAAGCACCTTAGTACAGGGGTGAAATGCTCCCGGTTCGCTCGTACCTGTCGGTCGCCGTAGAGCCGGTCGCCAAGGTAGCATGTGGTGCCGCCCACCCGCCCAGACGCCATCATTTGGGTTCTTTTACCCTCTGCGCATGCGCAAAGCATTCTGTGCATTCGCAGAGGGTAAAAGAACCCAAATGGCGCAGTCCGGGCGGGTGGGCGGAGCCTCGCGCTACCTTGGCGACTGGCTCTACGGCGACCGACAGGTACGAGCAAACCAGGAGCATTTCACCCCTGCCTTAGTAGCTGAATTCATGGCCTGCTTTCAGCCTGCAAAAGGAAAACATATTTGGAGGAACTCCTGGCTCCAAACATGACTCTGAAGGAACAAATCACCTGTGGATTCAGGAAACCGCCGAGATCCTAAAACCCATGGAGCTGCTCTTAACCCTTCTGAAGCTATACATGATGCAGAATGCAGCAGAGCAAGGATGTTCATATATCACCAGTCCTATGCAAGCTGCACTAGTTGTCAGAGAACTTCTGGGTGCATTTCAAGATGCTGGTTATCATCTATCAAGTTCTTCATGGCATAGGACTAATTATCCGAGACTGCCTATTTTCTATGGTTTCTTCCCTTCCATATTGTGCAAGTCCCATTTATCAAACAATGCTGTGTAGTAAGACTTGGGAAACGTCTCTGTTGTGTTGCCTGCTTTCTGGAATATCATCCCCTAATCTGTGCATCTCCCATCTTAATGGTGTTTCAGAAGGCCTTAAAAACCCTGTTGTTCTCCTTGCTCTATTGATTCCCTATGTGTATTTTACAGCTTGCCTCTTAGGTCTTAAGACTGTCAAGTTGAGTTATAATTTATCAAAGTTACAAAAAAAAAAAAAAGAGTTTAGAGCATTCATTTTGTACTGCTTCTAGTTAATTTTTTTAAAATGTTTCCTATTGCTTTGATGTAATCTGAGAATATTTAACATGTTGCCAAGAGGGTTGAACATTATAGGATAAAATACTTATATAACTCTAGAAGTAAAGCTAATATGATATATTTTGTAAATGTGTTTAAATCTTTCTATTGATATTAATGCTTCAATGAGCAACATAAATGTAAAGATAAAGCTTCAATTTAAAGGCCTGGAAAAATCCCCATCAGACTTTAAAATCCTTTTCCTCCTCCTCTTCCTTCTCCCACACTGCTGATTCGGGGGGATTATATAGAAAGAATGAGATCAGATGGGGTATTAATAAAATGAAATTACACACAAAAATCCACTCCTTTTTTATAAAAATAGTTCTGAGCTTAAATGATTTCCATATATTATTAGTATATCCAAGCAGACAGATTATCAACAATAGAAGTAGCTTGATTAGAACATAATTTTAAGACAACATGGTCTAATGTCAGGTCCATGTTTCTTGTATTGCACAATGTTATTCTGAATAAACCAAGCAATCCATGTCTAAGGACTATGAATACTTAATATTAATAACTTATCACAAGATTATAGTTCATGCAGTCTATAAACAACAAACTTAAAAAACGTAGAAGTAATAATCTACTTATACAGTGACTGTGCGATGATGGAAGCAAACAAAGCAGCATTGAAGATTTTAATATGTCATTCTATAAACTTATTTTGGAACTCATATTATTAACTTTTATGGTATTAGTTATAATCATATTATTCAATTTATGAACTGTTTTAAGAGTTCCATGACAGTATCTATTGGAAAGATAACGTGTTTTGGTCATAGAGCAAATTAGAAATTAACAGTTATACAAATTTTACAATCTCCATTCCCTCATGTGTATACATAAATATAAATATAAAGAGATATTATATAATGTATTATTTATACTATAAATACTATTTATAGTATAAATAAAAAACCTATCCTCATTTGACTACACAAGTAAAATGAATTATTAACTCTTCCTATCTAAGTCAGTAAGAAGTATACTATATTCTCCTTACTGATGAATAGACTGAGAAATCTACAAAGCATGCAAGATTAAACATATTAAGTTTTAGGAAAAGATAACCGTTCTATAAAGTGGAATAGGAAAAAAATAATTATTTCATTGCACTGAAGCCAACACAAACAGCATTCTAATCCTAAGAAATGGATACTGCTAATGTGGAATGGAGAGTCATGTCAATGGGCAGATGACCATTCAGACAACTAGTTACAAGGAAACTGATGTTTTTCTTGTGACCTCTACGTATTACGTACATGTATAGAAGCCAAGTTAGCTTACCTTAAAGCAACAGGTTCAATGCTATTATGAGAAAATAGATGATAGTACAAAAATGCTATAGCTGCATCTGCTCTAGGTTGGATATCTAAATGGGACTGACTATACAGGTAGTCCTCAACTTATGACCATTTGTTCAAAGACATTCAAGATTATGATGGTTATTTGCCATAAAATTGAATAAACTTCTTTCTTCAAAGGGAATTTTTTCAATATGGGTTCACTTCTTTCAGCGTTGAAAGGCCAGAGAATGATAAGTAAGCATGAAGCTTCAGTGCTACTTTTCCAGCTATGGATTTAGCAACAAAATCATCAATATGTCTAGAAATGATAATCTGTTGCTTGGACATCTTGTTCACCTCAGCATAAAAGACTTGTCCAAAAGCCATTTATCTTCAGACAAATGTTTGAAAAATGTATTTTTCTTCTCCTAAAAGAAGCACTGGTAGCTTGCCATACACCTTGGCAATTGCAATATACATGTCCAAAACTCCTGTGAAATAAAAATGGCATCCAGACCACTTAGCTTCTGACCTTTCTTGTCAGTACTATTACTGGGTAGCTTGGTGATTAACTTCTTTCAATAAGCCTTGAATATGAGAAAATCACATCGAGGATATTTAAAGAGAAAGCTATATAATAATCTTCTACAACAACACAGAGATGCTCCCAAACTTTTCAGGTTGCAGGAGTGGAAGATGACTTAACCTATGTTTCATACATAGGACCATACTCCTTTTTTAAAAATAAATTTTATTGAAAGTTTAAAGGAAAACAAAGGAACTAACATAAAATAATACAAAATAAAACGAAGAAGAAAAAAAATGAAAGTGCATTAAGCTAAAAAGAAAGAAAAAAATTAAAATTTCCTTTGCAATACGAACAATTTTGATCCCTGTTAGGCATAGACACAAGAAGGCACGATGGCTCCGCTGGAAAGCTGACAGCTCGGGTCTCACTGTGTGATGGGGTGAGTTCCCGTTACTCGGCGTGCATGTTGTTAATAGTCATGCTGGCTACATGAACATGGAAATGTCTTCAGACAACTCTGGCTAAGAAATGGACATGTGAAACCGCCCCCTACAATCAGACACAATTGGCAGGGAAACCTTTACCTTTAGGCATAGACACACCATGATAACTGAGTATCTCTTCCAAGGCTTTCATTATTATCTTAGCAAACATTAGCCTGTGATGTATTTCTTGATTACAGTTTCCTTTATTGGTGATAAATCACTTCTCAAAAGTGAAAGTTAGCTACCATTTCTGTATCTTCAGTATCAATTCTAAAAGGGCTACTGTCCCTCTTGTCATTAATTTGGCCTTTTTTATACTGGAGTTGGATAAATGAGAGCCCCATTTTTTAAAACTGTAAAGTTTTAAAGTTTAAAGTTCCTTTACTTTCATTACTAGAACTTGCAGATCATTTGCATTTTCAGCTATCAGACTAGTGGCAGCTACATAGCATAGGTTATTGATATTTCTTAATCCAATATTAAAACATGACCTTCTTCTAATCCATCTTCCCTCCACATATATTCAGACATATACTGTCTGATTATTCAGAGTTTCACTAAGCGGCAGCACCTAGTCAACTTTGGTTGATCTGGAAAACTAAGGAGAGTCAATTTTGATTTGTATTTGGATGGGAGACCATCTAAGAATTCAAGAATTATTATTGACAAGATTGGGAAGTAAAATCCATAAAGAAATGAATGAAAACCACTTCTGTGGTTCTTGAAAAATAACTGCATTGATGCAGTCACAAGGTCTTGAATTCTTTATCTTGCTTTTGATGAGTTGTGCCGTTATAATTTAGGGAACAGCAGCTGACGATCCAGAGGGTATTGGTTTTCATTCTAGTTTATCAATTAATTTCTAGGGTTACAGTAATGATTTCAGACACCAATCTTGTGGAGCCTTATTTCCCATCCAGTGAACTTATTTTGCCACTGAATTTGGAACCCAAAAGAAACAGTAACCCAGAGCTTTGAACTGAATGACTGCTGAACATAATGTTCTCTTCAGACTTCACTTTTTCTCCCCCATTTATCTTTCTATTGGTAAGAATTTATAAAAGAATCTAAACTCTTACATCCCATAGGATATTTGTGTGAGAAACTGAGACTGTATATTTATATCTACATTGTTTTCAAAGTGTTACTCCAAATAAATAATTTTTTTAAATTTGGGACAGTCATTCGTTTTAAAGAAGTTTAAATCTTAGTTCTCAGCATAATTCTTGCACACAACCACCCATCAGGAAATGGCCTATGGCTAAGGATTTAGGTAATTAGATTAGACAAATTATCTTTTTCAACACAAAGCAAGGCTTCCCTCCCAAAACAATCCTTTGTGCATCCTCCATTTTCTAAGCAATCACCACCTCTTTTAAAATGTATTGTCAAAGGTAATAATTAACACTCAAAGAGATGGACTTTTTCCTATTATTTGAGCGAAGGAAGACTGGTCATACTGTCACTGTGATTCAATACTATGTGGCAATTTCAAAAGCTGCTGACTAAGAGGGAAGAGAATCTTAAGGTTACAACTAGTTTCTCAGCTTGGCACAATAGGTTAAAACTGGATCATAAATGAGATAAGCATTCCAAACCAGAATTTGGAAAATATTTGCAGCTTTAAGACTGCCTTCATGTACCTTCAGCAGCAATTGATAGATGAAACTACAAATTTCTGGGAGGAAAAAAAGACTGCTCTTGTCATTCTCAGATTGTGGATTAACCCTATTATCTTTTACGTTGCCCATTATATGAAAATAAATATAACAGGAAAGAGTTTGTGAGGAACATAGTAAGTGAACTATTTCTCAAATGAATATTCTTTTATTTAATTTTAATGAAAGTGGGTCGCAAAGTATAGCCTTATTTGCATTAACTTCATCTAAATGCAGAAGTTAAAAGGCAGTAGGTGTAGGATCAGTATTAAATGGAAATAGTAATGATATTTCTGATATAGCTAGATTAAAGCTTTTGGGACTGTTGCTGATGTCCCCATTTACTTTGGGATTATTCTTTGGATTTAAATAAAACCCAAAGCTGCAGAGAGAATTACAGTGGGAACATGGAATGTAAAAAACACAAAAGTCAGTAAGCTTAACACAGTGAATGATGAAATGAATTGACCACATTATCAATCAGGGAATTGAGATGGACTGGAATAAAGTCATTTTCTATAGAAAGATCACACCTTTTATTACATAGGACACTGTTACAGCTAGGAAGAATATAACAAAAATTATTTGGTTACAATGTAATCAGCGATCAAATAGCATCAATTAGACTATGTGGACAATGAACTATGTTTAATATGACAGTTATCCAGGTTTATGTTCCAATCATTAAATTGATTGGGAACTGAGGAATGGAAAAATGTTAACAATGAAGGTGAAAAGCAACTGCCACAGATCAAGAAGCACAAGAAAGCAAACTGGATGTCAGAATAAACTGATTAATTTGTTAAGAAGAGAAAAGAAGTTAAAGACAAGGAAGGTCAAGATTTCAAGAAAGAATTTAGCAAACAATTACAAAGAGCTGTTTAAAAAGATAATCAGTATTACACCAATATCTGTAAAGATATTGAAGACGGAAACAGACACAAAAAAACCAAGAAAAGTCTTCCAAAAGATCTCTGAAGTCAATGAAGACTTTGAAAAAAATATGCAGATGCCTGGTTGCATTTATACCTAACAAAATCAGAATCTTGCAGTAATGATTTCCTCTGTCACACTCTATAGAAGTGAAAATTGAACTTTGAAGAAACAGAATAGAATACTGAAGTTTTTGAATTTTAGTGTTGGAGAAGACTCCTGAGAACGCCACTGATAATGAACAAAACAAACAAATGTATCATTGAATAAATTATCCCAGAACTCTTGCTCAAGGTACAAATAACCAAGATCAAATTATCATATTTCAGACACATTATGCAAAGACTTAGCTCTCGGGAGAGGTCTAAATGCTGTGAAAGGTGGAAGGAAAGAAAAGAAAAGAAAAGAATGGATGGACATAATTACGGTAGCAATAGGTATGCCATTGGAAGATCTGAAGAACCAAGATGAGGACACACCTTCCTGAAGAAAATCAATCAATATGGTCACTAAGAGTTGATAGCACCTGATGGCATCTAATCTATCAATAGATAAAGATTTTAACTGTATTTTATATTTTTGTGATATCAATAGATGTAATTTCCTATAGCTACACATATTTAATAACTATTGAAACTTAAAACCTCAAGAATAAATTTTACTTATACAACATTACATGGAAATAGATACAATTTACATTGTCCGCCCAATAAATCAGAGCACTTGAAGTTTTACTTTTCATCTTTTTCCTAGGCATGTAACTAAAAATACTTAAGTGATGGCTTTTCAGCAATCACTTAAATGTTTCCAAATCTGTTGATGATAACTAAACCATATTAATAAACCTAAATAGAATATCTATTGAAGACTACATAATTTATTTGCACTTATGAGCTGTATTGTCCACTAGGGCAAATAATAAGGTAATGGACTTGTTGTCTGTTTCATCTGGCCTATTATTATTGGGTTTCTCTGTTTAAGAGGCAAAAGGGAACTTCCCATCTTTTTCTCTCTTATACTTCTCTCTCTTTAAAATTATATGTATAGTCACTGAGTGATTGTTGGGCTAAGCCCAGACTCTGAATATAAGACAAATATATTTCGAACATTGTTCTTTTTGAATGAGGCATGCTGCTACTTATGTGCTCAGTATTCTTTCAGCATTCTGTGTATGTTCAGGAGTACAGTTCCTAACAAGGGCTCCTGATGAATGTCAGGTATACCTCTATAGAAATTCTCCTTCCATTCCATATTAGCATAAACATGTTGCCTGGAATTATGGAATAGTTCTCCTTCTGCAGCAGCTTTAGGCCCCTCTACTCCTCATAGGTGGAGAAAGAATATTTTAAACAAACTTTCCATTCTGTTTTCTATTTATTGTTTTCATTCATTTATTCATTCATTTTTCATCTTAGCTTTGCTCTTTCGTTTTCTATCTACATAGTGATATGCTGTCAGGCACAAAAGATCAGGGCCAAATGTTAAGTTCCAATTAAACTAATTAATTGCTCATGCTTATGTGCAGGAATCTAGTCAACGAAAGGTCGGCACTATTTTGGCCGCAAGATAATGGAATTCAAGAGGGTTGGACTTAGACTACTTATAGGGCTGATTCCTCTTTTGACTCCGCCCCAGGCTCTGCCACCCCTTCTCCTACATCTGCTGTGCTATTTCATAGGTGCTTCTTACTGTTTTGTCTGCTCACATAAGAGTATATTTTTCAATCTGCTTTTTACACCACCAAAATAAAGAAGCGGTCACTGTCCATCTCTCCCCACATGAACACACTAATAGGAAAGCAGAATTCTGAGTGGACCAGTGTGAGAAGAAAAGCGTTAAATAATCCTTTTCTTGTCAACTACTGTTTTCAAACCATGTCATTTAAAAAAAATGTTCTGCATGAAGTCTAATATAATTCTGATAACAAATAAGGTAATAAATAATCCTGTTAAACCACTAAAAGGCATGAAATAATTAACACAAAAGAATAAAAGAATATTGCAAATACCTAAATAGTGCAACTGAAAATGATCTACTGTAATTTCTTTACTCCAAAATATACAAGGTGAACACATTCATTGTAGCTTCAGCTCATACCTGGCTATTAACATCAGCAGTATGTTGGAGAAGTACTGTAGCAAGTTCTTTATGTCCTCTATCACATGCCCAATGCAGCAAAGCTCTACCCTAAAATATCAAGCAAAGGGGCAAAAAGTTAGTTAAAGTTTGGTAGTACATCACATATCAACATTATACCAATACATTCATGCTAATAGCACAACTTTTTCTTACTGAAATGTCTGTATAAATCAGAAATTTAATTTTGGAGCCTGCGGACACCACCTAGAGATCTTTAGATAGTTTAGCATCCACATTGACAACACTTGGCATATGTTGTCAATTTTATAATTGTCTAAAGCAGTGGTTCTCAACCTTCCTAATGCCGCGACCCCCTCCCCGCTGCCGCGACCCCTCCCTGCGTGCGATGAGGTGACAAAGGGGGCGTGGTGGGCTAGGGTGAAAGGGTCGTTCGACCCCCCAAAGGGGTCACGACCCACAGGTTGAGAACCGTTGGTCTAACGTCTAATGGGCCATTTTAAATGAATTTCTGAACTGCTTCCCAATATTTCTTTCATATTACAGCTCTGATATATAGATATCTAGAAATATCTAAATATCTATAATTTCTATTCACTACTGCATTAAAATGTTTCAACCTACTTAATTTCTCTTGACAGACTGCATTTAAAGGCAAAGGGCCAGAGTTAGGGGGAAATGTACAGTACTCTAATTTTCATAGTAATTAAGTATCATATAGCTTAGTTTATGCTTCTTGCTTCCTCTCATAGTTGCATCTATGGCCTGGGGAAAAGTTAATGGTTTGTGAAGTTTTAAACATGCTAGGATATATTGATATCATACAAATTTTAACTGTATACCACCCAAAGTTGCTCTGTGAGTGAGATGGGTTTCTAAATCTGATAAATGAATTTTAAAACAGGAGTTAATATTTTTAAGAACAATCTCAGATTTAATTTGACCATACTACCATTTATCCTTAGAATTACATTCTCTAATATTCTTCATGAAATAAAAATAAAGCAGATCATATGGTCTTTCTGGATAGTTCAGCTCTTTCAATTCTGGAATTTATAAAGAAGTGTCTGGTTAAATTTAGCTCCAGTTCATTTCAGAACTTCAGGTTATAAACAAGCAAGATATTTCTCTACACATCAAAAATTAAAATAGCATAGCATTTACACTATTCAAAAGGACAGCAGATGATTGTTTCTGAGTAGGAAAATCTTGTTTCTGATATCATGCATTAAGCTTTTCAACAATCTTTTTACCCAATAATTTATTTTACAGCAAACTATTTTAATTATAGTAATTTACTGTATCTTGAATTAGAATAAATTTTGGCAATGATTCTTCACAGTAAAGTGCAGAATGCTATATAAATTGTTTATTTTCCAGCACTCTGGAACATAACACAGAACTGAAAAGCAGAACACAAAATTTAACAGTCAAAGTTACAAGTTATTTACATTTCATCCAGTGAATGAATACTTATTTAAATTTTAATCACTGAATAATTTTATTATCAGAGACATTTATAGTTCACTCTGGATACTGATTCTATTAAATAGTATATTTAATGATTAAGTACAAGTAATTAAAGCTCTGGCTTGAGTTTTTGCTAGTATAAACCACCTTGATAATGATACTGTATGGATGTACTTCCCCAATCCCTATTCTTCCCCCTTTTTTTTCTTTTCTTTTTTCTTTTTTGGCCTTCAATTCCAGTGTAAATTCCCAATATTTTAATAACTAATAACATTGGGCATTTTATGTGAGGATTCATTTTCTATAAGCTCTCTCTCTTCATAAAAACTTAATGTTTTTCTAACTCAAGTACCAAGATTAAAGATTCATATACAATCCTTCTAATGTCATTACTAAAATTGCTCACTAATGATCTTAGGGAAAAACCAAGGAGACAGATTGCAAAACATAATTCACACGTACACTACAATGTATTGTTTACAGCCAACACATGTAAATTGTAATTCACCTTTTTATCCCTAGCTCTGACCCTCTGCCTTTAGATGCAATCTGTCCTAAAAAAATTTGGCATGTTAAGTTTTGTTTTTTGATCTTGTAAGCACATATCAAAACTTCAACAAAACATATTCTTCCTGAATGTCTATATATGTTTGCATTTAAGACAAAAAAAACTTTTAACAAGTTGGCAGATAGCATAGCCCAGAGTCATTTCACTGAAGAAATATTTCAAATATTAACCTTCCTAATTACAAACAACAATTTCTGTATTAAAATTGTTTTCAAGGGACTCATACCCAGAAGAATAAGTTTCAAATTACATTACATTTCCACATCTTTCCAAACTCCACAGACAAAAATTAATTTTTTCACAACATTAACATTTTGACAAATAGCAACTAAAAAAAATGCTGTATGGAAAGTATTTGTTTGACATTTTCTGAATTCATACTGCAAATTAGATTAATCACCTGCAATATTCCAATATCTAAAGTCAAAATTTTACAAGCTGATCAATATGGATAATTTCTGGCCTAAATTGTAAGAATTCTTAAAATTCACTAAACTCCAAGAAGGAATTGCCATTAGACAGTCCCCGCTCACTTAAACTATAAATTACAGTTGTTAGTTATTATGAACATAAATTATTTTTACTAATTTTACTTTTTATTTATAGTAATATTTTTTCTCATTTTCATTCTCAACATGCCTCAATGAGGGTAGTATTTAAAGTAATCCAAATTCTGCTTCAAGAAAACTGGTGTCTGAGATTGATACAAATGATATAAACTGATCAGTTTTATCTAAGCTTGTAAATCATAGAAAATGACGAGGTCATCTTCAGGTACTGAAATACAAACTTTTACTAACCCAAACTTTTACTAACCATTGGAAAGTTGATAGTCTATTATCAGAATCTTAAAATTTGGAACCTTAAAAAAAGTTAATAGGAAGCTGACATCAACCTAAATTTAATGGTTTTTATTCTTACTTTTTAAATGAAATTACAGTGCATATAAAAGCCTGTCCCAAATACATTCCAGATGCATATTTGTGTGTTATTTTCCTGCCCAGATAATACATTTTAACAAAGTCAGAAGGGTACTTCTTAAACTTTGACAGATCTGGAATAAAAATGCATAAATCTAATGTCTGTTCAATGACTCAAATCTTCTATCCCACGGTTTAGTTAGCTGCTGCCAGGTTGGCCAGCTTCTGTAGCAGTTTCTCAGATAAACAGCACATAAATTTTGCTTTGCTGAATGTCACAGACCTTGTCAAAACAAAGCAAATGGGAAAGCTAGGAATTGTACTGCCCTCTTAAAAATGTATGTGGATCAAGACAAACAAAATATCTAGGAATTGATCTTAATTCAGAGAGAAAGAGAAGACATAGGCAAGATAAATGAAAGTCTCAAATGGTTAAAAAAATGCTACTGTCATTTTTGAATTCAATTACCATGATGCACTAAACTTTGGATTTATTTATTTATTTGGATGGGTAAGGATTGTAATGTATTAAAATAATAGCCAAAAGGGATCTCTTGAATGCCTTGCATATTTATTTGTTGTCAACAGATAAGGCCCATTGAGGACGGAGGATGTATATGGAGAAAAATAAAAAAACAAACAAATGGACTTGTTCAGGAACATGGTGGACTAAAGGTGGCTCTGCAAAAGTGGAGCTGATGGTTGTGGCCAAGAAAGGAGCTGACGAGCAGATTGGCTCCTTTGATCTTCTCTAGAGAAAGAGAGTATGTGAGTTTGCCCACACTGTGCTCCATAAGGTTGCTCCTTATGAGAAGGTCACAAGGCAGCGGTCTTCAGAGGGTGAGAGAACTAGGAGATGAGGGAATTTACCATTATGGTTCCAACCACAGTTGGAGTCTTTAAAGGACACTAAGTTCACACTTTCTTTTCTAACCACCTTAGGAAATTGCGTATTAATTGCTATAAATAAGTTAGACACCTTCAAAATGAGAGAGTTGAAAACACTGGGTGAGTGCCTTTAATCCTTTAACATAAGAAAGCGAATCTGTATCTTTATAATCTTTAAGAATTTAAAATGAACAGGAAAAACAAGACAAGGTTTTGGCTATAGAAAGTTTTAAATGAATTAAAGGTTCAGAAAATGTTGAAATATGGGATTTTGAATATGAAGATCTTGAAATTAATTTTAAAGAATAAATGCATTTTCATGAAGAAGAAAAATATTTTCATTATTGGAAGATAAGTAATTTATAATGGTGTTCAGAGATATTTTTGAGGAATTATATCAGAATCTTGAATCAACAATGCCAGTTATTATTATTTATTAAATTTATTATTTATTAAATTTGTATGCCGCCCAACTCCCAAGGGACTCTTAGTTATGTTGTATGTTCTTATGAACTGTCTGTTCCTGGAACAAACTGTTACAGAAAAAGATTTGAAATGAAACTTATCTCACTTAAGTGTGGAGAACAATGTAAGAATTTCCTAGTAGATAAAATAAAATAAAACAAAATTAAGTTTTAAAAATTAAGAAGGAAATAGATGCCAATCCCAGAGATCAATTGGAATAATTTGTTCTTACTGGACTTACAAAAGAAGTTTGTTAAAGTTTTGAATAAAATCAAGACAAGGGCCAATGATCATTTGAATAGATTAAAGAATAAAATTATTTTCCACAAAAGGAAAGAACACAAAGTTGGCTTAGTGACATCTAGAATTGTTGACATCTGGACTGGAAAAATATTGTATGTTGGATTTGCTTGTACCTAAGAGTTAATATATAGAACAATGACTTTTATATTTTTAAGTAATATTATTATTTTAAGGATCTATTGGATTTTTTTTGCTTGAGATCTGGATTGGAAAAAGAACACTGCTTATTGGACTTGCCTACAGTTAAGAATCAAGTTAGGAGATGAAAAGGTTTATAACTGTTAATCAAGAGAAGACAAACAGATACAGTGAAGTTGTTTATACTTATTGTGATGAGAGTGGGAAGTTACTTTCTTAGTTTTTTCCCCCCTTTTTTCTATTTTTTTCTTTCTTTTTTGCTTTTCTGCACCTTTTACTTTCTATTTTCTTTTTTGGGTTTGTATTATCTTTTAATGTTGTAATTTAAATTTTTCATGAAAATTATTGAAAAAAACCCAACCTGAAAACTTGGAAATCTTAGAATGGAAGTGTTTTTCTAAAGTAGTGTGATTAAAACACTTTTAAAGCATATGTGAAGGCTAGGAAATAGTCTGCTGTCTTAAAATTTGATATGCTTCTCATATAGGAAACATTTTATTTACTGCAATATTTATCATTTCTATTTTCATTGTTTTCACACAACTGTAAAAATCAAAATATTCTTAGGTGTACTAGCATACGGTAGTTTCATCTCTAAAATGAAATATTCCTATAAGCCTTGTTTGAGAAAATGGCCATTACTTGCATACTTTTAAACTGCATAAATGTACTTAAACAATAACACGTCATAAGAGTTATTTTTACTGCAATAGACTACTGCAATAATCTAAAAATTATAAAATTGCAGTCAAAGAAGAAGCATGATTATTAAGCTAAAGAAATAATAATACTACCGTACCTGACCAAGAACTATTTTTCAGAAGCAAATATGCTGGCTGGAAATTTGTATATATTCCATGCAATGACTTTAACTACTGTAGAGATTTGAGAATTAAAACTGATCATGTGTCAAATCTTCATTTATAATTCAAACAAATTTGTCTTCTGTAGCTAAAATATATTTGCCCTCTAATAGCACTAATAGAGTCAATGGCACTTCAGAAGCTCCTTAAGCACTGAGAAGTTTCAGTTCACTTCATGCAGGATGAAGGCTTCTAGCTTTGAATTTTAAACTCTTTCCTCTGCTTTCAACAAATTAATTTTATTTGAATTCCTGATTAATAATAAAAGGCCATGCCATCAGCATTCAGAACTCCAGCCGGGAATGTCATGGCTCAAAGGACAGAAATCTGCTCAGCGCTACAAGAGAACCCAACTGAATTTGTGGCGTCTCAGTCTATGAATGTGTAAGCACTTCATCTGTTCACTACGAAACAATGTATTGGGAGACTACACATGTTGCAGACCAAGAGCAGAACAAGCAGGCAGTATGACGATAAGGGAGAAGCCAACATGTCGGACAGATTTTATTTTTTGTCTGACCATAAATACAAATGTGCCACAGAAATGTGTTCTTCTAGTATCTCTTGGGTTTTAAAAACGGGATTTCGCTAACTCCATTCCAAGTATTTAAGTTAACACTGCTACAGAATTATTAGTGCAGGTGACTGTTGCAAAGCAAAAGATAATTGAATGGCATCCTATTTGGTGTTTCTTTAAATGAATTTATTTCCCTGTGTTTAGTTCAGCTTCTATGCACATAGAACACAAGAAGAATACTAACTTGAATAAACAGCATTGTTAAACTTTTCCTTCTTAGCAGCACGGCATGACAAGAACAAAAATTGCTACATACATACAAACTGAAATAAAAAAATCACAGAACCTCTTAGATAAGTTACATGGAGGTTGAAAGCCAGGGCCTATCAAAGTGGCAATATTTTAGCTTACCACAATAATACAGTGCTAAAGCAGAATGGAAGAATTCAAAACAAAAAAGCAATCTTACAGGAAAAAAAATCAAAGTACTGTAGTTCATCCAGAGGACCCACAGAACTGCTCTAAGCTCTAGACTCTTATTTCATTGTCGATTATGTAGTTCCAGTGATTACTGAATTCCTACTAAAGTTAAGAACACCAGCTGTCTATTTTAGTGCTCAAGGGCATGACTTTTCCTTCCTTACCAACATGAATTGGAACTGCTCACTGTAGAATAGTGTCCTCAACCCTCACAAAAAGTTTAAAAGGTAATCATGGTTGATAAGACAGACTGTCACTGTGATAATCAACAAGACCAGACAAGGTCCAGGTGCCTCCACAAGTAATCCACAATAACAACCAATACAGTTTTCTGTCTAGATCTGAATCCCACATGTAAGAGATTTAGACAACTTCTTTAAACAGAGCTCTGTAACTGCTCCATAACACCACCTCCTCTTCTGCCTTCCTAGAAAGGGAAGCCTAGAGACATGATGGTAATTATTTAAGATGGTCAGGTCAAATGATCAAGTCTGGCACTACCCCGCCTCCAGGATGTGTTCACTACTTTGTACATTCACCTTCTCATTCCCACTCTGAACATGCAAGAGTGGCAGAAGCCTTATCTACAAGTAGTGCAGCTCATCCCTCAAACAATGACTGAGATTAATATTAAGTAGAAGCTGAGCTACTATAACATATGTTACTGCTAATTAATGAAAATGGTTCAGGAGAAAATTCAGTGGTATGAAAAAACCGGAGATCAAAATTTATCTTTCTCTTTCCTTCCAGAGGTCATCTATTAAGGTAACAATAGCATATTCTGTCTCATTTTTAACCTTCATTGAAAAGGATTGATACGCGGACACATGTGGTTACATACATCACCTTAAAAACACTTTGCCGCAAAAAAGGCTAATTGTGACATGTGCTGGTTGGAGTAATCTGGATCCAGAGAAAATTTCTTGAGAAATGAAAAATTGTAACTTCCTTTAAAGAAGGTGGCACCAATTACATACACACCTATAGGTAGTCCTTGACTTACAATCATTCATTCAGTGACCGTTCAAAGTTACAATGGCACTAAAAATAGGGAGTTATAGGGCTTTCACACTTACGATCTTTGCAGCATCCCTATGGTCATTAATCAAAATTCGGCCGCTTGGCAACTGGTTCATATTTATGATGGTTGCAGTATCATGTAATCACCTTTTGCGACCTTTGGACAAGCAAAGTCAATGGGAAAGCCAGATGCAATCTGTAACAATCGTGTTACTCACTTAACTGCAATGATTCGCTGAACAACTGTGGCAAGGTCATACAATGGGGCAAAATTCACTTAACCATTGTCTCACTTAGCAACAGAATTTTTGCTCAATTGTGGTCATAAGTAGAAGACTATCTGTATTCAACCTTTTTCAGTTAGTATGAATAAGCCAAAATGGGAAGGGTCAAGAGACCATGTAATAGGATAGATAACTGCATGCACCCTATCTCCATCCTCAGACAAAACTAACTGATCCCATATAAGTAGATCAGATAATGCAACACATACTTCAGTATAAATTGAAAGAAAAGTAGCATTGACATTAATATCATTTTTTTGTCAGCAGATACTGTAAGAGTTTCAGCATTCAGATTTTCTAGAACTAATGATAGTGAGCCTTTAACTATCCCATAAAAGTGTTGCTAGTTATCTAAAGATGCTGTGTAGGCTACAATATAATAAAGGCTACCAGACAGGCATATCTCTCTACATTAATGTTTAGCGAGTTATATGGCAAAACCTATATTGTATATGATAAATCCCATGCTGGTTTTGTGCTCTGGTCATTCATTGTCCTGCTTCACAACATTGTTCACAGCACCTCAGAATGAAGCCAGGCTCCACATAACTATACTGGGCTACTGAAAAATTGATCTGAAATGCTCTTTTTATTTCCCAATTCAACAAATTATGGAGGCCTCTTTAACTCTGGATTTCCCCAGAGGATTCAAGAAACTATCAGATTATATTATTCCCTGGGGCGGATCATCTTAATGTGTCTCCTACTCTGGTAGAAGGGGAATGATGGAGTGATATCAAGCCTTACCCTGCTTTCTTAGAATAACTCTACTCCCTCCTTCCCCATCCAAACCTTCTTATATTCTGAAGTAAAAACTAAATTGAAGGTATGTTATGTCCAAAGGCAGATCTGGGACTGTCACAAAATCCTAAACTTAAATTCCTTATACCACAGAAAACAGTGTATTGATTCCACCATCACTATAAATTAGTTTACATGATATGTATCTAAAATGAAATATAGTTAACCAGGTAGATAAGTGATGCTACTAAAAGCAGGGTGGGTGGGTGGGGGATAATCCAGAAGGAGGTTCACATATTCTTCTTCACATGAATGGCATTCATTCTGGTTAGCATAAACAACCAATGCAAACAAACTACAAAACACCCACATTCAGGTGGATTATGTCTTATGTCAATCAGAGCAAGCACAATGGTACTTGGCTTTTCTGTACTACATATCAAAATATATTACTTAAATTGTAACTGTTCTCAATTTTGAAAGACAAAATCCAATCATGTATTATGGACTTATTTCTAAGAAGCTGCATAATTTTACAGTAGTAAAAGATATATAAATAAGATATATAGATAAAACTGGACAATTACATCTGCATAGATGTCTGGCCAAACTGGGACAGAGATACAGCAGCTTCAAGGAAGATTTTAAAAGACATTAAACTCATATATCAGACTTACTGACTAAACCCACCCTGGCCCAATACCTTGTCATCTTTTGCGTTCACGTCGACGTTTTTTGATCGGATGGCTTTGGTTACATGGTCAATGTTGTTTTCTCTACAATAGTCAAATATGTTCTTATCTTCCTCCCTAAGAAAAAATAAAAAGGGGTATATTTCCTGTTACCAAGCAAGAAATGCAAACTACACAAACATGGGAAGCCAGCTTTTTCATCAGTTCAATTATTTTATCGTTACTGATTATTTTAAACTTTCAGTGTTTTTGGCAAATATTGTAGACATCCTGCATCACAGAACACTTAAATAATATACTGCAAACTAACCCTCAAAGAACTGTAAGCTATAAATCAGTTTCATTTGGGGAAAAAACCATTATGCATTTCTCATAATAATTCAAATTTTAAAACAAAAAATTCAATTAATGTAGTTATTTGGGAAATCTATTCATCATCTTTCAAATGTGATGCCAACATATCTAATATAAACCTCCTCCTCACCACTCCTCTCTTCAGCAAATCCGGGTTCTTAGCATGAGGGAAGCAACTGTCTTACCTTAGGGACTGCAAGCAACACAAACAAACAAACAAAAAGATAAATTCTCTATTCACAGGCCTATCTAGCAAAGAGCCATTTACTCCAGGTTCTCTGCCTGAACACTACTATATCTTTTGCCAAACAGTGGATTATTTATCTCTGAAGGATTTCAAATACTTGGCATCTACTGTAGAAAAACCTGAGGCATGAGATGAGAAAAGAAAAAAAGAAACATAACTGAAACTATACCAACACAGTTGTCCTTATCATGTTCATATACTGGCTTTTGTTCTGTAAACTCAACTCTCTGCAAAAAGGGCATTGGTCTTACCTGAGACGCCTTTTCTCTGGGTGGTGGAGATAGCATCCAGGAATGGGTTAACTCTGTCTGTCCTCTCATTGGACTGAGTCTGCATGCTTAACGACACGCCTCCTCCGGTCATACTCCCCGCTTGTGACGAAGAGATCGCTGCAGACTGACATGAAGCCTTGAAGTTGTTGTCCCTAAGGGCTCCAGGGCTGGACTGAAATCTGGGTGGGGCTGGATGCTATCTCCACCACCCAGAGAAAAGTCGTCTTAGGTAAGACCAACGCCCTTTCTCCTTGGTGAGTGGAGATAACATCCAGGAATGGGACATACCAAAGCTTGGCAGTCCTCACGGGTGGGCAGTCGTCTGGTCCTGGGCCATGTCCTCTGTGTGCACCCTCTGCAATACACGTCGACCAAATGCTGCCTCAGCCAAGGCAAAGGAATCCAATTTGTAATGCCGGATGAATGGATTCAAGGAAGACCAGGTAGCAGCTGTACAGACCTCCTCAATTGAGGCCTGGGTTGCCCATGCCGCAGAAGTAGCGGCACTCCTGGTGGAGTGAGCTATAATACGTGTTGGAGCAGGTAAAGACTGGACCTCATATGCTTTGGCAATACATGCCTTGAGCCATCTGCCTATGGTAGAGGGGGTTACCCTGTGGCCCAGTGTGCCCGGTAGGAAGAACACAAACAGGGATTAAGTCCATCGAATTTGGGAAGTCCTGTATATGTATGTATGTATGTATGTATGTATGTATGTATGTATGTATGTATGTATGTATGTATCTATCTATCTATCTATCTATCTATCTATCTATCTATCTATCTATCTATCTATCTATATATATACACATACATACATACATATACGAAGAGCACGTCTCACATCTAGTGTGTGCCATCTTCGTTCTAGCCTATGAACCGGGTGTGAACAGAAATTTGGTAACACTAATTCCTGGGCCCTGTGGAACCAGGTATTGATTTTTGGTACAAAGGAGGGGCCTAGCCTGAGGACCACTCTGTCTCAGTGGAAAACGCAGAGGTCCTGACGAACGGACAAAGGCCTGCCAGTTCTGATACTCTCCTGGCCGATGTGACTGCTACCAAAAAGGCCACTTTAAAGGAAAGGTATCTGAGGCAGGCCAACTGCAAAGGTTCAAAGGGGGCTCCAGTAAGCACGTTTAGTCCCATGTCGGATGCCTGTGTACCACTGGAGGTTTGATGTTAATCTCCCCTCAAATGAACCTTCTAACCACCGGATGCTGGGCTAGGGAGTCAAAGGGCCTGATGGTCAGCACCAAAGAGAGGGCTGCTATTTGTCTTTTGATGGTATTAGGGGCCAAACCCCTATCTAACCCCTCTTGGAGAAAGTCTAGCACCTGTGGTAGGGAGACATCTGTAGGAGAAATCTGCTTCTTGGAACACCAAGTGCAAAAAGATCTTCAGGTAGAGTCATATATGCGGGTGGTGGAGGCCCGCCGTGAAGCCTGGATGGTCCGGATGACCCCGGAGGAGAATTTGTCCCGGCTTAGGATCCTCTGCTCAATCTCCAGGCGGTTAGCTGGAACCACTGAGGGTCCGGGTGGTCCAGCGCCCCCTGGGAGAGGGAGATCCTGTCCTGTGGAATCCTCCAGGGCCGAGCCACTGAAAGGCTCATCAGGTCCGCAAATCAAGGCCTCCTGGGCCAAAATGGGGCCAGCAGAAGGAGCTCGGCCTTCTTGTCCAGTAGTTTCTGGATGACTCTCTGTATCAGTGGAAGGGGAGGGAAGGTGTATAACAACCCCTCTGGCCATGGGCTGCGGAGAGCATCCACTCTCTCTCTGCCCCCGAGTCGCGAACCTGGTGAAAAAGCGAGGGAGATGAGAGTTGTCTGGGGTGGCAAACAGGTCGACTGTCGGGCATCCGAAACATTCTGCTATCTCCCGAAAGAGGGAGGGGTGCAGCCGCCACTCCGAGTGATCGATGGTAGCTTGACTCAGGTGGTCTGCCTACATTCGCCACCCCGGAAATGTGTTCCGCTCAAATGGACAACAAGTGAGACTCTGCCCAAAGCCTTAGATGTGCCGCCTCCTCCATCAGGGGGCGGGATCGGTTTCCGCCCTGACGATTTATGTGGGTTTTGGCCGCCACGTTGTCTGTGAGGACGAGAACGTGTTTGTTGCGTACCGACCTCTCAAAGCTCAGTAGAGCTAGGTGGATTGCTCTGAGCTCGAGCCAATTTATGTTGTGACTCAAGTCTTGTTGAGTCCACTCCCCTTGCGCCATCAGATTTTGTAGATGTGCGCCCCAGCTGAAAAGGCTGGCGTCGGTAGTCAAGGTTAGTCTGAGGGGTTCCCAAAAGAGGGAGCCTCGTGTGATAGCTGGAGACAGCCACCAGGTCAGTGACTGAGTCACGATAGGCGGAAGAGGTACCTTTGTCGCCGAGGTGCTGGTGCCGGCTCTCTGATGCGGTAATAGAAACCACTGAAGCTCCCTGCTGTGGAGGTGGGCCCACAGTACAATGGAGAAAGTGGAGACCATCTTTCCCAGTAGTTGGGATAAGAGCAGCAGGGACACCACGCGTTCTCTCCGAATGCGTTCCACCAGTTGTGTCAAGTTGATTTGATGCTCTGGGGACAGGAAGACCATGCCCTCTACCGAGTCTATGACCGCCCCCAAGTGGAGCAGGCGTGTCGTTGGGACCAGGTGGCTTTTTGGTAGGTTGATGGAGAACCCGTGGTCCCTGAGGTATGGTGGTAGCCAAGTCCTGTTTGGCCTGAGACTCCGACACGAACTGGATGAGGACGTTGTCCAGGTAGCATTGGATTCTGATGGGTATGGACCGAAGATGGGCTGCTAACACTGCTAGTAATTTCGTGAATACCCGGGGCGCAGAGGAAAGAACAAATGGGAGCACCCCGTACTGATAATGCTTCCCCACGTAAGAGAAACGAAGGAATTGCCTGTGGTTGGGATGTATTGGGACATGAAGATACGCCTCAGTGAGATCCACCGAAGTGAGAAAATCGCCCTTCCGTATGCTCCCTAGGATGGTCTGGAGCGAGTGCATTTTGAACCGTCGGTAGACAATATGACGGTTCAAGCGCTTGAGAATTGCCCTCCAGCCCCACAAGGCCTTTGGTACTATGAACAGGAGGGAATAAAACCCCTGTCCGCGTTGCTCTTCCAGGACCTGCTGGATTGCCTGGATGTCCAGGAGATGATTTATGGCCAAGTCCATGAGTAACCATTTTGTCGGATTTCTTGACAGCAGGCACCTGATGAAAGACCTTGGGGGGTTGGAGAGGAATTCCAGGGAGAGGCTGAATTTTACCGTCTCCCTGACCCAAACATCTGTGGTGACTTCCTCCCACTGGCTGGCAAAGAAGGCCAGTCGACCTCCAATGGGGCATGCTGTTAAGTAGTCACCTCTGACAGTGGAAGGTCCGAATTCCTCCACCCTGGAAGGATCTTTTCAGGGGGAAACTCTGTCCTCCCTTCCCTGTCCTGTCCTGTGGAGGGCCCTGTCTTAGGGGGAATTGTCTAGGAGTTCTAGGGAATCCTGAACCCACTTCCTGCTCTCGAAAGGACGAGCAACGAAAATAAGGAGGAAACAAAAGTCAGCCCTTCTGGATAGTGATGGTAAAAATTTTTGTTTGTCCCTTGTCTCTACTAAAATAGGGTCGAGGGAAGCCCCGAACAATCTGTCCCCCAAATATGGGGCAGAAGCCAACTTCCATTTATGTCTGGCATCTGCCTGCCACTGGCAAAGCCAGAGCAATTTGAATTGTTTTTTCTTCAGTTCTGATTATCCTCTGAAGTCTGTGTCTGTCTTGTTGGGTTGCAGAACCAAACCAGACAGTTATAGAGGTGCAGATGACAGACTCAATAATTCCTCTGTAGAACTGTGTCAGCAGCTCCTTGGGCAGTTTGAGCTTCCTGAGTTGGCGCAGAAAGTACATTCTTTGTTGTGCTTTTTTGATGATGTTTTTGATGACGTAGTTAAGTAGTCACTTCTGATGACGGAAGGACTGATTCCCACTACCCCGGAATGACCTCTTTGGGGGGAAGCGCTGCCCTCCTTTTCCTGCCCTGTCCTGAGTGGGGCCTTGTTTCAGAGGAAATGTTCTAGACGACCTAGGGAACCCCAAGCCTCCCTCCTGCCCTCGAAATGACGAGCGACGAAAGGGGGTTGACCAAAAGTCAGCTCGCCTAGAAAGAGACGGTAAGATTTTACGTTTGTCCCTTGTCTCTATTAAAATAGGGTCGAGGGAGGCTCCGAATAATTTGTCCGCCGAGTATGGGGCACAGGCCAGCTTCCATTTATGTTTGGCATCTGCCTGCCATTGGCGGAGCCAGAGAAGCCTGAGAGAAGCAACAGATGAAGAAATTGCCCTAGAGGCAAAGTGAGCTGCATTTAACGTAGCGTCAGCCGAAAATTCTAAGGCTGCCAAGATCTTATTAATGTCCTGATGGGCTCTGCAGTCCTCAGGAGGGATCCTCCCTTGTAATTGTTTCATCCATAAACGGGACATCCTATTAAAGAACGAGGCCGCTGTGGAGGCCTTTACTGCCCAGGCGGCCGCCTGGTAAGCCCTGACTAACGATTGTTCTAGTCTCTTGTCCTCCGGCCTAAGGGCATCGAGAGGAGTATCTGACATGATAGAAGGAGATGAAAGGGCCGCTACAGGAGCATCAATTGGGGGAACCTCCAGAATTTTGGATAACTCCGGTCCCATCTGATAATATCGTCTGTCAAGACTATTGGGATTAGGCCCCGCCCCTGGGGAACCCCACTGTCTCTGCACAACATCCAGAAAAAGTCTGGGAGAGTGAATGACCTAGAAAGCCTGGGAGAGGGAATGATCTCTTCTACAGTGGGTTCAGAAAACAGGGGGTCAGGAGAGTCCTGAGCATCAGACCCCTGATCCTGCATAACCTGGGAGGAACCCAATTTGGTGGCCTTTAAGGCCTTGAACAGTAAAGTTCTAAACACTGCTGGGCGAAATAGGCCCACGAAGGTGACCTAAGGCCCGCGGCCATTGGTGTAAAAGGTTGCTTCGGCTCTTTCTGGCCTAGGTCTAGGAGGCTGCTCTATGGGAGCCTCTGATACCCCATGGCCTGGCAAGCTTTGGAAAAATTCAGCAACCCCCTGCATGATGGAGGCAGAGGTGGAAGGAGGGTCCCCTTCGCCATCTGGAGACCATGCCCTGGCATAGCGGTCATCTGAAGCCCCAGATAAAATGGGAGCTGCCACGGCTGTCGGTTGAGAGGTGGCTAGAGGGGCTAAAGGGAGGGAGCTGCCTTGATCTTTGGACAATAGTCCACGTTCTCTCCTCTGTTCCTCCCTTTGAGCCTTAGCAATTGCCCTATCCAGGGTTCGCTGCCGCCTTTCCTTGTCTTTTTTGGAGGCTTTAGAAGCCTTTTTAGATGTGCCACTGCCCTGTGGCTCCGAGGAATGTCTTTTCTGTGCAGGCCTCGCTCCCGAGGAACCTGCAGCTGCGGTTTGTGGGGAGTTCAAAATGGCGTCCGCCATTTTTAATAGTGGTAGTAGGCAGGCACATCCAGCCGGGTACTGCTGCTCGAGCTCTCTAAAAGATAGAAATTAAAGATAAGCCAGACAGGCACCAATACCACATAGATGGGGAAACAGAGAATCGGCTTAACAGGGGTGGAGTCTGGAGAGATAGCACTCACCACCACGCGTCCTGAAACTGCAGCCGATGGTGCTGATCGCGCTAGGTCAGGCCAGCCGCCACAGAGCTAGGCTTGTGAACGGCGCTCGCTGAAAAGACGCTGCTCCTGATTCCAGGAGACTCGATGCAGCGTCGCCGAGAGCTTAGCGTGTCAGCGTTCCGGAGCGAATGCGCGGTCGCTGCCCTAATCCGCTGCCCCCAATAATCGGATTGCCGCCACGCAGCCTTCGGTGGGCTCAGGCGAATGCCCTTCACGCCGGAACAGCAACAGCAATTATAACGCTGCCACGCAGCCTTGGGCGAATGCCCTTCATGCTGGAACAGCACCAACAGGTAATTCGCTGTCACACGGCCTTCAGCGAGCTCAGGCCAAAGCCCTTCACGCTGGAATCGTCCCAAAGCGAAAAAACGCTGCCATGCGGCCTTCGGTGGTTTCGGGCGAGAGCCCTTCACGCCGGAACAGCTTTTAAAGGGAATTCACCGCTGCATGGCCGTCAGCGGCTCCTGTGTTCGCTGGAAGACCAAATTCTTCTTTTTTTGTGTTTATTTTTGCCAAATCAGAATTGCAAGCTTTTAGTGAAGGTAGTAACCAGGAATGGGAACTCACAATTCACGTCTAGTCCTGAGATCGACTGAGTCTAAAAGCGGGGAGTACGACCGGAGGAGGCGTGTTGTTAAGCTTGCAGATTCAGTCCAATGAGAGGACAGACGGAGTTAACCCATTCCTGGATGCTATCTCCACTCACCAAGGAGAAGATCCCTCAACTCCATCCAATCATGGCATTTTTGGTCCTCCCTTCTCACTGTGTTCTTTAGAGTTTTCTTTAGTGATCTGATCTTCATTGCTTTTCTCTCACCTCAGTTTACATCTTTTGTACTAATAAAACATTTTGTATTTAATTCCCATCCATACATTCTTAACATTACAGTAAGTCTTCTTGTTTTGCTATACATAATTACGGTAAGTACCTTATTTCCCACTGCATTCACTTCCACAAAATGGACAGAAGCACTCTCTTTACCCCATTCATTTTTCCTTCTTTTGTTCAAATGTCTCAATTTCCCCATCTTTAATAAATATCCTATCAGGGTACACAATCTTTTCTATTTCCTCCATTAACTTGGAATAACTTGGTATAATTCATTTCTTGTCAAACACTCATTCAGGAAACATGCAATGTATATAATATTTCAGCAAATGTTAGTTCTCATTTAACAATACAGTATCATTTGCAGAAATATACAAACTTTCATGTCAATTAATTTGTAATGTCACTATGATCATTCCATACACTTTTATTCATAAATATATTAAACAGCCAATGGGACTTCATACATCCTTATCTTATGCCTTACTTAAAGCCTAACTATATGCTTCTACTGTATACTGCTCTTAATATATTCAGCAACCAACCTAACTTTTGTTTGCATAAAACATAACTCGAAATAATAATGCACTTTTTAAAAAGCTAGTAAGCTTTCAATAACACTTTCTCAAGTTTATATGTTTGTCAATGAACTGCTGATGAGCAACAATCTGATCTGCACACCTCTGCCTCACATGGACCTCACACTTCATTTTCCAAATTTTGCTCAGTGTCATCCATTGTATTCTTTCAGTCAGGATTCTGTCAAACAAAATTTGACTATGTTCTTCACAATTGTTTTCTTCTTTCTACACAAGTTATACAATATATTTTTCTTATCCTTATTTATTGTACCATTCTTCTTATCCACAATAATTTTTCACTTCATCATTCCACCAAGCATATTTTTGTACTTTCTATCAGCATAACTCCACACCATTGTGTGGCACATTGTAACATCATTCTTTTCACTCTATCCCAAGCATCTTTCACACCTTTCTTTTGTCAGTTGCCATTCATTCTTTTGAGAGATTCTTTTCCATACAGGATTCATACCTTTTATTCCTGCAAATATTCTACTTCAACTCTCATTTATTTCACATTTCCTTTCTTTCATGTCCTTTTTTCCTAATCAAGAAAACTCTTAATGCTACCAAATGGTTTGTTTCACATTCTGAATCTCTCCTATCTCTTGTATACTTCACTAATGACATATTTCATTACTTTAAACAATTAGATCTTCTTTTTACATTTATATTCATTCCTTCGTCGTGAGTGCGCGCGCGTATGTGTGTTGTTTATGTATGAATTAATAGACCTATATTTAAAGCATATATTAGCAAAATATTCACTGTGGTTATTTATACTCAAGTCTTTGAATGGCATAGTTACTTTTCTGCACTCTCTCATTCTCATCTATCCATTCATGCCACCTAACTGAGTAACATTCATGTTAGGCAGTTCATTCAGAATGTTTCATCCCCCCCCCCCGGAATCATCTATGATTTTTTTTCACAATCATCATTCACAGGGACGCAGCATGTAAGCCATGTAATATTTAATCAACCTATAGATCTGTACATACAATTATCTAGATATTAATTGAAACAATTTGACATATAATTTTATCCTTTTTATCCATAGTTAACTCTACATTTTTATTACCCTGAATATATTCATTAGCTCAATTCTACAAGTTCTTTCAGATTCATTACAACTTTCCCATTAGTTTCATAGACAACAATATACTGATTTTTATTTCATTCGTTCATTCATGCTCTTTACCATTTATTCCTTTTACTTTTGAAGTTCCAATGTTCTATATGGCATAGTTATCACTAGATGAGGCGGATTGGTAGATTTCAGCTACCAACATGGTTTTGGTAGATTTCAGCTTTCATTTAACACTTTTCAGTAAGACTAGAAGATGTAGAATATGTTACCAGCCTTAATCGTACAAATGCCATATGCAACATTCCCTGCTAACAATAAGGTTAATATCAGTTTTGCACATTGTGGCTAGCATGTCTTAGGGGTATAGAATTTTGAACAGTGCCAGAGAGGGATGAAATGCTGAAAGTAGAGACAATGATAATTGGCTTATTAATAGTAGCCAAAACAGTTATTTGGTGGTGATAAGAGATTTACTGTAGTTGAGCTATAAGATCTGTTTATTGTACATTCAGTTACATCACATTATAATCTGTTGTCAAACTTTTGTTCTAGGCCACAAGAAATGGTTTAAATGTTATCTCATTTTTAACATTATGATCTTATTTTGTGTTTATAAAATTATTTATCTATCTCTCATAATTAAAAATGAAACCTACTCAGGGACACAAAAGACAGTGGAAACATAAAATATGATCAAATTCCAGAAAGTATAAACAACATGTGCATGCGTATGTAAGTACATAGGATACAGGGAAGTGACAAAACAAAAGACATACCGTGTTTTCCCGAAAATAAGACCCTGTCTTATATTTTTTTGACCCCTGAAATATGGCCTTGGCCTTATTATCGGGGGGGGGGGGGGTTGTCTTATTATTTTCGGGGTGCAGGAGGTGGGCTGGGCCACAAGACGCGCACCTTACCTGAGTCTGGCAGCTCCGTGGCGTCTCTTGGCCGGTCTGTGCAGGGAAACACCTTGCAAAGTACAGAAACTCTTCTCGCGAGGGCGAGCAATTAACAACTTCTTGCAGCGAGAAGTTTCTGTACTTTGCAAGATGCGTGTCTCGCGGTGGGGCAGGGGATGGGGCGGGGCGGGCTGCGAGACACGCATCTTACCGGATTCTGGCAGCTTTTGCGTCTCTCCAGGTTGCACTGGCGGAGGGGGGCGGGGCTCTCCCCCCTCCTGCCGCAGCGGCTCTGGAGCCTCGATCCCTGCCTCGCCTCCTCCTCCTCGCAGGCAGGAGCACATTTCAAAACGCCGCCGTAAGATACGACTATGAGGAAGGTTTCAGTAGAAGAGAATGTATGTTGACTTTTGTTCCTTAATTCCATCCTTTTCCAATAGTTTTATTAAGGATTATATTACATATAACTGATATAAAAACCTAATTAAAATCTTTTAAGAAAACAAAAATGTGTAAAAAGAAAAAAAAATCTCCTAAAACAGAAAATAGTAAGAAAAAAATTCCCCCTTATCTCCAACAAGTACATCTTTTCTGAATGAAAACCTCAAATGTCTTATCATATGCTGTATTACCTAGAGAATCTTCAGCAAACATCTTTTTTTTTTTTAAGGAAAAAAAATATTGTTGAGAGCTGCAGCACTATCCAGTACTGGAAATAATGCATAAATCTTCTTTGTCAGCTTTTCTAGCATGTCAGCTTTGAAACTAAACAGCCAGCTGATAAGATGGCTGTGTTCCATCACTATTTCTTCTTATTTTTCTGAAATCATCTAACTGTTACAGAAAGAGTACCATGTGCCACAAACAGGTGGTCTTTCCTGTCTGCTTGTCATTGTGCTACTGAAGCAAGAGATGGAAGCCAAGACACAGTTGCAACAGATAATGTTTATGTCAAGGCCCTCTTACACCTCATAGGGCCCATCCTCTCATAATCTCTAATTATCTCTTCGTTTAATCGCCCCATCACTTCTGAGGCTCTCTTGGGTACAGGAAGAGGAAAAGCTCATTAACTGAACCCTTTCTCCTCTCTCCAGCCACCCATAGCTTTTAATTGCTTGGTGTTGTTATTATCTATCAGTGCAACTGGGATCATTTTCATAAGAAAAGGCGGTGGGGGGAGAGAAGCAAGCATGTGTCCCTGAGGTATGCACTGCAGACAAACCTTTGCTTTCTCCATTATTTATGCCAGCTGAGGTTTTATAGGCTGAATAAATCCATAACTCAAGTTTATTCTGAACAGTCTGCTTCCCTAGAGAGGAAGTGATGCCCACTTGCCTGTACACTTCTGTGCTCTCCTCAGAGAATAACCAGAACCTAATGAGACATGTGTTACCCAATTGCCCACGCATGAAAAAAGTATACACTAAACGCAAGATTAGTAATGCAGGAACCTGTGAAAAACCACATACACCCCTCCACTCAAAGCAACATACTTTTGTTTTTCTTTCAGTGTAAGGGAATTTAGCTTAGCAATATTCTAGTTTACCTGGATAAAAATACAAGTATGCTTTATACTTGTTAGAAAATGAGAATGCAAATAAAGGTCCTCGCTGTACGTTTCTTGAAGAAAATTATGCCACCGCCACCAGTAACCCATTGCTTCATTTGATTTCAAGCTGTACCTTGGTAACTGAAAAATTTTATTTTAATCAATGCTTGGATAATAAATTGTAATTATTTGGAAAGCTGATTTTTTCCTTGTTTCCCTTACTGGCTCTACAATTGATAACGAATGTAATCTAATATTTTAAATGTTAGTGAAATCTACTAAATGATACTGGTCACATCATTTCTGGTCTCATTTGTTTTTAAAGGACAAGCATTCTCTATCTCAGCCCAAGTCACCTCACAGAATTGTTTTATGGGGAAACTGGAGGAAAAAGGAGTATTAGGTATGTTCACCACCTTGATTTATTTGTTAAACTCAAACATAAATCATAAAATCATATAGGCAGGATAAATAAATAAGTACCGTATTTTTCGGAGTATAAGACGCACCTTTTTCCCCCCTAAAAGAGGGTGGAAATGTTGGTGTGTCTTATACACCGAATACAGCCATTTTTGGCCTCCCGAACCCCCGCCCCTGCGTCCCATTTTTGTGAAAAATGGGCTTGTTTTTTGCAAAAATGGGGTGCGCAGAGGGTTTGGGAGGCCTGCAGAGTGCTTCTGGGGGCTGGGGGAAGGCAAAAACGCTGTTTTTGCACAAAACGGTCAGTTTTTCGCAAAAACTGGGGCGTTTTTGCCTTCCCCCAGCCCCCAGAAGCACTCTGCAGGCCTCCCAAACCCTCTGCGTGCCCCGTTTTTTGCGAAAACAGGCCCGTTTTTGCAAAAAAACTGGGTGCGCAGAGGGTTTGGGAGGCCTGCAGAGTGCTCCTGGGGGCCAGGGAGGACAAAAACTTTTTTTTCTTACTTACCTCTTCGAAATCTTGGTGCGTCTTATACACCGGTGCGTCTTATAGTCCGACAAATACGGTAATTTCCTTGTTCTTTTATATGAAAACATTTCCATGCTCACAGAGTTAGTGAGTTATTTCTTCTTGGTCCTTCCTTTAAAGCTTGAAGCAGGCATCTACAATAAGAACACCTTATTGTAAACATTTAAAAGTTTAAATACAACATTTAAATGTTTACAATAAGGTGTTCTTTTTCAATGCTTGAGAACCTTTAAATCTGGCAGTATCATGAAGGAAGTTTCATAGCTCTTTAAAAGACAAAAATCTGTAGAAGCCTTGATTCCTAAATTCTAATTTACTGTAGAAGTCTTTCTTTTTTATCCTTACTTCTTTATTGGAAGAAATTTATACAGCTTCTTAGATCACAGTTTAAGCCTCTCAATACTTTGATGTATGGAACTTTATTTATTTATTTAAGCATCACTCTCCCTCTTCAATGCCGTATACCCTTCTTCAAATTCTACATTTAGGCAAGAAAAACAAAATGCACAGGTACAGTATACGTGGTACCTTGCTCAACAGTAGTAACTGTGAGAGGGATCTTGGAATCCTAGTGGACAACCATTTAAATATGAGCCAGCAGTGTGCAGCAGCTGCCAAAAAAGCCAACACAGTTCTAGGCTGCATAAACAGAGGGATAGAATCAAGACCACGTGAAGTGTTAATACCACTTTATAATGCTTTGGTAAGGCCACACTTCGAATACTGCATTCAGTTTTGGTCGCCACAATGTAAAAAAGACAT
>QLTV01004293.1:61756-71971 GCA_003457575.1 Thermophis baileyi | reverse complement strand
TCTCCTCTCTGAGGACCGAGTCTAAGCTGGGAGGGCACAAGAAGTATCCCAGCATAAGCAAAACAGACTCGGTCCTCATTGGCTGATGGGCAGAGGCCAACCCATCCTGAATGATGGTTCCACCCACTATGGAGAAAGAGTATAAGAAGTTGGAAAAAGAACTCCAGAAAGATACACAAAATAAAAAGATTAAAAACACAATGGAATTGAAGAAACATAAAATGAACTTCTTGGAAAATGAAGAGGTGGCAAGGAAAATAAAAATGACTAAACAGACTTTCTTTGAGCAAGCAAATAAGCCAGGGAGATGGTTAGCATACAAAATGAAGAAGGAAAACAAAAAAAAAATGGATTAAACAATTGGAAGATGCTGAGGGGAATTTACAATATCGAAATGAGAAAAAGAAAAAGATTGCATGGGCGTATTATGAGGACTTATATAAGCAACGAATGGTTACTGAAGAGAATATAAAACAATATTTGGAAGAAGTGGAATTACCTAAAATACCTGAGAAATTTAAAAATTTACTAAAGGAAAAAATAACAATGATGGAATTAACAGAAGCAATTAAAAGACAGAAAAATGGTAAAACACCGGGACCAGATGGATTACCAGCAGAGGTATACAAGACATTGGAGGAAACATTAGGAATAGTAATATTGGAGCTTTATAATGAACTTCTAATAGACGCAAAGATACTGGACTCATGGTCGGAGGCATTTATAACTTCAATTCCGAAAGAGGATACTGACTTACAAAAAATTAAGAATTACAGACCGATCTCGCTCTTGAATGCAGACTATAAATTTTTTGCATCAATAATGGCGGAAAGACTAAAAAAGTTTTTAAATGAATTTATTCATTCAGACCAAAATGGCTTTTTACCTAAAAGGCAGATTAAAGATAATATGCGGACAATTTTGAATACACTAGAATACTATGAGGTACATCCCAAAAAACAAGTGGCATTGATGTTCTTAGATGCACAGAAGGCATTTGATAATGTGAATTGGCAATTTATGATAATGCAACTTCAGAATATGGATTTTGGTAAGAGATTTACAAATGTAATTAAAACAATTTACCGGAAGCAATCAGCAAAAGTAATGGTGAATGACGGAAAAGGTGAATATTATGAAAGGAACAAGACAAGGATGCCCTTTATCCCCACTATTATTTGTTTTGACTTTGGAGGTATTGAATAGAAGTATAAGACAGAGTAAAGATATAAAAGGGATGAAAATTAAGGGAGAAGAGTATAAATTGCAAGCTTTTGCAGATGACTTGGTGTTTATTTTGGAAGAACCATTAGAGACAGGACCTAAATTGATAGAACAAATAGAAAAATATGGAGATGTGGCGGGATTGAAAATTAATAAAGATAAAGCAAAATTGCTAGTGAAAAATATTACAGAAAAACAAAAGAGGGAATTGATGGGGAAGTTAGATATACAGATAACAAAGAAGGTAAAATATTTGGGTATTCTGTTATCAGCAAAATGCATAACAATTAAAGAAGACAATTATTACAGACTAAAGAAGCAAACTGAAATAGATTTGGAAAAATGGAAAAATTTACAATTGTCATTGATGGGGAGGATTGCGATAACTAAAATGAACATATTGCCACGATTGTTGTTTTTATTTTCAACAATACCAATAAGATTAGAGAAAAAGTTTTTTGATGAGTTAAATAAAGTGATTTTGAAGTTTGTTTGGCAGGGAAAGAAGGCGAGAATCAATATAAAAATGTTGCAAGACACAAGACTTAGAGGTGGGTTTGGATTACCGAATTGGGAATTATATTATCATGCAGCGGCATTATCATGGATGAGAGAATGGATTTTGCTAAGGAATACAAGACTGTTGACTTTGGAGGGACATGATTTACAGATGGGATGGCATGCATTTATATGGTATGGAAAAAGTAGAGTACACAGCTATTTCCAGAGACATTATATAAGGAATTCTTTACATGTGGTGTGGGAGAAGATAAAAAATAAACATTATTTGAAAATACCATATTGGCTTTCAATAATGGACGCACTAATCCACCCAAACAAGTTTAATATGGGGAATATTGTAAGATATAAAGACATTTTAACTGAAAAGATATAAAGACATTTTAACTAAACAAGAACTAGAGAAACAAGGAATAAAAATGGACTGGTATATGAGAATGCAAATACAATCAAGATACGAAAAGGACGCTAAAATAGAAGGTTTTAACTTAGAAAAAACGGAGTTAGATGAAATACTCACAGGAACAGATGAAAGATTAATTAAAAAATTGTATAACAATCTACTGTATATTAAATTGGAGCAGGAACAAGTGAAAGAAACAATGATAAAATGGGCAATATTTAATTATTCATATAATCACAGCAGCTAGAATTGTATTTGCACAAAATTGGAAAGCAATAAAAGCCCCCTCTGAAGGGGAGGTAATCAGGAAAATATTGGATTGTGCGGAGATGAACAGATTAACAATGATAATTAAAGAGAAGGAGGATTCAGAATATTATAATATTTGGGGGAAATTTTATGACTGGATGGAAAATGAATATGGATAGAAGATAAGTTACACCAACTAAAATGGGAGGAAAATGAAAAGTTAAGGATATGAGAACTAGGCGAAAAAATTATGTAGTTAAGGAGGTAGCATTATATTAATATAAAAATATACCTAGAATGATTAACTTGTACAGAAGTATTGACACAGAAAAGAGTTAAGGTTAATATCAGTATTATAGGTTAAAGGAAATTAGAGAGACGAGCTGCTTGTCTGTTAACCACAAAATAGATTATAAATGGATACACTCAGGGAAGAAAAAAGAGGGAGGAAGAGGAGGTAGAGGAGAGGAGGAGAGAAGGAAGAGTGAGGGTAGGAGAAGAGAAGGAGGAAGGAAGGAGGAGGAGAGAAGGAAGAGAGAGGTGAGAAGAGGTTGAGGAGGAGGAGGAGAAAGTTGGAGGAAGGAAGAAGAGGGAAGTAGGAAGAAGGGAGAGAAGGAGAAAGAAGGTAGAGAAAAGGGAGGGAGGTAAGAGAGAGGGGAGTGACATGATATGGTATGGGGGAAACAGATGAGCAACTAGGCAATGATATATGTAAGATTGTTGTGTTTGTTAATTGGATAATAATGTATAATTTATGTTAATACTTGATAAGATACTATGGTATATGTATTGATGTTTATATGTGGAGTGTGGAAAAAAATAAAAAACTTTTGCAAAAAAAAGAAAGAAAAACAAAAACAAAAGTGAGTTCATGAACAGCCTGAAGACAAATATATAAACCAAAAACCAAACAAAAAAAAAACCATTCTCCAAAACCCCAGTCAATCATCATATTGCCCTAAAGCCGTGATGACGAACCTATGGCATGCGTGCCACAGGTGGCACGCAGAGCTTTATCTGACGGCTTGCGAGCCGTTGCCCTATATCAGCTCCAGCGTGCATGCGTGCTGGCCAGCTGATTTTTGGTGTTCCGGAGGGCAGGGGGAGGCCGTTTTCGCCCTCCCCAGGCTTCAGGAAAGCCTCCGGAGCCTGTGGATGGCAAAAAACAGACCCAACGGGCCTACCGGAAGTTGGGCCGTTGGGCTGTTTTTCCCCCTCCCTAGGCTTCAGGAAAACCTCCTGAACTTCCATTTGGGCCGATGGGCCGTTTTTCACCTTCTCCAAGCTTCAGGAAAGCCTCCTGAAGCCTGGGGAGGGCGAAAAACGGCCCAACCGGAAGTTCGTTTCCGAACTTCCAGTTGGGCTGTTGGGCCCGTTTTTCGCCATCCACAGGCTCCAGAGGCTTTCCTGAAGCCTGGGGAGGGCAAAAAACGGCCCAACGGAAGTCCAGAGGCTTCAGTGAGGTCTGCGCGCATGCACGGGGGGGCAGCGTGGGGGGGGTTGTGCATGCATGCCCGGGGGGAGGGCATTGCATTATGGGTGTGGGCATGCGCCATCACTGCCCTAAAGCCTGGAAGAACAGTCAGGCTGTTGATAGCTTCTGAATGACATCAGTGTAGAAGCTACTCAGATTTTGTGGGGGACATTATTATAGAGAGCAGACACCGCAATAGAGAGAAAACATGTTTCTTGGATTCTGCCAGATGAAGTGCACCCACTTTGCCCAATCTCACCGGATGGGCAAAAACAATCAGAGACAAACAATCCCTCAAATAACCAGGTCCTATGCCATGAAGGTCATTATAAGTGACTTTCAGCAGTTTGAATTGCATCCAGAAGCCAAGTGGCCACTCCTTTAAATATACTTTTCAAACTATAGAGCCTGAGCCAGTTATTATATAAGAACTGATCTTATATATATAATCCTGAACCAAATAAAAATTGTTAATCATCACCTCCAACAAAAGTCAAACAGAAACTCATGTATTTTGGTCATGATGTAAACAGATATCAAATTGGGAAAAAATGACTATGCTTACTAAGGTTGAAGGAAATAAAAGAGGACAATGGAGAAATGGATGGGAACGATCAAAGAAGTGACAGAAAGAATTCCAAGTTATTATTACAGATAATATAAGATAAGCATTTATGTACTGTGTGCAATTACAAGGAGTCAAGCCCAACTCAACAGCACCTAATTAACAGCATAATTGCAAGGATTTCAATAAGAAAAATAAATAACAGTGGAAGAAACCAGACTGGGAAAAGAGTTAGAGAAGGTCTGAAAATGTACATGTACAGGAAATAGAAAGAGGAAAGATCACAATGGAAGACAAACACAACCCAGAATTGTAAAGCAGATGTCAGGAAACCTAAATTTCAATTAAGTGAAGGATAATTAAAAAAAACAAAAACCTTTTATACCTATGTTCAAGACAAGACAAAGAGAATCAGTGTTCAGTGAAGATGGTAAAATGTTAACAGGTCAGCAAAGAAAAAGTAGACAGAAGATAGAATGTTTCATCATTCACCTGTAAACAGTAGAACAAAGGGACAGGTCAGAAGGTCTCTTGTATGTGTACCATGACACTGCATGCAGTCCATGAATAAATAAGGTGGATCTTGTGGCATAAGCTCAAAGTTTCAATCTGATTAACAGACCAAATATGTTACTTATTTCATTCTGACAAAGCAGCAAGCTCCTGCAAACGCCCATTAGTCCAGAGGGGAAATGACTGCCACAATCCTTACTTATATCATCCAGAACTAGATGGAAATCTTGTTTTCTAAAACGGTACCAACTGAAGCTTCCAGACCAGTTTCAAAGGTAATACAACATGGGCAAAACAGTTAATGCAGATACATCTGCATTTGCAAGAATCCGTTTCAGGGGACATCTTTCCAGGTAGCAACAGAATGTCTGCAAGTGTTCTCCAAGTGTGGTACTGTCAGCATTTATCTAAAAAGATATTTGGGGATAGTCAACTTTCGTTTCAAATCCTGGTCTGAATTTGAACTGAACTGCTAGGAATCCAGGAAAGAGTTTTACTCACACAAACCAACAGAATATCATCCAGTCAAACACCTTACCCACAACAAAGGCATGTGGGAATTAACAATTTGGTTCTCCATTCACAACCTACAAATTCTGGAGATGCCTATTTACCACCTATGCTACCAACGTTATGACCCTTATCTGAAGACTGAATTTACAAATGTCTTTACTACCTATGGAAGGAAAAGGGAATGGCCTTAAAAGAGCAGCTAACAAAGGGAATTGTCAGATTGGAGAGGCCTGAGCCCAGAACAAGAAAAGACCTTGAGAAAATGTGTCCACACAAAGGGAGGAAAGGGAAAGCATAATCAGACTGGCCAGATTCTGTTACTATATCTGTTACAATAAAAATAGTACTGACCTACATGGCATTGTTTTCTTAGTCTTGTCTATCTTATATGGCTGGCAGCAGCTCAAAGTTTCAATATGTTTAACAGAACAAACACGATACTTATTTCATTACTCTATATTTCCGTTTCTTAGCTTCTTTTATTTAACCATAACTTTCATATTTAATCTTCACACATTTTTCTTCTAATTTCACAAACTGACCTCAATTAGTAACCTTACATTTATACTGCTTCCTTAATTTGTCTTGACCAGCTGTATCATTTAGCATAATCTTTACTTTTGTTAAGAGGTTAATAAAGAATTACCATACAATTTTATCAGTGCTTACATCACAACTCTGAACTGATTTTCCAGGCAGGTTTCCAGTTAGATATATAAGACTATAGCTTCAGCTAGAACATTCCATTAAAAAGCACTGAATACAGCTTATAAATAAAAGTGAAGGACAAGAGCATTAAAATCATCACAGTATTTATTTAATATTTGCTCCCAAATATTAATCTTTCTACAAAATTTAACTTTTAAATGACTTAAACTGAAAAACATAGACATATCATACACACAGATACACCCAAACATTTAACATTAGGGATAAATTAGTACCAGCAATATAGACAATTACTGATTCAAACAGTTATATACCGGTACCTAGAAAGTACTTTTACGTTATTTCTAATCTAATAGGAAAAGTATCCTGTTTCAAATATTCTGAAAAATGCCATAAACCATAAAAATATCACTCAAATTCACCTGATGGTTTCTTCCTGATACAGTGAGCTGACAACTGGACCTCCAAATACAGCTTTTCCTTCTTTTCCTTTCTTTTCTGATATCTGAAAACAAACAAACATAGTAATACTTGTTTACACATTTTGATTCTGAAACTATGCAGATCATGCTCAAGAATAATTCTATGGAATCATTTTCCCCTCTCATTTTCAGACCCTACTTATAACATTTAAGATCACAGAAACATACCTTGCCTTATCAGCAAAGAAAAGCAAACTTATAACAGTTATGCCAAGATCCACCAGCTAGGTACCAAATATACTAAATAAGTGTACATAATAATAAAATACTTCTGCGTTCATATGAGTCCAGGAATGTGTTGTCATTATTAGAACTGAACTGATATCCCAGTCAAGTCCACTTTGATTATTCTTCAAGCTTCCTTACTTTCAGCTTCAATTTAGACAGAAATCATATGCTGTTAAGTGTTCCTTATTGTAAAACAAATACAATGTTAAACAAGTGCAGAAAATTATTTTGGTTGAACAAGCATGAAGGAGCCAGCAATGAAGTGTCTCAGGCAGCAGCTCAATGTCAAGCAAGTTAAGACTCATGTGTTAATCTTACAATACAGTCAGGAAACCAGGTTACTCAGTCTCTGAAACAGATCTTAAAAGGCTAGTATGTATGCAACTATTTTGAATTCTAGTAACAGGAGATTTAATAGAAATATGGAGAAATGAGTTCATGATGGGTAAGCAGCCACTAGTTTGACTGGCATGGAAGTTTTGGACATAATATGCCAACTAGGTAGACTCCTAAATGCTGGGGAGGAGACATCAACAACATTAGAAAATGCTCCATGTTACACATGTAGGAGAGCTCTAGGGCATTAACATGTGGAGCACAGTATCCTTCTGGATTGCCTGCAGGGAGTTGAAGGCAACATTTTTATGCTTCTGCTCCTACCTCGATTTCTTGATTTAATTGGGGGCGCTGGAAGAGCAGGGATTGAGCCCTTGGGACCTCCTTTGTGGGGTTTTCCATCGTTTGAGCCTCTCTCCTATATTATTTAATATATACATACAGCTGTTGAGAGAGATCATCTGCTGGCTCAGGGTGAGTGTCACCAATATGCCAATGTCAATTATATGTAGGTATCCCAGGCTGAGATGGAGATGTCACGCAAGTTCTGAATCAGTGCCTGGAGGTGGTCAGGAAGAGAGAGACATAACAAGCTCGGACTAAATCCTACCAAGACTGAGTTGTTTGATGCCATTAGAGCAACCTTTTAACATCAGTCCCTGTCTTGTTTCAGGTTGAGCACATACATGCCAAAGTGACTTACAAATGGTTTACTAGTTGAGTGGCAAGCAATTACTTACATGGCAGGGAGAGAACTGATGAGTTCTCGCATTCTCTCTCTCACACACATACACTCGACCAATGTGGGAGAGCAAGTTTTTTTCTGAGGGAGCCAAAATAGAGCATGGATAAGCACAGTCTACAGTAGCCCAGGGAGCCAGCTGCCAAGGAAGTTAATCAGTTAGCCCAGGGTCAAACAACTAAGATTCAGAATGCAAACAGGAAGGAGCAGAGAGGTGAATTTGGTTATTCCCAACAAAGAGCCTGACTGTTGGCAGTTATTCTAACATAGGCAGGCTCCAAGGATATCTCAATTAAGAAATACAACGTCTCTGTTTCTTGAGGAGCAGAGTGCCTCTGTTTGGTACTTTGGAGTTCCCAATATGTTCTCCATCTAGGTTGTCTTTGGTTCATTTGGTTATGAGCCGAGGTGGCGCAGTGGTTAGAGTGCAGTACTGCAGGCTACTTCAGCTGACTGCTAGCTGCAGTTTGGCAGTTCAAATCTCACCGGCTCAAGGTTGACTCAGCCTTCCATCCTTCCGAGGTGGGTAAAATGAGGACCCAGATTGTTGGGGGCAATATGCTGACTCTGTAAACCGCTTAGAGAGGGCTGTAAAAGCACTATGAAGCGGTATATAAGTCTAAGTGCTATTGCTATTGCTATTTGTTGATCATCTGATTCTCCTACCTGGCTCAGTCAACTTCAGGTGGTTGATAACTTACTGAATCTTTTTTTAAAAAAAGACAAATATAATATTAAAGATTTTTAAGGAAGATAAAACTAATATACATTAATGTAAAATAATTCCCACTTTATTTTCTAATTGACATCTCGCTGAATTCTGAGACTGTCAAGCAGCCCTCAGCTGCTTATTCCTCTAGGTCAGAGTTGATCACAGTTCTGGTACTCACTTTTTAAGGAGTAAAGGTCCCCTGAAGAAGCTACAGTAATGCAAGATCTGAGGATTCTTCATACTTGTCTTTCCTCAGCTTTGGTTACTGCAGTGGTTGGGATGCCCTAGTGATGGTGATTCATTGTAAAGAGCAGGGGAGATGACTCTGATGAAACTATGCAAGAACTATTACCTTGGCAAGGGGGGAGGGATGAAACATTTTTTAAAACCAGTGAAACAAGATCATATTCAGAAGCAGATTGGGCAAACACTTCTCTGACTCACTGAAGCTAAGAGGAGGTATAATTCAATCAAGATTCAAGAGCTTAATTAAATAAAGTATAGATCAAATCTTTCTGTGGAGTTGATTTTCTGGTCTACCTAGTAGGGCTACCTTTGGAGTCAACTCAGAAGCTTGGTAGTTCACAATCTGGTGACAAGGCTCCTGTTGGGTCAACCCCATTAGCATAGAATCCCACCTATGTTAGCCACAAGTGAATTAGATTAGTGTCAGGTGCCAAGTGTCAAGATCGAGTTAAACTGATTTATTGCTACTCATGCCTATGTACAGGAATCTTCTCAACTAACAGCACCTGTTTGAATTTAGGCAAGGGTCAACAGAATTCAAGGGAGGTTGGACTTAGTTCAACTTCTGGCTATGTAGGGATTTTAGGTTGATCCCTCTTTTAACTCTGCCCCCAGATTTTGCCACCCCTTCTCCTACGATTCCATTACAATCACCCAAACAAGAGATTCCATGTTTTAAGTTATAAACATCAGTAGGGGAAGTATCCAAAGGAGGAAATGCTGTTATAATGGTCAATTTTAATTATACACAAACAAATTGGATGTATTCATATTCCATCACAATAAAGAAACCAAATTCCAGAAGTACATCTTGGAAGAGTTGGTCACAATTTGAGTGTGGTAGACAAGATGGGAAATGGTGAACTCTATGCAATTAGATTTCATGCATATGTAAATAAAGCACCACCAAGGGATTCCACACTGAAATTCTAGACTTGGGGAGGGAAAATCTTTCCCAAATGAAGAGATTGATAAAAAAGAAATTTACTGAAAACAGCATAATTGGGAGCCTAGGCAAAATGTATATTTCAATGCAGAAAAGGAGAAAAATCATGAGGATACCCATTTGGCTGACAAATTCAGTCAAGGAGGTTATATTTATATTTATATATTTAAATATATATAAACAGGATTATATATATCCTGTTTCCCCCAAAATAATATATCCCCTGATAATAAGCCCAATCGGGCTTTTGAGTGCATGGCAATAAGGCCAAGTGCTTATTTCAGGGTTCAAAAAAATATAAGACAGGGTCTTATTTTTGGGGAAACATGATGATAGATAGATAGATAGATAGATAGATAGATAGATAGATAGATAGATAGATAGATAGATAGAT